>CM062292.1:127038640-127524933 GCA_031216915.1 Pictodentalium vernedei | reverse complement strand
AAATATTAAAATGATCTGCAATGAAACACTGAAATATTCTGGGATTGAAATATAGTTTGAACCTTGAGAATGAATCTGATCTCAATTAACAGGGACGCTTATTGCATTGCGCTTCTTGGACAAAGTCTGTTAGCACTGCATGGCTTCTGCTTGAACAGTTTTAAGCCTATATTGGGTAGAAAAGAGTCAATTTAGTGATTTTAGGGGGGGGGGGGGGGGGCTGGTGATTGCAATGGTAGGACGCGTGGATAGTCTACGGGACGAAAATATTTTTCCAACCGTACAACTGCAATTTTTGTCAACTTTCCAGAGTTTCGTCCATTTATATTCCTAGGATAAATTCAGAGTTATCTCTCTTAGGCTGTAAATTCTGTGAACATAAAAATGTCGTTTGATAATTTTGAAGCTCCTTGCTGGCTGACAACACTCGGTAAAATTGTGTAAAAGGGAATGAGTCTGCAATTTATTGAAAAAATATTGCGTCTCTCGACTCTTTTTTTATTTCTGATTTCTCACCATGAGTAGTATAGCTTCGTATGTTTGAGTCCTCATTTGGATGACCCCGGTGGATGACCCCGGAAGTGACGTCATGTCACGGGAGGCCCTAGTGACGCCATGTTTTGGTTGTCATGGTAACCCGCGTGAGCGGCCATGTTGTGACGTCATCTCCATAGTGATACGTGTTGTTAGAATGCGCATGCGCAGCGCGTGTTGTTGGGGTGATACGTGTTTCCGTCGTCCATTTTGTATACTGGAGGCCGCCATCTGGTTTCTATGGTAGCACGTGATTGCTATGTTACCCAATTTTTCTGCAATAAGACGGGTATGTCGGAGGGTATGTTCGATTAAATCGGAGTATTTTCTGGAACGACATCCCTGGATAATTACCACAAACAACCCGACAACTTGTATTATTTCGAATTCTTTCAGAATTCTGTTTCTATCTATATATGCAATAGTTTACGTCTACCTAGGCATGTTCCTTTATTCTAGAGTATACTCCAGTAGCGTAGAAGACCCTATTAATTGGAACAGCTTTACTTATTATTACTATATTTAGCAATTTCTGGTCTATTCTTGTTAGTTATGACCCTATTCCAAGTACTCTTGTTGTTTCATTATCTAGAATATAACTAACCAATCAGATTGCTTGATTTCCCATAATCTGTATGCGGGGTTATCTCCCTTGTGTATAACAAAAGACTATATCCAATGGCCATATCCCATGGAATCCCATTTTTTGCAAAACACCTGTGGCTATGGAATTCCTTTTTTGTCGTATGAGGCCATGAGGGCCTATGTAAAAGCCCTGAATGAATCTTCATTTATTATCCCTCATACCCTCATTGAATTTTGAGGTTATGAGGACCTTGAAAAATCCCTCAACGAGGTATAATTTACTACGACTCTTATCCTCATTTCAGTATTTAACAGGTATATCCTATGGAATCCCATTTTGGAAACGCCTGTGACTGTGGAAATCCCTTTTTGTCGTATGAGGTCATGAGGGCTATGTAAAAGCCCTCAATGAATCCTCATTTATTATCCCTCATAGCCTCATTGAAATTTGAGGTTATGAGGACCATTAAAAATCCCTCAATGAGGCATAATTTACTACGACTCTTAGCCTCATCTCGGTATTTGAGGATACCCATGGCCTGGTATTGTATTATCGAGGATACCTATCGAGGATACCTTTATAGGATACTTATCTGAGAATACTATATAGGCTGTACATATCCTTATAGGTCTCTTGCTGGTTCCTTAGTACTAGTAATCCACCTGATGCATTATGTTATCCTATGACTGGTAGGTATAAGGGGGTGTTGTGGGTAGGGGTACTGCCTGTAGTTTAGATCGGTACTATAGTATGGGCGGTATATACACCTATAGGCCCCTGTTAGTGCTTGGTACTATTTACCCAACCGATTGCTTTGTTTTATTATATGGCTGGTATATGTAGTACGTTATGGTAGACCTAGTTATTTTGTGGGGGTAATGCTTGGTAGTTTAGAACGGGTAGAATAGCATAGTCTGTACATATCCCTTGTAGGTCTCTTGCTGGCCCTTGGTACTACTGATCCACCAGATGCTTCATATTATTGAGCGGTATTCCTGGGGTGGGGGTTCAATGCCTGGTAATACAGAACGGCAGCAGAGTATGGTGGGTATATTCCCTATAGGTTCCATCCTAACCGTTCATAGTATTAACCTACCAAATGCTTTGTATCATCCTGTTACTGGTAAGGTGGTACGTAATACCAGTAGTTTCTACCTTATTCCGTGTACTCTTGTTGTTTCATTTATCAAGATAAATTATAATTAACCAATTAGATTGCTTGATTTCCCATAATCTGTACTTAATCGTACAGAGTTATCTCCCTTCTGTATAATAAAAACCTATATCAATGGCAATATCCCCAGCACCCCAATTTCGGCACCCCTTTTTTTGAAAAACATATGGCCTTCGGCACCCTTTTTTCTGAAATGAGGATAAGAGTCGTATTAAAAATCCCTCATTGAGAACGGTATGATGAGATTTCTGAAATGAGGATAAGAGTTATGGGAAATCAAGCAATATAATTGGTTATTTATAATTTATATAAATGATCTAGATAAATGAAACAACAAGAGTACTCGGAATAAGGTAGGAACTACTGGTATTACGTACCACCTTACCAGTAACAGGATGATACAAAGCATTTGGTAGGTTAATACTATGAACGGTTAGGATGGAACCTATAGGGGAATATACCTACCATACTCTGCTGCCGTTCTGTATTACCAGGCATTGACCCCCACCCCAGAATACCGCTCAATAATATGAAGCATCTGGTGGATTAGTAGTACCAAGGGCCAGCAAGAGACCAACAGGGATATGTACAGCCTATGCTATTCTACCGTTCTAAACTACCAAGCATTACCCCCACCCCTACAAAATCACTCGGTCTACCATAACGTACTACATATACCAGCCATATAATAAAACAAAGCAATCGGTTGGTTAATAGTACCAAGCACTAACAGGGGCCTATAGGTGTATATACCGCCCATACTATAGTACCGTTCTAAACTACCAGGCAGTACCCCTACCCACAATACCCCTATGCCTAGCATTGCATACTACCTATACCAGTCATAGGATAACATAAAGCATTAGGTGGATTAATAGTACTAAGGACCAGCAAGAGACCTATAGGGATATGTACAGCCTATATAGTATTCTCAGATAAGTATCCTATAAAAGGTATCCTCGATAGGTATCCTCGAATAATACAATACCAGGCCATGGGTATCCTCAAATACCGAGATGAGGCTAAGAGTCGTTGTAAATTATGCCTCACTGAGGAATTTTTAATGGTCCTCATAACCTCAAAATTCAATGAGGCTATGAGGGATAATAAATGAGGACTCATTGAGGGCTTTTGCATAGCCCTCATGGCCTCATACGACAAAAAGGGATTCCACAGTCACAGGCGTTTTCCAAAATGGGATTCCATAGGATATACCTGTTAAATACTGAAATGAGGATAAGAGTCGTAGTAAATTATACCTCATTGAGGGATTTTTCAAGGTCCTCATAACCTCAAAATTCAATGAGGGTATGAAGGATAATAAATGAGGACTCATTGAGGGCTTTTACATGGCCCTCATGGCCTCATACGACAAAAAAAGGAATTCCATAGCCACAGGTGTTTTGCAAAAAATGGGATTCCATGGGATATGGCCATTGGATATAGTCTTTTGTTATACACAAGGGAGATAACCCTGCATACAGATTATGGGAAATCAAGCAATCTGATTGGTTAGTTATATTCTAGATAAATGAAACAACAAGAGTACTTGGAATAGGGTCAGAACTAAGAAGAATAGACCAGAAATTGCTAAATATAGTAATAATAAGTAAAGCTGTTCCAATTAATAGGCTCTTCTACGCTACTGGAGTATACTCTAGAATAAAGGAACATGCCTAGGTATACTTAAACTATTGCATATATGGATAGAAACAGAGAATTCTGAAAGAATTCGAAATAATACAAGTTGTCGGGTTGTTTGTGGTAATTATCCAGGGAAGTCGTTCCAGAAAATACTCCAATTCAATCGAACATACCCTCCGAACATACCCCGTCTTATTGCAGAAAAATTGGGTAACACAGCAATCACGTGCTACCATAGAAACCAAGATGGCGGCCTCCAGTATACAACATGGACGACGGAAACACGTATCACCCTGACAACACGCGCTGATCATGCGCACTAACAACACGTATCACTATGGAGATGACGTCACAACATGGCCGGTCACGCGGGTTACCATGACAACCAAACATGGCGTCACTAGGTCACGTGACATGACGTCACTTCCGGGGTCATCCACAGGGGTCATCCAAATGAGGATTCAAACATACGAGACATACTACTACCATGTTTTCAATTTATTTCGAAAAAAGAAAAATGTTTACCTTTTTCACTTACCATTGTGGGAGACTATTGGTCTTTTGAGTAACTAAAGGCTACACATCTTCTCCCACCAGTGTTCTGCTTGCTTCTACAGCGCCCTCTGCAAGTGACTTCTATGAGAAAATGAGAGAAATATTATCATTTGAGCCAGTATAGTTAGGGTAAGGGTTATGTGGTCATTGCTTACTTTAACCCAACATATTGTGAATGTCTTCCATTTTAGTGTATCTCAAGAAAGAGATTATATTCCTCAGTTTGAAAAAATCATGGAATGGAAAGATTTAATAACTTTAAGAAAACTTATAAATATGATATTCTGGCGCGGGATTTATTATTTGTTATGAATATAATAAGGAATGAAAAAAGAACCGAAAAAAATCAAGGAGAAAATAAGGAGAAAACAAGAGATGACGTAATTCTGTTCTCTTCTATTCTATATTCTCTCAGTACAATACTCTGTACTAGGGCCCTGTGAATCACAAATTTTCGATTAGAATCGAATCGAATCAGTTATTCGAAATCAAATCGAACAGAGGCGTCTTGAAACCCCGACCGATAAAATATTCCATCTACATCATCAAGACATGCCTTCGTCAAAGGCATGCCTTGATCATGTAGTTGGAATATTACCCAGTAAGGATTTTTGTTTAAAAACAGAAAGGTACTAGACACTACACAGGGTTAACCGCCACCAACCGTGAGCTCATCGTTGATATTGCTTGGACATTTTAAATTTGCTTTCAAAAAGCGGAGCGCGGAGAGGGACGCAGGACCGGCACTCGCCTCCCCGGAGGTGGTTTACCACCTTTGGGGATGGAGCGAAGGATGATTGGATTCCATAACGGTTACTGTTTCCATATCGGTTGTGAGGAAAGTAATGAGGGAGTAGCCTGTGGTAGGTGTGGTAGGTGAAGTCTGCAGGTAGGTGGAGTCTTTTTCGTTGCTGTTTGTTGTTTGCTGGTTCATGGTGTAGTCTGGAAGTCTTGTGTAGACTGTATCTTTCTGAAATTAAAGAGGTAGAAGTGAGGCGTGCCCCCACCCATCCCCTCCTGTCGCATCCCCTCCCTACCCACCTCCCGACGTCTCTTTTGGTCTTGCAGGTTGAATGTTTTCCTGTGCCCGGCGTGGGCCGCTCGTGTGTAATGTTATACATGTTGTGCACGCAAGTGGTTCTGATAGCTAGTTTGGTGAAGGCGGCCCATAATTATCAATGGTCTCAGCAGTCTGAATTTACTGCCTGTTAATTCACCTCCCTAGTGCCCGGCGTGGGCAGCTCATGTCTAATGTTATACTTATTACTGGGGACTGGGGTTGATAGTTTCATATCGTGGTGGTTCTGATTGCTAGTTCGGCGAAGGCAGCCCATTATAGTAAATGGTCTCAGCTAGTCTGAATTCACTGCCTGTTTATTCACCTCCCTAGTGCCCAGCGTGAGCAACTCATGTCTAATATTATACGTATTTTAGTAGCCTGGGGTTGATAGATTCATATTGTAGCGGTTCTGGTTGCTAGTTCGGTGAAGGCAGCCCATAGTAGTCAGCGGTCTCAGCTAGTCTGAATTCACTGCCTGTTTGTTCACCTCCCAAGTTCCCGGCGAGGGATGTCTTATATTATCGTATGTTATCTTTGTTTGGTTTAGTGGGCAGTTTGTTTTTAGAGACACGCTAGTTAGAGCAGTTACTACGTAGTCGCTCGGGTCGAGAGTTGGTCCAGGGCGGGCGGGGAGGGCATGAATCCGAGTGGATTCATGGCCACACCTCCCGGTCGACCCGGTCCCCCTCACGACCAGGTCGACCCCGTAGCGAGTGTGGTTGGGTAGGGTGACATTTATCTTGAGAATTTAGGTCGTTGACGGATGGCGCAAATTTCCTTTAGTTCATGAATTTGTTGGCTGCCTTCGAGGCGCTCGCTGTCTTTATCGGCTAGGATAAGTAGCTGGTTCTTAATGGTGTCAATCTTTGCTCTTTCGTGACGGTGTTTCATGGATGTATCGAAGGGCGCGCGGGGGACGACGCAAAGCGCGTGGTTTTGAACTCTTTGAAGTTTGAGAAGGTTGGTTTTATTCTCTTGAGGACGAGTGCTCCGTATTCTAATACTGGGCACACATTGGCTTGTATAGTTTTAGTGGAATTGCTTCGTTCGCACCACAGTAGGTGTCCCGTAACATTTTGAGATGGCTAATTCTTTTAGTTGCTTTAGCGGCAGTGTCCTTAATGTGTTTATTGAAGTTAAGTCTTTGGTTTAGGGTGATGCCGAGGAATTTCGCCTCGGTTTTCACTGGGAGAACATTGTCCTGTAACTGCAGGTCAAAATCGCAGTTGTTAATCCTTCTAGTGAAATTGATACGCCGGGTTTTGTTAACATATAGTTTTATTCTCCATTTTGCACACCAGCTCTCTAGGTCGTCGAGTGCGCTCTGGCGGATTTTTTTTATGTTGGAGGTTCGAGGCCCAGAGTCTCATACGACTTTATCGTCTGCAAATTGAGAGATTTGGACCCTACTGTTTGTAATTTTAAGATCTTTGACGTAAATAATGAAGAGAAGGGGGCTGAGGACGGACCCTTGATGGGTACCGGCTCACCAACGCATGCCATGCAATAAACCTAGGCTTATTACAAATGAAGGACATCAGGTTCGCACTCACCCAAAGTAGTCTGCATCCCATCAAACTTTCAAAATATACAAATCTTTTTTTATTCAGTTAATGGGTTAATGTATATTTTTTACCAGGGTGAATAAGTTAATGTCGACTTATATTGATTCATGTAACACATATATGAAATATAAATGCCACAGCATTCCGGTGCTAGCCTCCACTCGTGTACATGTATAGCATAACATGTCAGAAACTTTCAAAGTCCACACTTACAAAAAAGTTTAACTTCGCTTAAAAAATTTCAAAATTTGAGAAAAAATGTCCGGGGAAGGGTTAACGCCTTATATTGATGCATGTAACACATATAGTACAGCATACCGATGGTTGCAAAAACACTAAAAAAAAAAAAATAAAATAAATATCACTGTGTGAAGGTCTGTGGGTAATTGTAATGTTGGAGGTGAACGACAGAAACAGTATGAGGTGCATAGGAATAGGTGGGACAGTCAAAGTGGAAAAAACTTTTACACAAGTGTTGACGCCGACGCACCTCGGGCTTTGACAAAAGCTCACACAACTTCGTTGGTGAGCTAAAAATACATTTGGTTCTCGTGCACTTAATTTTTCAAATCAATATGGGAAGGAGGCTTTTATTTTTACTTCTCTTTTATAACTGGTAGAGGGCTAAATTACTTTTAGTCGGAAAAATTTATCGACCTGTTCTTGCCTTGTTAAAATTTATGGGAGAGGCACTCTCCCATAAATTGGAACAAGGCAAATCCTCACATACTGAATAATTTCACTTCACATATAAAATGAAGCACATACACAGAATTGTGTTGAGTTATATTTATGGACCTTTTTCGAAAATAACCTTCAAATAATATTTGTGTATTTTATGCAAAACAGAACAAACTGGATGTTATAAAACAAATTTAACACTTTACCTAACATGAAAAAAAGACGACACTTGCAAACAAAATTCTTGAATAACTATTTTTTTGAATGTTTGTGTCAAAAACATAGGTTATGACCCTTTGGAACGAGCTCGTTCCAAAGAGGTGTCATAACCTATGTTTTTGAGACCAAAACAATGGAACAATAATAAAAATTAACTGACGATTTTTGTGAATAGCGCTGGCCGGTTTTGGCCGTTACGTTGGGTAGAGGGTTAATAAAAAATACTGTTTTTAATCAAGCTTTGTTGACAATGTGAAAGAAATAGACATCTATCACAAGAGGTAAAACTCTAAAGTCTCATGATTTCCTTCAAATCTTGAAGACACTCTAAGCTAAAAAAAAAAATGTTCAACGAGGGGATTCAATTTTAACGAGGGAACTAAAACCTTTTTTGGCCCAAATCGTTGTTAAAAATTCACTTCTTTATGATTTAAACAATAATATATTCAATATCAACATTGTAAGAAGAATACTGTTAATATTATGGCAGAAAAACTGCCGACCAGTTGCCGTTACGTCCTCTGCAAATATTACGGTAATTACTGTTACTACTGGGAGTCTCATCATATGGCATCATGGTACTAAATATTTTCTCATAGGCGACCATTATAATGTTCAGGCGAAAAAAAATATGATCGCATCACTTTAATTTTGGCATTCAGATATCTTTGTCAAGTATAGCCTTTCAGAAAACTTTTTCTGGCCCGAAACAGGGGATCATACATCAAATGAGAGAGAAAAACTGACAGGACGGGAAGTACCGGTCATGTGCACATATTTTTCAGGGAATCCCCAACAAAAACACACCAACAGTCAATTGTACTTTTTAGGTCCAAAAAGTCATCAAATCACACTTTTTATTTATCTGGAATATTCAACAATAATGGAAGATGTCAGTAGAATGCTTCAAATGTTTATTGATCCCATTTATTTTCCCAAGGCTTCTCAGTTTTGGAAATTGTATTATTTCCATGCAAGTGCAACTTTTTAAGGCGTGCAACTCTTATTCAAATATTTAGTACAGTGATGACAAATGAAAACTAAAGAAGGACAGTTCATGTTCAGTGGAACAATGTTTTTTTTTTCAGAACGAACACATTCAACTAATTAAGTCCTGCTTTTGCAAAATGTCACTACCCATGTCGAAAGCTACCTTATTTCAGAAGAGTCAATTTTTAACCTTTTGAACCCTCGTTTCCTGAAATAGTATCGTATTTGTGTACACGTACAGTGGGATGGGCCAGTCCAATATCAATGTACAGGGAGGATAAAATAATAACTGCAGTCTGCAGCCGAATGGCTGCAGACTGCACTTATTATTTTATCATCAATGCCCCGTGTAGAGACCTCTAAAAATAAGACAAAAATAGGACGAAATTATGCCTTGGACCGAAAAATCGTTCTTACTTGTTCAAAGGGTTAAGGTAGACTAATTAATGTCTCTAATTTTGGCTGCAGGTTAAAGATGTTCATTGGTCCCCTCTATATGACAAATCAACAGCCTTCTTGTAATTTTGGCTGCAGGTTAAAGATGTTAATTGGTCCCCTCTATATGACAAATCAACAGCCTTCTTGCATAATTTATTTATTTATTCACCATTTTTATTTATTTATTTATTTATTTATTTATTTATTTATTTATTTATTTATTTATTTATTTATTTATTTATTTATGTAATGGTGTCTAGGGTCACATATGTCAGCATAATGGCTAATCATGACCGCAATGTGGATATAAAGTCAAGTCCAGCCAATCGTTTTGTCAAGGTGATAGCTTGAATTTACGATTTTGTTGTTTAAAAGTTTATATATTTTTGCTAATCTTTCTCACTCGGGCTAAATATAAATCGTAAAGATAGGTATATGACGCACCCCTAAAACCAATTTGTCACTTAAACAGAACCAGCAATAATTCATGCGCTTCAAATTAAGCCTGGAATTTTATGTCCATCACCGCGTTTCTGGTTAACACCATAATGAGCTATCTGATAAAAGATTAAAGTAGTAAAGACCAGTGGTCTCGTACAGTCATTATCTATGTAATTATGTCCAGTTAATAGGTAATTGTCGTAAAAACAGTACATCCTACAGGGTCTGAAGACACACTCATATTACCCACCTTGTCTGTCACAAATGTCAGCATATAGCGAAGAAACATAAAAGCGATACTAAATTAATCCTGGGTCCCAAATTTCCTCTCCACGGCCCTGACCCCAATGACACCCATAAATATGACATCCGGTCTTTGGTTTGAGCAAACTTGTAATCCATCCTTACAATGATTTTAAATTTCAAATACAGAAGCATTTGTATCAGTGGTTTGGGGGAAGAAGTTTTTTAAAAATGTTTTCCTCATTACCCACAGTGTTAAAATCTCGGCTCCCTTAATACCCTTAAATATGTTCACAGGGGCTCGATTGGAACAGAACTGCGAATTATCCTAACCATGATTTTTTTTATCAAACTAGTGGGCCCACATGTCCAAGGACTGAAAGCCCGCACCCGCGCGGCGGAAAAGTTGCCCACTGTATATCAAGGGACATAATCACAGCTGGAATTTATAGACGGACGCAATTACGTGACGGAATTGCAGACTTCCCATTTGTTTGGTAGATATTAAAACACTTTTGACGGAGTGGTTCACAGAAGAAAATGTTTGGATATTTTTACAATAGACCATTTTAGCATAGAGCCATCTTACATCCGGGACTCGATATGACCGTTCAAATCGGCTTTTTGTGTATCAACATTGCATACACGTGTACTGAACTGCTGGTAGGCATTGAAAGCTTCGTTTTTCGTCTCCGTATTATCAATTAGAATTCGACCATTATTTACCTAATTTGCGTTCTCCCAAGAGAACAAAGGTTGTGTGTTAGACATTTGTGCATTTTGCGATGTTATATTATATATTTATCATTTTCGTGTAACAATCCTTCATGTCCGTTCCGACGTTCGTCACAACTCTCAACTACAATGCACCTAAGGCTTCTTTAGAGCTAAAATGTTTCATTCCAAGAACGGATAGCAGGCATACAATCGAATTTTGTTTCACAAAAAGAACCACAGCCTTGGGGGGGGGGGGGGGGGGGGGGGTATTAATAAAGTAGAAACAAACGATAAACATGCAACGATCAGTAATGTACAGCACACGTGGGTGCAATTTTAGTAACAAGTCTGATTGGCTGGTTAAGACGGGCATATCGAGTTCCGGATGTAAGATGGCGCTATGCTAAAATGGTCTATTGCTCATAGTTCCAAAATGGTGTACCCCCATATAGCGGGCCCTTGCCAAACCAATCAGGATTTTTGACAAGTTTGGTTATCCCCCTCCTAAGCATGTTGCAAACCAGATACCAGTCAGTTGTAATGTGCATTTTTTTAAACATAAAATCATACAGCCCGAAAAATTTAATTGAAATGGGAGCAGAAAGTTGAAAGAAGCTGAAACACACTGTTCACGACGGACGAACGCTGATATCAAAAGCTCAAACCCGTTAATTAATATAACTGAAAAACCTGCCAGCAGGTTTTTCAGTTACATTGATTAAAGGGTTTGAGCAAATTGATATTCGTTTTTTATTTTTTCATTTTTTTTTGTCTCAAAACATGCTTTATAACCCTCATTGGAACGAGCTCGTTGCAAAACAAGAAATTTAAGGCTACTTTGAGGGAGGGGGTTAACGACACTTTCGACAGCCAAGGTCATCTGGTGTCGGACAGGAGGAAGCCGCTGTACAAAAAGAGAACCACCGAGCATCGGCGAGCAACTGTCAGACTTCCCAACGTACTAACTCGGCACACGCAGGGTTAACATTGGTTGAAGACAAGTGCAACATCGACGTGCAGTACGACGTAGTATACAGCGCCACCGTACCCCCAAGTGGGCAATCGGGACATAACGCGCCCTGTGCAAATCGAACCGTTGACATTTCGTTTTGAAGTCCAATGCCGTAACCCCTGAGCCACCGTGCTCCCGTTAAAGGGATAAAAAAAAAACTCGTAACGAATTACTAATTTTTGTAAATTTGGGTATGGTAAATCTACAGTTATCTCTTTATTTATGTGGGTTTATGGACACTTTCAACAGCCAGGGTCACATCGTGTCGGACTATTTTACTTGTAGAGGAAGCCAGAGTATCCGGTGAGAACCACTCGGCATATTCACAATTTACAAACCCGACACGATCGGGACTAGCATCGGTGTGAACCAGCAGGTTTTCATTTGAGCAATTGGGATTAAGTCCCTTGCCCATGGACACAACGCTGATGGCGCGGCGGGACAGGATAGTCCCCACAACATTTTGTTGAAGTCCAAAACTCCAAACAATGGACAACCGCGCTCCAATTGTAGATTGATACACGAAAAGTAAAAAAAAAATATAGGCTATAAGACCCCACAAAGTAGATCTTCTGTTTTTCGGGCTATATTTTGTAAAACTACATGTGCGCGGGTGTTTTTTTATTTTATTTTTTTATTTTTGTAATTATTTCTTTGCCATCAAAAGTTCACGTTCTTGGTTTGCGTTATGTTTTAGGCCTCATAATATGTAGAATAACATGGGTGGGGTGCATTTCGTCCCTTGAGTCCAAGAAGGCTTTACAATGCTAAAGCATTGCAAGGCCGTGTTGAACTCAAGGGACAAATTTCTCAATTTTATTAACTTGGGTAGATTATCAAACATACACTATTGAACTATTTTTTTGTACAGTTTGCATTGGTTATAAGAAGAGAACATGCAGCAGCCAAAAGAACCACGCGGGAGGGGCGGAGAAACAAATTTCCAACTTTCTTCGACCAAAATGAAATAAATAAAAAGAAAACATTCACCACGTTACGTAAGAGGTTCCAAAGAACCCCCCCCCCCCCCCTTGATAAATAGAAGAAATCAAGAAATATGCAGAGACTCAATCAGTACGAAATCACCATTTTTTGTGAAAATCCTGGTGGATCATGACTTTCATGGGTGTTATCCGACTTACGACATTCTTGTATTATAGTGTTGGCGCCAATTTTTCTTCTGCAGTATTTTATTCAAGCAAGTGGAATTTTCTAATGAGATACCTTGACAGAATATATAATACAGCTGCGGTTGAGTTTATAGTCTGAGAGCACGAAAATTTCAAACTATTTTTACAGCCTCCTATCTGGTAAATAACGATAAGCTAAAAGCTTTCCATGATTTGATCACAGGGCTTTCGGTGTGAGTGATCAATATACTAGGCTAACATTCTCTTCCGGTCCGGTCTTAATCCTTTACCTAACACGAAAGGCAGATGATATATGGAAATAAAATTCTTGAATAACTATTTTTTTTTTCTCGTAAAATATAGCTTATGACACCTTAATGGAACGAGCTCAACTAGCTCGTTCCAATGAGGGGTCATAAGGTATGTTTTTGAGCCCCAAAATAATGATTTAATCACAGAGCTTCTGGTGTGAGTGATGAATATACGAGGATAAGATTTTCTTCCGGTCCAGTCTAAATCTTTTACCTAACACGAAAGTCAGGCGACATATGCAAACAAAATTCTTGAATAACTATTTTTTTGCGTAAAACATAGCTTATGGCACCTTAATGGAACGACCTCAACTAACTCGTTCCAATGAGGGGTCATAAGGTATGTTTTTGAGTCCAAAAATAACCGTTGATAAAATAATGAAAATTAAATGCTTTTTATGAATAGCGCTGGCCAGTTTCTCCGTTACGTTGGATAAAGGGTTGAAGCAGCAGTTGAGATAATTGTTTGACAACCACGAAAATATTTAACCCCAATATGCGCAAGCATTTCCGCGGGACACTTCCCAAGGCTGGACTTCAAAAGTTGCCATTTCTCCAAATCCATGCCCGAAATGAATGCAATTATATGTAGATACCAGATTGGTATCTTCAGTGGACCTCAAATTTTATCCGTACCTGATTGACTGCTTGACAGTTTAATGGGCAACTCGTCCTGTGCTCGTCATGGACGAGGCCATTCCCATCTCGAATATCTGGTTACTACCCTGATTCCGCACACTCTCTCTGGCCATGGAGAATCCAGTAAAGAAAGAATGACAAATTGGCCGCTTCAACCTGTGATGCGGAAACACATTGATACATAGTTACATCGCCTTGGTGTAAAACATAGACAGTAATCAATTACACAGAAAATACTGACGAAGATATGACAAATACAATCGTTGATTATGATGTAATTTTTGGAGGCAACGAATTGTTACGTCAAATTATATTAAAATAATATAGCTTGCTCAATAAACTCAGCGTACCCACAACTTGTCTCTGTTCTACAGTGTAGACTGCATATATATCACACTGAAAACTATAAAGTCTTTCATTGTAACTGTACTGTATTGTTCGAACCATTGTCGCCGTATAAAGTGTCAGAAGGTGATGATAATTGATAGCCTCTCCCCAACTCCTGTACCCACCCGCAAAATAAAGTTTAATAATATTCTGAAATGCGGCTTTAAATTGTTCGCAAACAGATAAATTATAGCCAGTGACCTAAGAGCACTTAATTTTACAAAATTTTCTCGAGTGTGCGTGGGTGTTAGTTCTAACTAGGACACTCCGGCCGTTGCCACCTCTGGTCGTCGCCTCCTCCTCCCACTTCCCGCCGGGGTAGTGGGAGGAGGTGGCAACGAAAGGAGGGCCCTAGTTAGGACTAGCGGAAGTCCCTGAACCCCCACACAACGGCCTTTCACATATCATCTTTGCCCCCCCCCCCCCCCCAAAAAAAAAACAAAAAACAAAAATGGCTGGGGCAAACCTATTATAGAATCCTGGCTAAACGCCTAATTATAGCCCTTTGCGATGGGAAGTCTCCCTTGCATATTATCCATATCTCGCATGTCATCTCCTGAATGAATCCTTAAAAGTCCTCAAGGGAGCCTCCAATTTCTTACTCCACTCTGCAATAATAAAAAAAATATAGTTTCATAATCTCTTCGCTGAAATTTGACAAATAAAGGTACTGACGTGTTGGCAAACAGAGGATAGATTATATTTCCCCAAGAGATGGTGCCTTTCCTTTGCATATTGTCCATATCGCGCATGGCATCTGATCAGTTATTACCAAAAAGAGCCCTGGGGGAGACTGAATCAATGATACCCTGTTCTCACTTTGCTGCTAAAAGAAGAATCATATTAATTTCACACGTATTCATCAAGCGTGAAATGTACCGGACGGTGGCAACCGTATCGGATTAGCCAACGATGCCTTTCACAAAGAAGTGAAAAGAAGGCGAAATTTGTCGCATCTTTGTTCCCAACAAAGCAGAATGATAAACGAACTCGATGTTATATCGATATCCTTATGAATAGATATTATGAAACCAGGTGGATTTCACATCATATTGTAAGTAGAATCTTGTTAAGAACCGTTGATGTAAGCCGTGCGAATGCATTTCGTAATTGCAAGTGGTGTAATGAATACAGGAAAACCTGTAATAAGTAGCAGGAAAATAATATTCACGACAGGGGCAGGCCTGACATTTTCAGGGGAGCGATTTATTCGCTCGCCTACTGCTCGCCTTAAAAAAATTGAGGAGGGCGAAAAATAGCCCTCCTTGGCTTAGAAAATAATGATTACCACAACAGGTTTTCAGATCTCTGCTATGTTAGTGATCTCTGCTATGTTAGTGGTCTCTGCAAGATGGCCAGACTGCCCCTCCCCTCCCACACCTCTGGGCCTTGCCAAGGCCCAGAGGTGTGGGAGGGGCAGTGAGCCATCTCACAGAGTCTGCCTTGTTAGCAGCACCAAATATAATGTACAAAGCCCACTAGGCAGAATTCATTAATAGTATAACTTCATTTTGCCACTTTTAGCTTATGTAAACTTGAGGAGAGCTAATCGCTCCTCTAGTCCATGTGAGGAGAGCGATTTTTAGCCCTCCTGCATTTTTAAGAATGCCAGGCCTGCAGGGGCGTTGTAATCATTTAGAACTTGGGAGTGTGGTGGGTGGGGAGGGGGTACGGTCATACAAGTGCACCCACACCCTGCTATATATAAGTGATGGTCCGTGTGCCTCAGTGCATGGTAGGAATACTGTACACAAACCTGTGTTGGAACTCACCCACTGGAAAAATACACATTTTCGGTTTATGAAACACATTTCTCTGCCACATGATGAGATTTGTAAAATATGGGACCAAAAATGTGCATTTCCTCAACCTTAAAGGCCGCAGTAAAGAGAAACCAGACTAGGGGATCTTCGTGCACATCTTAAGAGTGAAGAGTCTCTACCCCCCCCCCCCCCCCCCCCCCACACACACACACAGAGAAGAGGCGGCGGAAGCGCGATGAAAGTGAACGGGCACACATTTTCAAGGCTACCATGGTTCAGCACAATGGGAGGAAAAGTTACAATCGTATATCGGTTAATATACCGTCACACACTATATGCCTCGTTTAGATGAGCATGCCGCGGTGTGGTCACTGCCCTGTCCATTTCTTCTACTTCAAGCATCTTCCAACCCGAAGTAGAAGACACAGACCGAAGCGACCGAAGGTGGTATTCTTTGGCCAAATGTTGTTTGGATTTGCAAATAATATATTACAGGAATGTCTGTGTTTTGGCACGTTTGCATGCGCCCATTTTACCTCATTGTGTAACCACGCAACATGTCTGTGAAAAAAGTGGAGGGGCACGTGTCCCCTGTGCCCCCCTCCCCACCGGTTCCGCCCCCAACACACACAATTCCCGTATGCTTACGGTGACCTTTAGCATCTATGGCTACATCGTAACCGCACAACGAGCACGAAGTCATTTTTTTCTAACCGTTTACACCTTTCTACTTTCCACCTTTAGAGGACTTTCGTCACAGCCGTCGTTACAAGGTCGTATTTTACCAGAAAAACAGAAATTGTTTACCAAAGTAAACAAGCACTGCTCCTCTTCCCGGGGTTCCCATGGAGATAACAACATATGTTGTCTCTTAACCCTTGACTTATCGTAATAGAAATATGCGCCAACGCTATTCACAGATATTGCCATTCGAATTTTATAATTTTTGCCATTTTTACCTCCTAATCAAAACTGATCAAACCTCATTGGAACAAGAACGTTCCAATGAGGGTATCATAAGCTATATTTTGTGGGTAAAAAATACATAAGTCGAACGGCAGTTTTTGTGAATAGCGTTGGCTTAAAATTATTTTTAAAGTAAAGACTTCCAGTCGCGTTATTAGATGAAGCAGGGGCGTAGCTGGGATTTCCTATGGGGGGGTGGGGGGGGGGGGGTAATTGTTGGGGTGCCAGGTTGATATATGCCACAGGCATATCCGAAGACCGTCGGCCTGAGGTGGGGTGGGTATGGTTCTCCCATTGGTGGGGGTTCGGGGGCATACCCCACCCCATCTCAGGCCTACGGTATCTCCCTCCCATTGGAGGAGGTTCGGGGCCTCCTCCCCCCAACTTCCGCTTAAAAATCCAGTGCCCTGACAGTGAATCTGGGGCCCATTGGTGCTTTAATTTCCCATCTTGAGAGGGGGCACTGTAATTTTAAGCAGACCCCCCCCCCCCCCACCACCACCACCATCACCACCCGGCTTCGCCACTGAGATGAACGGTAAAATATCTTTATTTCATATTCTTTCCCAGATAAGACCAAAATTTCATTTCATTTTCAAGTTCCAAATAATACATCTTGGTTGCCGGTTTTTCCAGCGGCTTGCAACGGCCCGGAATACGAAGTCGATCCATTTCAAGACACATAAACAATCCGCGACAGCTCCATATACCTTTCTGAAAGTTTAAGAAATGGGATCGGAAAATTTCACCTCCTTTTCTGTTGTGAATTCCCACCTGGATACAACGTGTCTGTTCTCACTAGGAAAAATCGACCATAAAAAAATTAGTGACAAAGGAAAAAACCCTGTTGCCAGAAACAAAATACACAAAATCCAGTTATTGGATGCGGAGGCCATCCTGCTGGGACACACTATCTGTGTCCACGAGGGTGTCGTCTTGCTTATTGTTGTCTTAGAAATTCAAGAAGATGCGTGGGAAACTGCGAATGATGGCACTTTTCGTGGGCGAAATACCTCCCACGGCGTTTCATTCTTGGTTAATTCGCTTACCCGTAGTACACTGTTGTAACTGGGGATATGGAAATGTCGCGGCAATCGATTAGCAACTTGTGAAAGCTAAAATGATGACAATAAGGCTAAAAAAAATGTTTTTATTCTCAGGCAATCCCTCATTGAATTTGAACCCCCCTCATTTGACATTTTTATTGCCTTTCAGTGTCTTCCAATATTAGTACAAACTCAAGGAGACCCGAAACCTTTTTGCATTTTTTGATTGATGTATATATATTTAGTTGCGTCTCCAGTATGTTTGCCTTGTTACAATTCATGGGAGAGTGCCTATAGGCACTCTCCTATAAATTGTAATGAAGCAAATCCCCATAGATTAAATACTTTTACTTCAAAGATCATATGAAGAGCATCGAAAGAATATGAAGCCTTTGAATTTCAGTACCTACAGTTTGTTTTTAGAGGAATGTTTTATTTTTCAAAATAAAAATGAATTTATTTGTATAAATATGCACTTTCTATATTCCTGTGTGTAAAAAGACAGCCTTCCGTGTTTGGTCACTTTTTGCAAAGGAAAAATAAAAATTAAAAATACCCCCCCTCCCTCACTGATTTGAAAAAAATTGCCTGAGAATCATTTAATTTATTTTGTGTGGCCTAATTTCAAAATGAAAATGGGACAAATTGAGAAAGTTTAAATCTACAAAACGGAGAAATTAAAATACGTATATTAACTGCAAACATTGAAATTATTCAGTTCAGCAGGAAAAATTTCGACGGGCATTCAAATGACAAGGGCACCTGCTTTCAGTGGACCAAACAACTGATGGCAACAGAGCAGACTTGCATGAGGATAATTGACAGAGGCAAATATTGCTATCTGGAGACCTCAAGTACTCTATACTTGATACCTGGGTAGATTTTGTGAAAGCTTGAAGTGGATCTGATGTTTGTTTTGTCACCTGGAAGAGACAGCTTGATTGTCTGTGTCTCTAACATTCCGACTGTCTTTGTACTGGCTCAACGGGAGGCGCATGATCTGTCAAAATGATTATACCATCTTGAATAAGCGAAACGGGTGGAAAACAGTGCACGTCTGAGGTAGTGTGTCTTTCTTGGTTTGAATTCACGCGTGTCACCCACATAGGAGCTATCACATCAGATTTGGAATGAAACATTCTTTTAACAAGTTAATTTTCTCCTTTGCGTCGTTTTGAATACCAAAGTGGCACACTGACACAACTACACTTTGCACAGAAAACATAACGTGTTTTCTGGGTTTGCTCTTAGAGGTTCTTTTCCTTTTTAACCCTTTACCTAACATGAAAAGCAGACGACACTTGCCAGAAAAATTCTTGAATAACTAATTTTTATCATTTTCTGTCTCAAAAACATAGGTTATGACCCCTCGTTGGAACGAGCTCAACGCGCTCGTTCCAACGAGAGGCCATAACCTATGTTTGTGGGACAAAAATTGAAATAATAATGAAAATTAATTGGTGATTTTTTTAGAATAGCGCTGGCCGGTTTTTTCCGTTTCGTTGGATAAAGGGTTAACCTTTTACCCAACGCACTAGTTATCAAAATTTATTATTTTAATTATCGTTTTTTTCCACATTTTTCAAAAATATTTCAACAAAACCATATCAAGTAACCCCTCATTGGAACGAGCTCGATCCAATGAGAGGTCACATGATGAGGTTTTGTTGAAATGTTTTGAAAAATATGTTTTTTCAACTGCTCAATTTGTAAATTATATGGGCGAATGCGGCCGATTCGTTAGGTACAGAAAGGGTTGATGGGATTTTTACCACAAAATTATTTTTTTGAAAAGCAGAAGTTATGTGATCTTGGACAGTTGTGAATTATGTTGGTTACTCTGCTTGGCCTGGTCATTGACGATTGATCAATCTGTTTTGGGCCATTTGCGAACTATGCTGGGAAATGGGTGGGACTTGGGGGGAGGGGGTACATGGAACGATTGCCCCACGACTTTGTTTCACAGGCATGTTACGGGGTTATTATATTATCAGCAAATCCAAATATAATTATTTAGTTGCATTTGGATTTGGCCAAAAAATCCCACCTTCCGCCCACGCCTGAAATTAAGGCGTCTGACATTTGCAGAATGAGGTCCCCAGAGGGTGAATTTGATGATGCTATCCCATACATTGGCCAATTTATTCTCAGGGTACCTCTTTCTATTTAGTCTTGAGCCCCTGATTCAGTTTGAGGTTCACGGAGGGTAAATTTAGTGATGCTACCCTGTTGTAGATGACAGATGACAGTCTGCTTATTTTCTGGCTTGCTTCCGCCACGTCGGTCTGTCCCTTCTACTTCAACTACCTTCCAACCCGAGGCCTAGCCGGATTAGAAGATGACTGAAACAAAAGAAATAATAATAATAACTCTTTGGCCAGCCGCTGATTTGTCGCGGTCCTCATAAGAGAAGGCCATCATTCCCCCTGCACCCCACCCCCTCTTCCCCTCCTCTCCTCCCAGCATTCAGATATAAACTGCTTAATAGTGTCCCTCACTTCCTCTTTTTCAATTTCTTCAATAAGCATTCCTACCCTCTCCCTCGTGTCCGCCTTCAGCCATCTATCCTTTGTTTCTTCACCCCACTTCTGCATTATTCTTCCAGTAAATTTTATTCTATGAGGTATATACTGTGGGCATTCCAAGAGAAAATGTTCCAGGGTCTCCACTACTCCAGAGTGGCACATTTGGCATCCCTTTTCCCCATCTCTCCCAATTTTTCCCCGAAGCTCCAGTGATCTTGATCTCACTTTGAACAGCAGTGACCCTCCAAAGGTGCCATCTAGGTACTTCTCAAAAGCTGGCTTTTCTTTATATTGTAACCCCTGCAGTGATCTTTTCACGCTAACCCCTGCTCGCTAGTTTCGATTGCAATCTTCCATGACTCTCTCTTTGACAAACCTTTTGCCTTCTTTCATTCCTACTTCTATGTTTGTGACCTCTATAGAGTAATTGTCCATTAGTTCCCTCACATGTTTTGACCACCCCGTTTCTATATTAGAATTCCAAATGGTATCGAGCATCAATTTGCACCACCGGTTGTCAGGCAGGTTTCTCAAGTAGTTAAAGTAACACAGTTTTCCCAAATCTACCCTGTCCTTGATTTTCATCCACCCAAGCTCCCCCTTACTGCTTCCAAAGCTGCAGCATTACTTGACCCTGTTATCCATCTGCCGGCATCATTCTGAGTACTTTCCAACTTCTTAATAACGGTTTGGTTTAATGGAATCACGTCCGTGCCATACGTTATACTTGGTAAACCCACCCTCTCCCATAGTGTTTTCCCCACAAAGACCTTGTTGAAACTATTTTTCCCTAAAAGTTTTAGTTGGTTCAGAATTCTTTTCCCTTTCAGAATCAGTTTGGCTGAGTAATTTCTGTACACCCCTCTTCCCGTTATATTTATGCTTACCCCTAGATACTCATACTCTCCCTTTTCTCCTACAGTGATTTGTTTGCTTTCCCCTTCGGGGATTGAGAACTCCCCCACTCTCCATCTCTTCGTCATATCTACCTTACGTCCAACGGGTATTACCTTGCTTTTATTTTCATTTAGTTCGAGCCGCCAAGTGTTCCCATAACTACCAACAATTTCCAGCAATTTCTCTAGCCCCTGTTCAGTTCTAGACATTAACACCATGTCGTCCGCAAAGAATAAGCCTGGTATCTTTATGTCTCCAACATTTACCCCCTCCGCACTCTGAATTAGTTCGTCCCCTAAATCTTTAACATACAATGCAAACAAAATCGGTGAAAAGATACACCCCTGCTTGAGGCCTATATCCATAGGGACTCGTTTTGTAGTGATACTCCCTAGACTGAGTTGGCTTTGCACATCTGTATACAGTGCTTTCATGATTCCCACAAAGTCACCCCCCAGTCCGATGCCCTCGAGCTTTCGCCACATACCTTCCCTCCACACTCGGTCGTACGCTTTTTTCACATCTAGAAATGCCAGAAACATCTTTTTCTTTTCAGCCTTTGTTGATTCTATCAGTTGGGTGAGTGTAAATAGGTGATCAGTGACTCTTCGTCCTTTCCTGAAACCATTTTGAATTTCTCCTAGAAAACCTTTCTCTTCAATAACTTCCTCTAGTCTACTGTATATGACCTTACAGAATACTTTTCCGATGTTACTACTAACTGATATCCCCCTATAGTTATCTAGAACTTCCTTATCCCCCTTCTTGTGTATGAACGACACCTTACTTTCCCTCCACTCTCTGGGGACCTCTTGCTTTCGCAGAGCCAGGTTGAAAAGGTTTGTCAGGACTTCAATAAGTGCCTCCCCTCCATTTTTGAGGAATTCGTTCGGAATTTCATCAGTCCCTCCCGCTTTACCATTTTTTAATTTCGAGACCACATTCCGCACTTCTTCTGCCGTTATTTCGCTACATACACGATTGGATAGGTTCTCCTCCACCAGTGTATTTCTTTTTGGTGGGGACCCACTGCCCCATCGCCTATCGTTTATCTTTTCCCAGTGCTTGACTAACTCTGAAGCGATACGGCCTTTATCTTCTGTACTTTCCCCATCCACTTTGATACTCTGCACACTACTTTTCCCCCGTTTATTTACCCAGTTCCAAAATACGTTTGAGCTCGAACCCCCCGTTTTCTTTATTGTTCTGGCAAGACTGCAATTGGGCTCCTTCCTATTATTATTCTTTATCTCATTCACCTTTTTCCGTGCCAGTTCATATTCTCCTTTCATTAGTCTCGTGTCATTGTTATCCACCCCTTTAAGCTTCCTACTTCTTCTGTAAGCAGCGCATTTTACCTTCCTTTCTTTTATAGCCTTTTTCAGTCCCTCGTTAACCCTGTATCCAAGCTCTCTCGTTGGGACCCTCACCCTTCCTATACAATCCTTCCCTGCCTCTGTTAGGCTATTTACTATGCCATCTGAAATACTCTGGACATTTGCATCCCTAGGTATACATTCAAGACTTGGTTTTAGTTTTTCCCGAAACTGCTTCCAGTCGGCTCCTTGTTTTAGTCCCCAAACTTCCTTGAAGGTATTTCTGTCTCTATTCGTCTTTTTGCCCATAATCTTAACTGTTATCAGGTTGTGATCACTACCCAAGTCATTTTTTCCCTCGTCATCTATTTCTACATATATAACCTCCCTCCATACGCTAATGTCAGTGAGTATATAATCAATTATTGTTTTCTTATCGTTCCTCTCCCAGGTCCATTTACCCTTACATTTCGCATCCCTGTTCAAGATCTTTAAACCAAGCTCTTTTGATAGGTCCAACATCTTCCTCCCATTCGTGTTAATTTTCCTATCACCTCCCTGTATGCCCTCCTCCTTATCCCCGATGTGCCCATTGAAGTCCCCCATTAGGACAATACTGAACCCTCTGCTTTCAAGCTCTGTGATATTCGATCTAAGAGTTGTATATATTGAATCATTCCACTCGGGCTTACTTCCCTCCACTGCTAAGTATACAACACCAACGGCAACACTCCTGCTTCCTAACTTGATTTTTGCCCAGACTATTTCGTTGGATACTGGAATCTGAGTCCTTGCTTCTGTGAGATCTGTAATCAATGAGGGCTGTAGTTCCTCTTTAGCGTAGATGCCAACACCCCCACCCCGTTTCTGACGCTCAGTTCGCCCAGCTCCTATCCACACGCAACCCTTCATCTGATCAGCCCGCTCATCCCGTCGTATCCACGTCTCACTTAGACCCATTATATCGAAGTCTCCTTCGTCCATCAGTGTTGATATTTCGCTTACTTTCTTGTGCAGACCCTGGATGTTGCAGTATCCAAACTTAATGAATCTTTGTTTCTTTGTCATCACTGGCACATTATTATAACTCTGGTGTGTCCCTGTGTTGTGCATGTTTGTTGTTCTTCCTATGTTCCCAGCATTTGTGCCCCTCTGGGTTATCGGCTGTGGTCCCCTACCCCCCTTTTCTCCAAAAAAGGCCCAGCCACCTGTAAAATTTTTTGGCCCAACAGGTCTGTACCCATCCTACTTAAATGCAATCCGTCTCGCCCATACAACTCTCCTTGTCCCCAGAATGAGTCCCAGTGGTCAATGAAATGTATTCCCAAGTCTTTGCAGTGCTCTTCCAGCTCCTCGTTTAGTGCCATAATCCGCGAGTTCCTCTCATTCCCACCACCCATAACGGGGAGCACCCCTGAAACGATGATCCGAGCATTCCTGCTAAGTAGCTTACTAATTAGGTCCTTGTATGTGTCCACCAAACGAACTGATTTCCTCTCCCTGATGTTATTGGACCCCACATGTAATACCACTACCGGATCAGGCCCCGACCCAGCTACAATACCGTCCACTCTATCCCTCAGGTCCTCCACTTTAGCCCCTGGAAAGCACAGAACTGTTCTATTTTTACTGTCCGGACCACAGACAACCTTGTCGATCCCCCGAACTATGCTACTTCCCGCAACCACCAACTTACTTTTGTCCCTCGCCCTATTTATCTCCTCTAGTCTCCTATTGTTTACAGCGTCCTCTTCCTCTCCAACAGCCCCACTCGGAATCAATATCGGTATCGGTATCTTTGACCTAGGATTACTCCTATCCTTGTCCCTCCGTCTCTTTCCAGGCCCTGAACTACCTGGACTACTCCCCTGGTCTTCTACCGAATCCCTCCTCCTTTTTCCTGGCCTAGACCCCAACCTACTATCTGTTGCAAGTACCTCCATCTCCTCCTCTAACTCTTCCGAATCGAGCACATCAAATCTGTTTCTGGTGCTGCACTCCCCACTGCCTTTGGACTTTACACCCCTATCTACCTGCTTCTCTGGCCCCCCCTTTCCTACCACTTTTGATAGTCCACGCCAAACGCTTTACAGCATTGCTCCGGCCTGGGCCCCCCTCATCTGTCCTACGTATTTTTCTAGCAGCCCCCACCTCATCACCTACCTCATTCACATCAAAGGTTCTACCCCCATGTTTCCTCTTGGAACCACCGACAACCACCCATCCTTCTCGGAAAGCTACTTTCACAGGCGTAACTCCAGACAGCCCCGCCCTACCAAGTTTTCCCTTCAGCTCAGCAATCACCCCCTCAAACTTAACAATTAGACCAAACAATGACGACAGCGCAGCATGCTCAGCAGGCACTCGTACATTTGTCAATATACTATTGTGACTTTTCTCCCCCGGGACGAACCACCGTAGTGATTGAAATTTGTATTCCTCCACTCCATAGAGCTTCCGCCGCCTCTGAAATGGGCTATAGGTTATTTCAAACTTGGCACGATGCGTGCGATAGGATTAAATTTAATTAACGATATTTCTTTTATATCTTTACCAATATCCGGGGAGGGGGTGTGTGGGGGGGGGGGGGGGGGGTGTTCGATTTGCCGGCTGCTCTTTTTTTCTAAGTAGGAGTCAGTGATGCACATTAATTGTTAACCCTTTACCAAACGTAACGGCCCAAACCGACCAGCGCTATTCACAAAAATCGCCAATTAATTTTCATTATTTTTTTCATTTTTGGTGTCAAAAACATAGGTTATGACCCCTCTTTGGAACGAGCTCGCCGAGCTCGTTCCAATGAGGGGTCATAACCTATGTTTTTGAGACAAAAATGAAAAAAATTCGTTATTCAAGAATTTTGTTTGCAGGTGTCGTCTGCTTTTCATGTTAGGTAAAGGGTTAAAACAACACGTGTTGGGGAAAATTAAGACGGATTACGGTTATAGTCTAGTTCTGATATGCACATTGCGCCATCGTGATCCCACGGGACAGGGGGGTTTAAAAGTGTTTTACTCGAGGACACAATGCTGATGACGCGGGTCAAAGTCGAAACTCCGACTTTCCGATCTATGTCCAATGTGCTAATTACCAAGCCATCGCGATACCAAGCGCTTGCATGAATGGATATAATTGTAGGCCCACATGTTTTCGTGATGCAAAATCACACATGTACTTCGGAAGTCACTGTGGGCAACTGAAGGGGGAGAAAGAAAATAGATCGGTGCGTGGATTCTCCACTCTCCAATAAGCTGAAACAAATGCACTTGAACAAATTTTGACCATCGGAATTAATCTTACACGCTACAATTATAGGAAGGTTTTTATCTAACGTTTGGGCGTCAGAGCTCGTTTGGCAAAATGTTGAGTCACACCCCTTTATAGAGGTGCGTCGCGAAGATGACCAACAGGGATGGGAGTGTAAACCTAATTTGTCCCAACTGTGATGTTACAACCCAGGCTGATAAAATATTCCATTAACATCATCAAGGCACGCCTTTCCCGAGGGCGGTGAAGTTAGAATATAAGTTCGGAATTAATCCTTTACCTAAAATGAAAAGCAGACAACACTTGCAAACAAAATTATTGGCTAGACTATTTTTTTTATTCATCACGTTAAAAATTAAATGTCAATTGATTCAGCCCAAAACCTGCTGGTGCCTGAAATTTTGTGAAAGCTCCCAACAGATGAAATGGATCTGATTGCATAGAATGCCGTTTTATTAAAACACTTTTAAATCCCCCTTTCCCGTGGGCTCACGATGGCGCAATGTGCATATCAGAACTAGACTATAATTTTTTTTAAATTTTTGCGTCATAAACATGCATAGTTTATGACCCATCATTGGAACGAGCACAACGAAAAAATGAATAAAATAATGAAAATTAAATGGCAATTTTTGTGAATAGCTCTGAACGGTTTTGGTCGTTATGTTGGGTGAGGGTAAAAGCTCAAAAACGCAGACTTCTTTGAAATGTAACTGTGGATAACTATAATATGCACGCAGTTGTCTTGTCATTTCCTACCCCCCACCCCCCCCCCCACCCCCCACCCCCTTCGCAACGCCAGTGCCTCCATTCTCCAATTACAGGCCTGTTTACAGCCCTTGTGACATTTATAAGCGGTTTGAGAAATTATTTGGTTTGTTTTTACTGAAAGGGACTGCGATGGCTCAGTGGTTAGAGCTGCGGTTCTATCCCAACAATCGGCTACTACGTTAATTGTATCCTTGGGGAAGAAACTTCATCCCGAATGTGAAGGTGTGGGCAAAATGGCACCATATACTAAGCAGGGCCGGGGAGAGGGAACTCGGGCTCCAGGGTTAATTTTGTCACGAGCCCTCTTTCGAAAGTGTCAGGGTACTGATGCAGATGCCGAAGGCATCTGTCGCGGGTACATATGGCACTCGCGAGAGATGACTTCAATATCTACATCAGTTTTACGGATTTTGAAATCAGGTATCATTAAATGGAGACTTCTGGCGGCATTTGGGATGAAAAAAATGCGTTATTTTTTGCTATCAACTTCAGTCAACATTACGGTTTTAGCAGCGTGTTTCAAACCCAGTTTCCGTTTTGGTTTCGATTTCTCAATTGAATAGCTTGGGTGCTATTGTAGGAATGTTTAGGAAACCGCATGACACCGAGTCGGGTGCATATGTATACAGATAACAGTCTATTAACAGACTGGGCATCTCCATGGGGCACTCCCATTCCTTCTTTACATGAGTAGTAACTAGTATTCCAATATGCCGGGTACCTTATCTTGCTGGTTCTCGCTTGAGGACTGGGGTACCCAAGCGTGGCATAGAAGTCAGAACTTCGGGGAGGAGGGGGGCATGTCTGACCCAAGATTCCTGGACCCCTGGGCCAAGCCCCCCCCCCCCAATTCCGAGCCCCGGGGTCACTACCGCGGCCCCCACCCTCTCCTCCGCCCCGATACTAAGGCGTACTTCACGTCGATTGTGCACTTGCCTTCAATCGCAGCTAACTGCTTGTGCAGAATTAGGAATTTGGAGAGTTTGACAGTGGCTTGTCGCTGCTAGGTGGTTTCTCCACCCGTGAAACTAACCAACGCGATGTGATCCTGGCTGTTGAAAGTGCCGGTAAACGCCAACAAACACGCAATCTGAAAGCGAAACAAAGAGAACTAAAGAGTCGACATCCGAAAGCATGCCTGGAATTGTGCTTCGGGGAAAATTAATTCCGATTTGGAGCGGCGACTATCCCATTATGTTCACGATTTTCCAATTAATCTACTATAAATGTTATATTCTGACTTATTCTGTACATGAAGCCATCGGTTATAAAATTCTACGAGTGAGTTAACGAGCAGTGTTCCAGAGTTCGTTAACATTTTTCGAATCGGTACAAATGTTTCTAATTTGCCTCTTCAGGTTATTGGTACAACAGCAACGTCTGTTGGGGTCTGTGATGGCCTCCCGCGAAAACTCTGAAAATGGAGGCCCAAAATTCGCATTTGCCTTGACACGGAGCTCTCGGTTGTTTACTAGGCCTATATATCCTGCGCGTCGTTTGCGAAGATCGTGGGCTCGCGTGTTAACATCCCCCACCCCATACCCACCCACTCTTCTGATCCGCCCATGACTGACTGATGCTTACAGTACTTAGGCCTACTAACTTACTCAGTTACAACTGGCTGGGCAGCTTCCAAGCCTGAAAATAATCAATCTGCCATTTGCAAATTGAGGTCCCCAGAATGTGAATTTGCAAATTCCCGGTGCCCCCCCCCCCCCCCCACCACCATATTGGGTGGCCCCCAAAATTGATTCAGCCCTAAACCTGCTGGTGCCTGAAATTTTGTGAAAGCGCCCAACAGGTGATATGGATCTGACTGCATAGAATATAGGTTTATTGAAATGTTCTCCATGTGGACTGCCAATCCACATAGAGAACATTTCGATATACCAGCAGGCTCGTCTGGCACTGATCGCGCAGATGCAAGGAAACACTGTTCTTCTAATTTGAAAAAAATCAAATTTTTCTCCCATTGCGCCGAACTATGGTCGGCCCGATGGATCCGCGCACCCCACCCCCTGTTGTGTTGATATCATTTTTGCCGGATGAGTGGTGAAGATGATACAAAATGTCACCGAAATGACCTCTGTGTTAACTGCCATTGATCACCCAAATGCAAGAAGCAGCGTTCGTTCATTTCCAGAAGGCAAAATATTCTCCGGGTTCGGGGTCCGCCTTGGTTAATTTCCCGGTAACTTTTCTTGGCCTAGTCCGCTCCTGTGGAAATCACTCAAATCAGTACTCTATTTGATATCTGTGTGTTCGGCCTGTAGTTTTCATAGGTGCAGAACAGACCAATGAATGCAAAGCAAAATTGAATCGACGTGATTTTGCAACTAGGCTCTGGAGCTGGAACTCGACCTTCTGACAAAATCTAGACAAAGGCGTTGCACAGCTTCGGGTAATATTATCGCATTGGTATCATTGTCTCCAAAGTTCAGAGGCGAAGGAAGAGTAATGAAAGTATAGGTGGGGGGCTTAAATGTCCAAGATGAACTTCAGGGCCTACCATGGCTAGGCCAGATAGGGAAAATAACTGAAAAATGGATTCACAAAAATGCTATTTCCTTCATTCTCGTGTATCGATGAGGGCGACTGGGTGTACGTCATTCAATGAACGTCATTATAAAAATCAGCAAATGTACAAACTTATCCCCTAATCACTCTTTTTTTGGTGTGTGTGCATTGTTATGGATATGGAGTTGAAAGAGCACAGGGACAAAAATCCCTGAATATCTTTTAATCAAAAGCCACAGGTTTGCCTAGTGCCAACGGCACGTGCTGGGAAGAGCCTGAGAAGAGCTACGGGTCAGTGTTTGTCATATTATATAACTCAGTTGTCTTTTTCTTTCAATTATTTTGCTAATCTTTTAACACTGATGACGTGTAGTATATATATCATCAAATTTATATTTTGTTATATAAGGAACCTGGCCTCACTGTAGGTGTTATATTGCTTCAATTAGCTATCTATCGGTATATTGCTTCAATAAACTATCTATCTGTCTCAGGGGTGGCGACAGGATTTCCCCGACGCGGGGGCTTTAATCTCCTACAGGGGCTAGAGAGTCCACGGACCCACCGGGCAGATCATGGTTCGGCCCGGTGTCGGTGGGAGAAATTTGTTTTAACCGGGAAAAAGTCGCAATATCCGTGACTCTAGAGGCAGCGAGAGAGTCAAAACGAAACGCAAAAAAAATTGTGGCTTGTGGAACTAGGGTATCAGAAACAGGTGCCAAGGCGATTCGCCATGAGACCCGTTTTGATACCCAAGTGCCACAAGCCACAAATTTAATAAGTAAGATATAACTCACTACAGAGACTATATGTGTGTGTCGACCAGTGATTGGGTAGAAAGTTCTGCTACCGACTAAAATAGAACTATCGCTGTGTAATTATTAACTCCGCCTATGCCAGAACGAGTGATTATGTGCCATCGGGTTACTCCCATTGTGCACGTGTATCGGTTCTTCGTAAGTATTATCTCTATCTCCGTGCTGTAGGCATAATTTTATCTTCGTGACAAATTTGGCCGATTTCCCCGACGGGCCGGGGGGGGGGGAGGGGGCGGCTAACTTTCTCCGACGGGGATGTAGTCTCTCCTGGAACAACCGCCTCCCTAGCGCCACTCTTGTTCTATTTGCAAGGGTGTAAGTGTGTTAACCCTTTACCTAACATGAAAAGCAGACGACACTTGCAAACAAAATTTTTGCATAACTAATTTTTTTCATTTTTTCTCTAAAAAACAGAGGTTATGACCACTCATTGGTACGAGCTCGACGATGTTTTTTTGACAAAAAATGAAAAAAATGATGAAAATTAATTGGTGATTTTTGTGAATAGCGCTGGCCGGTTACGTTGGTTAAAGGGTTAAAACAAACAATGCGACAGAAAACTTGTGAACTGACGAGTGAAGTCAGCCTTCATTGAAAAACAACTTCAGTCATCTTGCAACCCGAAGGCTAGCCTTCGGGTTGAATGATGAATGAAGTTGAAGAACAAGTCCGATATATCAATATTAACATGGCCCACAGTTTCATAAAAGCCACTAGGCGTTTTTTGGACTTCTCTGGTGATCAGATTAGTCTCAGAATCGTTTGGTGTATTTTCACTTTCGAAACTGTAAAGTAAAGAAAATTTTAAGTTGAAATGATGGTATCTTCTGAAATCGTAATCAGCTCTGTGATCAGTCTGTTAACCCCGACTCTTGATCTGGGGGTGGTGGGGGTGGGTGGAGGTCAATAGTGTTGCGGCTGTGCCAATTGTTGTTATTTGAGGGTGTGCCGACTTAATTATCAGTGCTGTGGTGTGGCATTATCTACCTTTTCCAAGCTCTTCCTCTTGACTAATCCTCCGTATCATTTCCTTTATTTTCCTCTGCATTCTGATGTAAAAATGGCAAAGCTTTCAGTAGCAAATATTTCCCATAATGCAGTTTGATTTTTACCCAAACAAAATATAACTGGCTAAATTCGTTATTTATTTATTGGGTTTAACGACACTTTTGACAGCCAGGGACATCTCGTGTCGGGCAGTTTTACGGGTGGAGAAATCCGGAGTACCCGGAGAGAACCACCGTGCAACGGCGAGCAACTGTCAGACTCTCCAACATACTAACTCCACACAAGCATTGGTTGAAGACAAGTGCACCATCGACGTGCAGCACGCCTTAGTGCACAGCGCCACCGTGCCCCCACATGGGCAATCGGGATGAAGTGCCTTGCCCAAGGACACAATGCAGTCAATTCGTTGTTAAACAAGAGAAAAACGGAGTAACTGGAGACAATTGTGTAGCATCACCAGCGATCTAGGGTGTTAATACTAGTCTTATTACTCATCAGTACCAATACGTTTGTTTTCATTCACATATTTATTTATAAAGATTAATCTGTTATTGTTTAAATATTTATAATTGTTAATTGGACTTCAAGGAGAGGGTTTACCGTAAGTGCTTGGAACTAATCAAATTCTTTTTGTTATTTATAACAAATAAAATATGCGTGATGAAATCGTCTGAGGTCGAAATTCATTTAGCAAAATGAAACAATATTTCTTCACATTTGCTGATAATATATTGCAGGAATGCCTTTCTTTGGCACACTCAGGTGACGACATGCTCATGCTCCCAGACTTTTATTTTACTCATTATGTACAGACCTGTCGTCATGGACTGGTCGTAATCCATGAGTGGGCAGTGATGTCCACGCATGCGTTTACCAGGTAATAAAAATCAGCAAAGTTTTAATTGATGAAGCACCGGGTTGTGGGCCAACCCGGTGCTTTATTAATTAAATTTTTGATGATTATTCCTATAATTAGTGTTTGGAATCTAATATTATTGTGTCCGTGAAAATATTGCCCATCCGTGAAAAGTGACCACTCCACGGCGGCTGTACTGTAACCTGTACTTGGAAAACGTGTGGGGTAGGACGTGCCCTCCTCGATTCCACTACAGTTCCTAGCATAGACCCATATACGGAAAGAAAATACAAGCTACAGTCTCTTGCACCCTGTTTTAAGAGGTCACATAGAGTTAAAATGTGTTACTGAAGAAATTCCACTGCATCGTATCTAGCCAGAGAATTGAAAATTTATCTAAAATGCCATGGAATAGATACCAGATTAATATTGTAGAATTTTTCAGTTTTTCAACTTTCAGTGCTTTTGTTCCTTCGAACAATACATAGTTTCTCATGGCCTGCCGGGGAAGGAGAGTGAACGCTCTCACTCGTCATCACTCTCCTAAACGTTTCTCCAGGGGAGCAATTAATCACTCGACTTCATGATGTGTGTGGAAATTATGTCTAAACATCAAGTTACACACATTTCATTTCCATCACCCGTTACCCGACCCAACTATGAGATGCTTAAGACAATGAGTGGTCACAAGTTATATTTTTAGATCAAAAACAAAAAAAATAAATAAAATTTGTATGGTCATTTTCGTGTATAGTGTTGTCCAGTTTGGGCGGTCATGCAAGGACAAGGGTTAAAATCACACTTCTGAATTCTTCACTCTCGCAAAATCAAAATGAGGACAGTGATTATTCACTCGCCTGCGACTCTTCTCGGCAGTCACTGTTTGCAAAACTCAATTTGACTGGTCTTGAGTTTGTGGAACGATGACAGCCCCCTGTTGATTTTATTTTTCTGTAGCTGGCAATTTAAGAATTATATTGGCTTTTATTTTCATTATTGCTAATAGACTGTGATGCCGTTGGGATTCATTAGTTCATTTATCAACCCCGATTTCAGTCCCCGACGAAGAAATAAATCGTATCAAGCGAGCAGCATATTTTCTTTTCTGAACTCTCCGACAGTCATGCCTCACCGCGCCAGTCAATTTGCCTACTAATTCCGAAAATTCGACACGCTTGCTATTATCTTAAATTCGCCGACTCAGATAAATAGCACACCAAACCAAGAATCAAATACAATATCTGTATCTTTAATAACTGCACAGGGATCGAATATGTTTTCAAATAAATACAGCTAGGTTTGTTAACATTCAAGAAATCCAAATCTGAATCGACTGGAGTGACATTCTGAGAACCTCCATGTCCTGTCGTATCACAAACGGTTTAGCGGTCTCGCGTGATCTCGTTCTTATCCGAGACTACTTTCCGTGTGAGAGTATTTTTGATTGACTGCTGGCATCTCAGTGTACACAATCGTAAGTTGAGTATCGAGGAAGTAAGGTGCGCGAATCGATCATTGAATGGAGGAACTATGCCGAGAGAAAGATACTGACGGACGGAAAATGGAAGACGAAATAAAGTGCCCCGTTTGTTTTGAGTTGTATAACAATCCAGTTTTATTACCATGTTCTCATTCTATGTGCTTACCCTGTGCAAAAAATCGGGAGGAGCCGGCGCAGCATTTTTTACCTCAGTCGGATAATGACGGTGCACCTATAATTAACCCAGAGACGGACCTTACGGAGGTGGACACGGTCAGTGTGGTCAGTGAAACCGACAGTGGAATTGTGTGTAACAGTCGACCAAGTAGCTATATTGGCACGCCTAGTATAAATAATATATTCTTTCTTGTAATGCAAGGATGTGCCATAGGCATTCGGTGTCCGTTGTGCAAAAAAGCAGTTGTTTTGGACGACAAAGGTGCAAATTCACTTCCTAAAAATCGGATTCTAGAAGGCATTGTTGAGAAATATGGTGTTTACAGAACAAGTGAAGTGAAATGTCAGTTATGTGAAAGAGTGGAGAGAAATAAAGCTACTGTAATGTGTGAACAATGTGAAGTTTTCTACTGTGACCAGTGTCGGGATAACTGTCACCCACCAAGGGGACCATTGGCTATTCACAATTTAGTTGACCCTTCACAAGGAAAATCGCTCTTACGTGCGAAATCCAAGGGCAAGGAAGCGAAATGCGACGAACACGTTGAGGAACAACTAAGTATGTACTGTTTGGCTTGCAAGTTACCTGTGTGCTACCTGTGTGTTCAGGACGACGGTAAACATTCAAGTCATGATCTCCAGGCAATAGGGCAGCTCTGCAAGGCACAGAAGGTGAGTTGTTGACATCAGAACATTTAACCCGTTTACCCGTGTAAAGGCTGTATCCGACCAGAAAAAAAATCTTCATTCAACTTTTATCTTTTCAATTTCAGCCTCCAAACCATAGCTTATGACCCTCACTATAACAATAATAAAAATGAGGATGTTTAGATATTCAAGATTTCTCGCCACGAGTGAGTTCAGTGTCATTACTAGTTGTGTGGAGTATAAAGTTCATCTCGAAACGTTCATGCAAGTTTTTTTTTTAAGCGGGTGAATGTTTCCCCTGTCAATAATGCGTTCTGCTCTGAAATACTGTTTCACCCCTTTTTTGTCAGTGATGGAGCTAAGTGGGTGGGATGGGGGTGACGCCCCCTTATTACTTTTCCAATCGGAACAGTTTCGTCTGGGTTGGAGTCTTAGATATAGTGTCATGTACTTTTTTACCAGACTAGAGTTGATACCAATTTCACGCACACACAGGCGGACATGCATGTACCAATCGGAGTTCATTACATGTACTATAGTACCGTTTAGGGCAGTTAGGGGCCAAGCTTGGCAAGCATGACCAATTTTGGGTATTTTTACATTACATGTACGTGTTAATCAAACAAGAATACTTCATGTATATTTCAAGAAGACTCGAGTGTTTTTCAACTAAAATCAGATGTAATATTTTATCAGTTTGTACTTGAGTCAATTAGTCGGGACAAATGAGGTATACCACCCCCTCCCAATCGGTCATCTTCGCGACGTCCCCGAATGTGAGGGTGAGAGGTTGTCTGTGCAATTGTCCTGTAAATTGTTATTAGTTTCCCATTCTCAGCTCTGGGTGTTCTTTTGGGAGATTGGAAGGACCTTCGTATTATATTTTTCGCGTTGTTGCTTCTGTCACGTTAGTACAGTATTTTGGACAGTTAATAAAATGGACAACTTTCAAGGGAACAAAATGCCAGCGCTTTGTCACTGAAATCAAATACTGAGTGTACCCCACGTAAAGGAAGACTCAATGTATACAACGTGGATTTCCGTCCGGACAAATTGAGCTCGTTCCAAAACGTATGGACACGATAAAATGTAGATTATACATGTATGTATGTACTGCAATATAAATGATTTATGATTTGATTGAGACTAACCAAAAATTATAACCATTATCAAATTGTTTCGATGAACCCTTGTCATAAGAGGGCCTTACAAGGCAATGCATAGAACAGCAGTGTGCTCGCAAATATATTTCCCTCGATGTGAACCGATTTTCATTAAAATTTATAAAGCTTTGCGAAATCCAGGCCGAATCCACAAAAACAAACGGAAATAGCAATTAGAATTCATTGTTCTTACCAGATCATGACCCAGTCGCGACCCGGACAATATTCTATGCCCGCTTTTGTGGTCATCGAAATGCACAGCACTTGTGGAAAATGAATATTGGGATTAACCAAGCGCGTAGCCACACCCAGTGATCCGTGGCAACACCGCTGGGATTAATTAAACTAGTGATATCGACAGAAGAAATATGAAAATAAATCACTTGTGGTTATTCCACAACTTACTTATTTCCACCGTTATAACATGTATATTATTTATTTATTGGTGTTTAAGTTCACATACTTATAAATACACAATGGCTAATCGTGACAGTTTACGGATGGAGAAAACCGGAGTACCCGGAGAGAACCACCGAACATCGACGAGCAACTGTCACATCTCCAACATTCTCTGTCCAAGCTTCGCTCAAGCAGAGTTACAGCGGTTGAAGACGTGCACCATCGACGTGTAGTACGCCTTAGTACACGGCGTCATCGTGCCCCCATGTAGGCAACCGAGATAAAGTGCCTTGCCCAAGGACACAACACGGGTCGACCCACACGGAGATCGAACTCGGGACCTCTATATATAGAAGTACAACAGTCCACCACTGAGCCACCGCACTCCCCTCATGTATATTATGGTTCCATGATGTGTGCGAAGGTCAAAGCTTCTGGGAGAAACGACCGCCGACCGGAGAGTGCAAGTTAGGCCTATGGATGGACTGACCCCCCCCCCCCAGCCTTCTTAACTTCACCCCCCCCCCCAAAAAAAAAAATCTGACTTGGCACCCCAATTATAGAATTTTAGCTATGCGTCTGATGCATGGTACACCATGTTTCTGTCCACAAATTCCCTGGAACACCATGGTAATACCCAAGTATTTTGGCACAGGGTACATGCCAGGCCTGCCATTCTTAGAAATGCAGGAGGGCTAAAAATCGCTCCTTCGCCTGACTTAGGGGCAGTGGCGTAGCAGAAAATCTTGTGCCCCCCCCCCCCCCCCCCGCGAGATCGAGACGGGGGCCTTTCATAATGGCGGTTGTCTTTAAAACGGGAGCAAATTTAGTGTTGTTACCGTGCACATCATACCGGATTTCATGTAGAACATTCGCCATAAATTAAATGAAGGTATAGCCTATAGGATCGATTCTAAAAGTACGACTCTGTAGATTTTTTCATTACATGTTTTTAGTTTCACCCCCACCATCCAACGATACACACATGCACGCCCAACATGTGTGACTTGAGAGGCACCATGTATGTATATTGTTCATTTCTCACCCCTATCAGTAACAATGATGTAGCGTGCTGCGTTCACTAAAAAGAATAATACATAGACTACAAAGATAATACATAGACTACAAAGAGCACGTCGTGTGGAAGTGAGAGTTTGAAATTATGTATATTTGGTGCACTGTGGACTGTGCAAGTCACACAGGTAAACATATCAATACATACTCAACCTGGCAGACTGTCATGATTTCCTGCTATCGTTTATTTATCTCTCTTCCTCTACTCTTTTTTACTATCTCTCTCCCTCTCTCTTCCATCTGTGGGACGTGCTTCAAGACGGGGGCCCCTTCTAGCCGCCCCCCGCAATGCGGGCCCTGTGGGTCCAGCCCCTACGCCACTGCTTAGGAGAGCGATTAGCTCTCCTGAAGCTTGCAATAGGTAAAAGTGGCAAGATGAAGTTTTACTTTTTAAAGAATTCTGCCAAGTGGGCTTAGCATATTTTATTTGGCGCTATTCACAAGGCAGTCTTCTTTTGACGGCTATACTGCTCCTTCCACACCTCCGGGCCTCGACAAGGCCCGGAGGTGTGGAATGGGCAGTGTGGCCATCTAACAGACATCACTAACATAGCAGAGATCTAAAAAGATGTGGGTTTTAGGAAAAGCTGTTATGGTAATCATTATTTTCTAAGGCCAGGAGGGCTAGTCTTCGCCCTCTTTAATTTTGTAAGGCAAGTTGTAGGCGAGCGAATAAATCGCTCTCCTGAAAATCCCAGACCTGACATGCACATGCTACAACTTTCTTCAGTGTACCACTCCCTAAATCTAGTCAGCTTTGAAGACATGCCTGAACAGAGAGATCTTGGACCAAAACATGTACATGGATAAGTACGGTGCTGAATCATGATCGAAGTCTTCGCATCATCATCCATCTCAGCGTATGGTGTAGAATTAACAGATTATTCCAGCCATGTTCTGTCCAGTCGTCTGGCCAATAAATCAATTTATCTCAGAGCTCTGTAAATGCAATTACATAACGAACCTCTGGTGAGAATAAATGTAGAGGTGCGCTAGTTCGTACATATGTATTACGTTTTACGTGGATGTGGAAGATGTTTTTTGGCCTCTTTCCGATTTTCGGTGTCAATTACTGCATTTCATCAGTCTTTCGGCGTCGAGACAACATCGTCCCCTGAGTGCAACAATGCGCCACCTACAATGCTAAAGCAATAAAGCATTGTAGATGAAGCATTCTTGCACTCGATTTACGATATGACATTGTAGTTCCTGAAAAATGGTCCAGGTGACTGTATAATCCGTGTTGTGTTATTAAGGGATGGGTCGTGTTGTAGCCTACAGTCATATTACCATTAAAGAAAAGTGAAGGTTAAAATTTTCTTGTGGTCGAAAAATCCACGTTTCACGTCTAGTGCATCGTTTATCCTCACAATTTTTTTTTTATTTGCGTGATGCTTTACAATCGTAATCCAAAGATTTGTTCTCATAACTCTTAATCTCTCAGTCTCGATTATAAAATATTATGTTGTCCTCAGTCTAATCTTAGCAGATATCTTTCGATCGTTACCCAGTCTATGACTTCCAAGAGAAACGGGGAAATGAGATGTGTGAATAACGAAATACAAGCCTCACACACGACTAGGACTTGGTATCTTATTGCTCAATGCCATTGTCTTTCATGAAGATATTGGAGCAAAAAAAAAAAAAAATAAAAAAATGCGAAGACCGGAGCCAAGTATAGTTCAGAGTTGATCAATTAATTATTCCTTGCGTTTGAACATAAGGATTCGAGTACACTTTTAGACATTAGGCCTACGCCGATTCCACTAAGCTTATCTGGCTATGCTGTTTATATATATTTGTTCACTGCAAACCCTTGTAAATGCTTTTTTCTTAAATGGCCAGGAGTAAGCTGTATACCTATAAATCACGGTTGTAATCCTTTCCATCAAGTACATGTATTTCCGTTACGTGTGAAATCGATACATATGTGAGGTGAAATGACTTTTTGGCGACAAAGATGATTGTTGCCGGCAATTTCATTGCTGGATATCACCGGGTGGTTTATTGTCGTCTATCACGACTTGTTAAGCGATCTTAACCTGGTGGCTAGTGGCCATACCAAATTTTTGTCAACTTGGCGCGAGGTGGGAAACAGGTTTTCCATCGGGGTGGGGTGGGGTGGGGGGTGGGGGGGCAGGTATATAGATTATTTAACCCTTTACCCAACACAAATAAGGGACCACACTTTAAAAACAATATCGTTAATTTTAGTTTTTTTCCTCAATAACATGACTTGTACTTCCTCATTAGAATGAGCTCGTCCCATAGGAGGATCAGAAGCTATATTTTCGAGGCGAAGACTTGGAAAAGAATATAATTTGAAAGCCGATTTTTGAAAATGGTGCTGGGCGGTTATGGCAACTACATTACAAGAAGTGTTACAATTTATGCAGCGATTGTATGGAGGGATTGGAGCAAAGTCTATTTTCTGGGGATGACAACTTTTGTTGTTCGCACCTGTACAATGTATTCTCCACCCATACTAAGACCAGCATAAAATTTTACCCGGACAAGTTACCGGGTCGACACAGTTAAAGATATAAAGGTCGCCGTTTTCTTCTCACAATGAGGTCGAATAGTAAGTTATCATTGTTAGTGCAGCTGCTCCACTTTCTTTTAACCTTCCGAATGAATGTGAAACTTCTCCCATCACACTTTTCACTCACAAAACTATTTTGCCCGGAGGCAGAAAAATATTTGACGCACAAGAGGTGATGCTGATTATCGTTCAATCCCCCTGAGGGCATAGTGATTCAGACGTGAGGTAGTGCTAGTATGTGAATGTAAGTGTATCGTTACTTGGAATGCAAACACGGGACTCTGAAAATTCATACCAATAGTTTATTTTTTCGAAAATATTACGTAATCTGGAGAAACTTCTAAGGAAATGTAGATTTGATTCCATTGATAGGATTATGTACAGTAGGCCTACACCCACCAGAATAAGTTGTCAAATAACCTCCAAAATCTCACTCTTTCCGTTAACCCTTCAGTGGACTGAGTGCTAAATATTTTGGCCATCAGAATTTGTTCAGATGTAATTGCCTTGTTACATTTTATAGGAGAGTGCCCCATACAGTTAAAACTAGAAGTCCTGTCATGAACTGTGCGCTTATCTATTGCGTGTAGGAAATGCGCGCAGTTGCCATATCGGATGGCATCCAAAGCAAGGCGGGTTCTCCTGGTTACTCATAGCAAACACAGGCAATGTTTCAGCCAATGGACCTCCGGGTTACCCGGAGGTCCATTGGCTAAAACATTGCTTGTGCATAGGCCTTATGTACAGAATTCGATAGCCTTACTATGGTCATTAGATTAACGCGCAGATCGACGTGCTATTTGTGCGCATGTCATGGCAGGACTTCTAGTTTTAACTGTTGGTTGTAGCGCGGCAAATTCTAAAAGACTAGATAATATCACTTCAAAGATAATGCGAAGCACATTCACGGAATACGAAGCCTTTGAGTTGCAGTATACCCGCACTTTAGAGTACATACCAACTATGGAGTTCCAGCACTCTAGCAGTTAAATCCGTCGTACAGTTAAAACCAGAAGTCCTGTCATGAAATGCGCAGGAATAGCACGTAGATATGCGCGCTAATGTGCGCGTTATGATCCAAGTAAAGCTATCAAATTCTGTACATGTGGCCTGTGCACAAGCAATGTTTCAGCCAATGGACCGGTACCCGGAGGTCCATTGGCAGAAACATTGCATGTGTTTTCTATGAGTAACCAGGAGAACCTGCTGTATTCTGGATGCCATTCAATATGGCAATTACGCGCAATTCCAACGCGCAATTAAGCCAAGATAAGCGCACAATTCGTGACAGGACTTCTAGTTTTAACTGTAAACGTTACTGTCTTGTTCCGCCGCCACGAAAAGCTATAGATCTACGTACATATAACCATTCCCCAGAAATTGTAAATAATTGTGAGGTGGAAAAGGCACCGAAACATTCTTGTTGTAATCGCATTTCCCGTTTTTGTAATTTAGTCGAAACTGAAAACAGCTATCAATGGTGAGAATTTTAGCAACATCGAACAAGTTACTTTGCGAACGCATTGTGTAAGCGATATTAAATAGGGGGTACGCAACGTCTCATCATTGTTAACGCGATAAGATGTGTCTTGGTGAGTACGGTAGTCTCAACCAGATTACTTCATTGTGATATCTGACTTTTCTAAATCAAACCTAGACACTCCTATCCATTTTCGTATAATGGCAAATTATTTTCAGATCAGATCGGAAGGCGGAGATAAAATGTTTATAGACTCTCGTGGGGACGAAGGTGGATTTTGCTTACTGGATGAACGAGATTGGAAACTGAGATAACCTCCATTATGTAGATTAACCAACTTAGTTTGAGATTAGTCACGAGACATTTCATTAGTAATCACCATCTCAGATATCTGGAAAGTATACTTGATATGAATTAAGTGGACATTCATGAGACTGGACGAGCCAAACACCCTTTTGATGCGTGTTTTCTGTGCGTTTATATAGATCGCCATAGGTGTGGAAACAGAGGGAGCTGATCGAGTGGCATGTACCCGGGCACGTAGAGACAGGGGGTCGGGGTCTCACCCCAATAACCATCATCATTTTCAATAGTTGGAAATTCGAAGGTATATATAAATTGCAAGAGTTGGAAATTCAAAGAAATCAATTTCCTTCATGTTTTCAACTTTTCCGACCAGTAGATTTGAATTTTCAACCCTTGATCTCAGGTTTCGATCAAATTCTCCAATACATGTATTTCCAATCAGCTGACAAAATTTTCCGAAATTCCTACTCGAATCTGTGACCGGTTCGGCTTTTCGAAATTCGTACCTAATAAATATGGCGCTACACAAGGACTATAGACCCTGTCTGTCACAGCTATTCAACCAATACAGTACCTTCTCCTTTCAACTGATTGACAGTCAGTTGTGAGGAGTAGGTATTGACTATATAGCTGTCAGTCAAAACTCTGTCTATAATCCATATGTAGCCTGGTCGGTGTACGAGAAAACTCGTGGATCTACCTTCGGAAATGCATTTTCTTGTGGATAAAATGACTATTGCTAAGCCAGAGGGAGGCCTCAGAATCCATCTCAGGGGTTCAAAAAATAAACAAAATTCTCCGGACCCTCTCATCGAGAGGTTGATACTCTCCATCAACAGTGAACACGGGTCTGCGGTCCTTGGGACATGCCTACGGCATGTCATGCCGAGACCTCAACCCCATACAGAAATCCAATTGGCACACCGCCTCTATTGATGACCTCTAGCTACGTCCCTGCATGTGCCCCTTTCCCTAAGTCCTTCAGCAGACGAGTGTTTTTAGGCATAAAAAGATAGCATATGAACTGTTCTCCAGATAATTATTATTTGGTATTATTCTGGGAATTGAATATGTGCTAAAGAAATGCCCAAGCCGAGAACTTTGAGCAATTCACATTGTCCTAACATTAAATCAGATCTTTTGCAGGTATGGTCAATTTGCGATGTTTCATCATTTTGTAACGGCGAATGATGGATTTCACTCCGGATAACGATTTTACATGATGCTATTTTCTTGAAGTGCATTTAGAGGATTTTTTTTTATTACGTTGAGTGACGTACTATAGAAATCTCGTACCAACTGACATCATGTATACTTATGAAGCTCGATATTGCGTACACTGTAGTTGTATAGTAACAGATGGATTTTTGCCGATTTGAAAGGAGTTGGAATTTGGGGAAGTAAAGGAGACATCAGCATTACCAAAGAAGCTCTAAAATCCAGATAGAGTGAATTTCCAACTACTCATGACTTGCCCTCCGAATTTCCAACTTCAGGAAATTTTGGCAAGGATTGCCCCCCCCCCCCCCCCCCTCCTGTCGCTACGTCCCTGGGAGTGCGTTATAAGCAGACCCCTTGGGAAAAAAACACGAAAATCTGTTTGCTCTTCTACATTTTTCTGGCAACCCTTCTTTCCCAGGTTGCTCAGTTTTCGAACCTGTCTGCGACCTCTGCTGAATATAATCATTTGGTGTTGAAAGAGTCAAACATCTCTGCTTGTCTGTAGCGTCTACTTTTGGGAGCTTGCGTGTTTTTCTTATCGGTGGATAGTGTTTGACCAGCCAGTTAACAGCATTTAGTTGGCGTCAAAGATCTGCGTGCGTCTGATTACTCGTGCATTTCTCCGCGTGCTAAACGATACAAACACGTGCTAATATAACGCCGTTAAAATACTTTCGTTATTTATACTTCGTATCCTGGATTCTTGAATGTATACCTTGAAAACAAATATTTCACAGTTCGGAGTTCGTGTTTTAGAGCCAACATCTACACTAAAACCGGAATCGGTTGGCTCCACTTCTGACTGACTCCAAAGATAGGACGGTAACCCTTAGTTGTCGTTGTTCAAAGTCCTGATGTTTTATTTTATATTTTTTGTATTTTGCATGGGCGTAGTAGATCTTTGGGGTGGATTGGGGATATATCCCCTCCATATTTGTGTTGGGAAATAGTATTTTTGTATATTCAAGTATATTCACATCTCCCCGTGGGAACTCCGGTAAGTGCAGCAGTGCTTATTTAGTTTTCTTGTTTAGCTCTCTTTCACTGGAAAAATAGGACCCGGCAACCAATACCTTGCTGAGGTGAAAGTCCTCGAAAATGGGCAACATGGTTATAAACGATTGGCTGCATGGGTTTGACTTTATATCCATGTCGCGGTACGGGTGGAAGAAGGCTCAGTACCAGGCGAGAACCCTCGAACAGCGGCGAGCAATTGTCAGATTCGCCAAGGACGAACTACAGTACAGTCGCCGTGTACTGATTTTAATCCACGTGTTGGCAGTGATGCCCACGCATGGGTTTTCCACGTAGGCCTAATTAGGCCGTGTTGTGCCCGGTGCTTCATTAATTAATTTTTTGCTATAATTAGTGTTTGCAATCTAATATTCTTGCGTTCGTGGATATACTGCCCAGGCCGTGGAAAGTGACATGTCCACAGCGGCCGTACTGTAACCCGACACAAGCAGAGTTAGCATCGGTTGAGGGCAAGTACACCGTCGACGCGCAGAACACCTTAGTACATAGCGTCACCACGCCCGCACCTTGGCAGTCGGGGTTAAGTGACGTGCCCAAAGACACAGCGCAGGTGGCGCGGATCAGGATCGAATCGTCGACCTTTTGGTTTAATGTCTAATACTCTAACCAGTAAGCCTCTGCTCTCCCAGTTGTTTAATTACCAAACAAAATAACGGACAATCAATAGTTTAGGAAAGTCTGTACTAATTTAATCCAACAGCCCCATAGGGCTGTTGGATTTATTTATTTATTGGTGTTTAAGGTCACATATTTCTGCACAATGGCTAACCATGACCGTGACAGTTTTACGGGTGGAGGAAGCCGGAGTACCCGGAGAGAACCACCGAGCAACGGCGAGCAACTGTCAGCTCCCCAACATACCAACTCCACACATGCAGGGTTAGCATTGGTTGAAGACAGGTGCACCATCGACGTGCAGTACGCCTTAGTACACAACGACACCGTGCCCCCACGTGGGCAATGGGGGTGAAGTGTCTTGCCAAAGGACACAACGCGGTTGCCGCAGGTGGGATTCGAACAGAGGACCCCTCGGCTTGCAGCCTGCATCTCTACCAACTGAGCCACCGCGCCCCAGGCTGTTGGATTAAATTATTACTGACCTCCCTATAAACAAAATGAATTCGCCCAATTGCTGTATCCTTTATGGCGTCCGTATTCCCATTCGGGTACTAGTTTCCAGGGACGCCGGAAGCACGGGGACAGAGGGGGCAGTTGCCCTCCCTGCCTTCGGACCACAGGTTCGAGAGGGGACAGACAGTGCCCTTCCCAGATTCGTCACTAATTTTTTTTTCAATAATTTATTCTCTAAGTAAGCTAAAATACCTCACGAATTCGTTCTGGTACCTTTCAAACGTCAGTGGGGTGGGGGTGGGAGGAGGTGTCCCCCTCCCGATGAGGGACACCTCCTCTCAACTCCCCCATCTCGGGCCTTCGAGACATGGATGCTTCGGCATGTTATGGCGGTACTTCTATTGCGAGTAAATACCCTTTTCCCGGTGTCTGATCCCTTCCTGCCATGAAGTGCTTCCGAGCCCCTGTCAGTTGTTCAAAGGGTTAGCTCCTGATCGAGGTTATATTTGGAAATACAGAAATGAAGAATATTTCGTGATTACAGCCTACTGACAGATTTACACATTAAGGATTTACCCAAATTAACTGAATGGCAAAGAAACTTTGGGTGATTGTGTGTTGGATGGGGGGGGGGGGGGGGGGGGGATACGTTGTCTCATTCCCTTTGTACAAGATTTTAACATTAACATAAGTGATAAAGCATTATACGTGGAAATTCAATCCTTAATTCATTTTCTAAAACAACAGCTTCAACGAATGCCACTAACGTTCAACATGAACACAATTATTTTACCCAACACATATCATTGACAAATAATTATTTTTTGATGAATAAATAATGACGGTACACTCAGATTTCCCCAAAGCAAAATTGCTTTTCTCGTTTCACAAGCCATGTTAATAATTATTCTAAACTCTATCGATATAATGTAGATCTGTCCCTTTTATACTGGTTTGTGTTGGTGTTTTCACTCATTACAATTTGTACATGTATTACCTTTATTATTATTCTTTACCCAACGTAACGGACAGAACCGGCCAGCGCTATTCTCAAAAATCGCCGATTAAGTTTCATTTTTTTTTCATTTTTTATCTCAAAAACATACAATGTTGGTTATGACCCCTTGTTGGAACGAGCTCGTCGAGATTGTTCCAACGAGGGGCCATAACCAATGTTTTTGAGGCAAAAAATGAAAAAAATTAGTTACTCAAGAAATTTTTTTGCAAGTGTCGTCGTCTGCTTTCCATGTTAGGTAAAGGGTTAATATAAAAGTGGCTGAATTATTTCAGCGTAAAAATCTTCTCGAAAATCTGACTCACAACACATTTAGGACAACAGAAGAGGGAAGTTGAAACTCGACATTGAAAGATGGAAGATTCGTCAGGCGAGTCTCTATGTGCAGCAACCACATAAAGTTTCAAGACACCACCAAATTTGTCTGCCTTTTTATTATCGTGCGAAAGTGAAACTGTCTGTGTTTACACCGAACAGTGCTTGTTTACTTGAGGAAACAAGTTCTGCATTAGTGATAAAACGGGACCTGGGGTCAATACTATAAAACAACTGAATTTTCTAGAATTGTATTTTCTACCTATGAATATTAATATAACTGACTAAAAATGAATCAGCATTTCACAAGATATGGCAATTTGCCAACTGGCAATTTGCCACATCTTTGAAAATTCTAATGATTTATTTCAACACATTTAAAGTCATAACTAGAAAATGCAATTCTAGAAAATACAATTGTAAAAGTTTTATAGTATTCGCCGCAGGCTGGTGACTAACTCCTGGTGTGGAAGTTCTATCAAGTGGGTAACATAGGAAGGCATAAACAATTTAACTAAACCTGACTTCATGCCAATGTTGCGGTCATGATATAGCCATAGATGCTGAAAGTGACCTAAGCAATAATAAATAAATGCATCCCTTCCCCACAACTACACCCTTACAAATACAAGACACCTACATGTACAAAAACACACCGTAACTCACACACGGTCACAGATTCTCGTATCTATGTTTGTTCAAAGGGGGACTCTGGTTGTGCTTTTGAGGACACCCACATTTTTAAAGGAGTTCCCATTGGAAAGTTTTGAAATTGTGTGTGTAGATTTCACGGGATTTACAATCCTTTGCGCACAGGCCCACACTCCTACACGAAAAGGCACATGCGCGTGGGTGATTAACTGTCGTGCCCAAATAAGGACGAACCCAATTTCACTTTTAGCCGTTTAACGCGACCAGGGGCCAATACTATAAACTTTTTACAGTTGTATTTTCTAGAATTGTATTTGCTAGTTGTGACTTTAAATGGGTTGAAATGAACCATTAGTGTTTTCGAAGAGGTGGCAATTTACCAGTTGGCAAATTGCCCTATCTTTTAACCCTTTACCTAACATAACGGAAGAAACCGGCCAGCGCTATTCTCAAAAATCGCCAGTTAATTTTCATTATTTTTTTCATTTTTTGTCTCAAAAACATAGGTTATGACCCCTCGTTGGAACGAGCTCGACGAGCTCGTTCCAACGAGGGGTCATAACCTATGTTTTTGAGACAAAAAATGAAAAAAAATGAGTTATTCAAGAATTATTTTTGCAAGTGTCGTCTGCTTTTCAGGTTAGGTAAAGGGTTAAAATGCTAATGATCAATTTTAGTGAGTTATATTAAAAGGTAGAAAATACAATTCTAGAAAATACAATTCTAATAAAAATTTTGTAGTATTGGCTCCTGAAGGCAACACTTGCAATAATTTTTCTTTGATGACAATTTTATTTCAATTTTTTTCTCCCGAACATCGCCTTTGCCCCTAATTTGAACGAGGTCTGTCCAATGAGAGGTCAGAAGTTATGTTTTGGACGATCACTGAAAAGAATAGTAAAATTTTAAGGCAAATTTATGTGAACAGCGTGAAATATCCGTTATGTTAGGAAAAGTACTGCCAACATTTGCACCCCATTATTCATGTTGGTGATGTTTTTCCCCAAATTTTCACGCCCCTCCCCCTCCTTTTGTGCTAAATCACAAACTGTAGATTAGACGTCTTAACTGTATCACCATTTTGAGGTGCTCACGAACACCCTCACCCACCTCCCCACCCACAGTTTTTCCGAAAAGCTCAAACTAGAGCTGAAACGGTTAACCGGTTAATCAATGATCAACATCTTGGTCGATTCAAAAAGTAATTGATCGATTAACCGTTACTTTTGAACTGCTGTATTATATGGGTTAACAAAGGAACAAACTTGCTCCAAACAGGCAAACATTGTCACATTGACTCACATCAATTATATGAGACAGAGTAAAGCATGCAAGTTACTTGCTGACATACTTGTTTACTTGCATGATCATCATACTGTATCAGTAGCTGGAAAAGGTCATTCTTAACCCTTTACCCATTGCGGGTAGCAGACGATACTTGCAAAATAAATTCATGAATTACTAAAAATTTTCAATTTTTATCTCAAAAATTGAAAACATAATAAATTTGAATGGAGATTTTTGTATATAGGCCCAGTCGGTTTTGTTTGTTATTTTGGGTAAAGGGTTCATTCTGTAAATCATCAAGGGTATGGCAGTTATTCAGATATCTATTTGGACAAGTGATTAATCGGTTAACCAAGGTTAATCCACGTGATTAATCGATCAAGAAAACCCCTTAACCGTTTCAGCACAAGCTCAAACAGTAAACTGCTAACGGCAACGTCGCACACAGCTGCACATCCCATTTGCGCGCCCCAATATCGTCGATGATAGAGTAGTAAATATATTACTGTAGAAAGAGATAATTAATATTTGAATGGAGAAACAAGACGCGATCAATCCCCGGAATTACTCGCCGACTGTTTCGTTGTTGTGGACTGCGTTGAGAATAGGCCCTCGGGAACAGCGACAGCGACAGTATGTCTGTGGCGACTTGTCGGGGAGCAATCTTAACACATTTAGCTGTCAAACATAAATATCAAGCGTGAATCCATCAATTATTGTCGACCCAGCAAAAATAATTGAAATATATCAGTTGTCTTGGTATAATAATAATGCGGCACTTAGCGCTGTCTTATATACAGGTCAACCAAGCTAATGTAACGAGTTAACCCAAATGTAAAGGCTTTACCTAAACACGAACTGGAGACAATATTTGTGATACAAATTCTTGAACAACTGTGACATGTCATCTGTTTTGCCACCAAAAAATACCTTATAACCCCCTCATTGGAACGAGTTCGTTCCAGTGAGGGGTCAAAAGCTTTTTGTTTGAGGCATACAATACGGGTCCCCCGGCTTCCTCCACCCGTAAACTTTCCGACATGAGATGACCCCGATTGTCGAAAGTGTTGCTGAACCCCAACCAAACAAATATTGAAGGAAGAAATGGTTATTTCGATATTTTCCTTTTTTCCCAACAAATATGAAGAAAAAAGCTCCATGTACCACCGTCCTAAATCAAACCAAACGAGGAAGTCCAGTGAAAGAGTATCACAGAAGAGAAATTCTTATAATTTACAGGAGCGCATAAAAAGATGGAGAAGAGTTGTTGGCAAGTTCAAAATGTTTCGACAAATCATCAATAAAATGTTTCGATAGTTTTCCGATTGAACAATCACGTGTATACTGTTTTGGAATCCCATACGGAATAGTTTTCAGAAATGTAGTCGAAAAAAATTGATGCTACCTCTAATTTGCATGGTAAAGTTGTTGCTCGCTACATGGAATCAAGATGATGTTTTTGCTGGGGCTGAAGTGTACACGGTAGCCTCAGGAAGGTTTGGTACCCCCAGTTGGTGAACTTCCTCCCATCCATTTTCTCTTAACTCTTGAGAACCGAGCATGCAAGCTTGCACGCCTTAGATCACCATTCTTATGTGCTAAAATCTGGCATTTAGGACCGAATTCAGAAACACTGATCACCGTGTATGTGGGGCGAATATGATAGTTAAAGAGGAGTGTCCAACAGTACAGCCGCCGTGGACTGGTCACTTTCCACGGGTGGCAATATTACATCTCACCTGAACGCAATAATATTAGATTCCAACACTAATTATAGGAATAATCATTAAAAATTTGATGAATGATAAACGCATGCGTGGACACCACTGCCTACGTGTGGATTTCGACATGTTCACGGCGACTGTACTGTACCTTCTTTACTTGTTTTCGCTTTTAACCCCTTACCTAACATGAAAAGCAGACGACACTTGCGAAAAAATCTTCAGTAACTAATTTTTTTTAATTTTTGTCTCAAAAACATAGGTTATGACCCCTCATTGGAACGAGCTCGACGAGCTCGTTCCAAGGAGGGGTCATAACCTATGTTTTTGAGACAAACAATTGAAAAGAAAATGAAAATTAATTGGCGATTTTTGTGAATAGCGCTGGCCGGTTTTAGCCGTTACGTTGAGTAAAAAGGGTTAACAATCCCTCCCCCCCCCTCAAAAAAAAAATATCTCAGCTAACGGCTGCTTCTCGATAAATCTGACACATTGGGACTGTGTCATGATTTGTGTGTGTGAGGGTGGTTATTACAAAATTCAGCTAAGACTTCTATACTTATTTATTTAATCTTATTTGTTTTACAAGGATTGGCGAACAAGTTATGCAACTTATATTAACGTCTCTCCTTAGCCCAGTGGCGCAGCTGTGAGATGACTTTCGTAGCGGCAACTTCGTGGTCTAGCTCTTTTCGAATACTAGGAAGAGATCATTAGCCTGCACGGAGTGTGTCTCTCTCCGTACAGAGGGCAGCCATTTTACGTCCCCACCCGATAGGGCGGTACGCTGTGACAGCATCAACCCCACGATTGATGCTGAAAGAGAGTGTTTGGACACCTCGAGAACTTTCCCCGACCGAGGATCGATCCCGGGACCTCTGGCATGAGAGACCAGCGCACTTATCCACTCGACCACCACTCTCTTATATTCTTATTGGCTCACATCCAGTGACACTAAAAAGATTCCATTAACAGGCACAAACTCAAAATTTCAAAGGCTCGCTCGTATCGACTTGAACTGAGACGCGCTCCTCTAAATGATAAATCGAGCACTTCATTGAAATTAAGCACCCTTAGCCATGATCAAATACAGAAACCCATTTTATGACACACTTGAATGTCACACGCTCAGCAAGTTGGTGTTTTGTCCCAAATCCACATTCTTATTGTTGGAGAAAAAGCAGATGCTTGTCGTCCTCGAGGACTGTTTAAATACGCTCTATCATTTACAACAAAGATGTTCAAGTTTCTGGAAAACGTCTTATTTCGGTGTTTTTGTTTTCGACAGATATTTGACTCCATTTGAGTAAGTCTCATCTATCATCTGCCAAAGTGGGTTCCGCTCAGTTGTTTGGTGGGCTTTTGTCGCCAATACTTTATGGCTGGAGATGCTATGAATGTCAGTAGAGATTAGAAAAGGAATATTCTCCAACAAGAACGCAGGAAGGATATCCTGTGGATTGTTTATTGCAACCAACAGCAGAACTGTCAAAGGGACATTCGAGAAATTGAGAAACGACTCGCCCTCACAAATCCGCCCGTCAAAAAATTACCAACTGAAAAAAATGTTGGAATCCTGCAAGTAGAATTTCGCCTCGGTTCCGTTTGTTGACAACAAGGGTTAGAATTATCAACACAGAAAAATGTAATAAATATTCATGTGGTTATCCCTAAATTTATTTCACTATGCACTCGAGCTCGACGATGTGGGGTATTTTCGAAATGTTTTTCAACATAAGTATAAACCCATGCCAAGAATAGTCAGATAGACAGCGCCTGGCTCGACCCGAAGCTGCATTGGTTGAAGTATTGCTTGTGCTTCTTGTATATTTGCAGTCCTGGAAATAACCCGGCAGTCCTGGAAATAACCCGAGAACGATCATTTAGGTTTTCTGGGGTTACGTCGATCGTAAAATCTGCGAACGCACTACGGGTTTCAACAAAATAATACAACAAAAATTAAACTCCTAATCCCAAACATTTTGCCAGTCAGAACAAACTCTAGAGCTGAAACGGTTAACCGATTAATCAATGATCAACATCTTGATCGATCCAAAAAGTAATTGTTCGATTAACCGTTACTTTTGAACTACTGTATTATATGGGTCAACAAAGGAACAAACTTTCTCCAGAACAGGCAAACATTGTCACACTGACTCACATCAGTTATATAAGAGAGAGAAAAGCATGCAAGTTACTTGCTGACATACTTGTTTACTTGTGATCATCAAACTGTGTCAGTATCTGGAAATGTTCATTCTTAACCCTTTACCCAATTGCGGGTAGCAGTCGATACTTGCAAAATAAATTCATGAATTACTAAAAATTTTCAATTTTTGTCTCAAAAACATAGCTTATGACCCCTCATTGGAACGATCTCAACGAGCTCTTGTTCACATATCTATATGGACAAGTTATTAATCGGTTAACCAAGGTTAATCCACGTGATTAATCGATCAAGAAACCCCCTTAACCATTTCAGGTCTAACAAACTCGACATAAAGGCTGTTCATTGTATCACATTTGAATTAAGTGACAAGGAGCGCGGTGGCTCAGAAGGTAGAGGAGCAGGCTGCAAGCCGAGAGGTCCTCGGTTCAAATCCCACCTGCGGCAACCGCGTTGTTTGCTTGGGCAAGACACTTCATCTCCATTGCCCGCATGGGGGCACGATGACGCCGTGTACTAAGGCGTACTGCACGTCGATGGTACGCATGTCTTCAATCAATCTAACCCTGCCTGTGCTGCAGTGCGGAGTTACGATGTTGGGGAGCTGGCAGCTGCTCGTCGTTGCTCGGTAGTTCTCTCCGACTTCCTCCACCCGTAAAACTGTCACGGTCATGATTAGCCATTGTGCATAAATATGTGACCTTAAACATCAATAAATATAAATAAATTAAGTGACATGCTGTTTACATCTCACCAGAACTTCCGCCCAAATAAATAGCAACAACAAATGCACAATCTCGCCAAAGCGAGATCGAACGTTAGTCGTTGCTATTTATTTGGGCGGAAACTTTAAAACGCAAACAGCATGGCTGGCTTTTGAAAACAGAGAATACGGGAAAACGACAAAACTCCTTTTTCCTAATGGTTACCAGCATACATGTATATTCACTAGGTTATAACGATGTTAGCTCTTTAATTTCCAGACCCGTGCAGTACAGTCGCCGTGGATTGGTCGTAAACCACACATGGACAGTGATGTCCACGCATGCGTTTACTAGGACATAAAAATCAGCCTAGAAAGTTAGAAGTATCTGGGTGGAAATTTCCAGAATTCCAACAATGTACCTAACGCTGTCGCATTGTGGATTACCAACGCTAGCAACATAATCAGCTTAGGGAGCGCGGTGACTCAGCGGGTATGACATTGGACTTCAAACCGAAAGGTTCGCTGTTCGATCCCCTCAGGGGTAACTGTGTTGTGTCCTTGGGCAAGGCACTAAATCCCGATTGTCCATTTGGGAGCGCGGTGGCGCTGTGTCCTGGGGCGTACTGCACGTCGATGGCACACTTGTCTTGAACTAATGCTAACCCTGCTTGTGTGGAATTAGTACGTTGGGGAGTCTGACAGTTGCTCGCCGCTATTCGGTGGTTCTCTCCGTGTACTCCGGCTTCCACCACCTGCAACACTGTTCTACATGAAGTAACCCTGGCTGTCGAAAGTGCCATTAAAACCCCAATAAATAAATAAATGAATAAATAAATAAATAAATAAATAATATTTAGAGTAGAGTCCTGGAAATCTCAAATTTCGGTCAAATCGAACCCGAATTGAATTAAGCATAGGAATTCGAATCGGGTCGAATCTCGAATTCAATCTCACGGCTCTTCAAGTCGTAAATATTGAACCTTCGTACAATCGTACATATTGCCAGTCTCCACTCAAGTATTATATCCAGTGGTGACGTCTATTTGGGCAATTCAATAAAAAGCGGTATATTCCAGAACGGAATAAAGCAGTTTCGGAAGCGGAACCTCCTTTCACTATTCTTCTGTCAATAAGTTTCTTGTATGAGGACTAGGAGCCAATACTATAAAACTTATACAATTGCATTTTCTGGAATTGAAGTTTCTACTTATTAATTTAACTGACAAAAATGAACATTCAGCATTTCCAAAGATCTGGCAATTTGCCAAATCTTTGGAAATGCTGATGATTTATTTTAATCGATTTAAAGTCATGATTGGAAAATACAATTGTAAAAGTTTTGTAGTATTGGGCCCAGATAGTACAATAAGAATTCACGAGGAGACTTTTGGTAGGATTATGAAAACATCTCAACGATTCGAAAATTTTCGAATCTAATCATCCTGACTATTTCGAATTGAATCGAATTTCGGAGCCTTACTTTAATTCTTTGCATGCAGCTGGTGTTTATGTCTGCCCAGCACAGGGTTTCTCCTGTAAAATACGCATACTCGTTCTACCAGAGTTCAATGTCGATATTGTACGTGGGACACTTTGACCCGGTCGCGGTCTCATTCGCAATCAAAAGACTACACTAAACACAATATGACGGTGTTTTGTTTGCATTGCATATCGTAGAAGACGTGAATCTTTCCGCAATATAAACTGTCGCTCAAACAAATTCATATAACACGTACTTATTAGTTTTTGAAAGCAAATAAACTCTTATGTTTAACCAGCCCAGAATCTGTAAATGAATGCTACAGTTCAAAGTCAAAATAATAGAGGATACTTCGGGAGTGTGGTGGCTCTTTGGTTACGCCACTGAACTTCAAACCGAAAGATCCACGGTTCGATCACCGCCTGGGTTAACTGCGTTGTGTGTTAAGGCCCCTAACCCCGATTGCCCACGTGGGGGCATGGTTGCGTTGTGTACTAAGCCGTCCTGTACGTCGAAGGTGCACTTGTCTTCAACCAATGCTAACCCTTTTTGTGTGTAGTACGTTGGTGAGTCTGATAGTTGCTGGCCACTGCTCGGTGGTTCTCTCCGGATACTCCGGCTTCCCCCGCCCGAAAATCTGTCTGGCACAAAGTGACCTTGGCTGTGGAAAGTGTCGGTAAACCCCAATAAATAAATATTACTAGGGCTGTCAGGATTTTTAAATTTAGGAATAAATTAATCGTCGCAAATAATCGATAATAATCGATTAATCGTACCTAGATGACCTCCCTCTCTTTGAAGTTGTTAAAAATGAAGTTCAAGTCAGTTGACCTACCTCAAGCAAACAACGAAGGCGATCCTCTTTTAGGTACATTCAAAGCTTCGATGTTCTAAACTTTTGAACCGTCAGTGTAATAATCAAGGTCGTCCGTTGCGAACTTCGCAAGTTCGCAACTGCCGACCGGTCTTGATTATTACACTGACGGTTCAAAAGTTCAGAACACCAAAGCTTCGAATGTACCTAAAAGACAAATGCTTCTAACGGCTTCTTGAGGTTTAACGTCGACGTTCTTGACCTTTTATCTTCAGAAACAGTAGTTTTTTCATAATTTTTTTTTTAATTATTAAACGTCCAAAACGGGGTAAAATTTACCGATTCTTCGACAACGAAAAATACCAATCGATTTCGGCGTGACCGATCGACAATCGATTGATCGAGTACTCATGACAGCCCTAAAATATTCTGTTCACGAATTGTGTTTTGGTCATAATTGTATACTACCGTATGTATTGAGAAATAGTATGACCTCAGTCCCCTAACAGTGTTCTTAATTACGTGTGATATTTGACAGATTTGTCTGTTTAATAAGTACTTCACGAGACGGATAACTTTCAAGTTTAGACAATACTCTTATCAATTGGATATTAAATGCTCTGGGGACCTCATAATCTTATCGTATGACCAATTCCTCGAGAAATAAATACGCACACTTAACGCAGTGATAATTTCACTTGGTTGGAGTCAGACATTACGGAAACATCGGAGATAAATCGTTGTGTTTTTTACTTGTTGACAACCCGCAGAGACATACAAAAACAAACTTAACCCATTTCCAAAGCATATGCGTTTGTTCTATGATACTGTATCTTCTTAATGTGAGAGATTCGAGGTTCTCCGCGATGAGAACTGCAGAAACGGAGGTCGCAAACGTAGTATTTCTGTGAATATTGTCCCGTTCGGGTCGATTCCATAAATATACTGCGAATGCAAGACCGATTTAAGAAAAAAAAACAAAAATTGCGAATTGTTCGCGCATTTCATTTTTGACGATGAAGATTCAACATTCCAATGGGGAGAAAGAATCTCGACTGGATTGCGACTCAGTCGACGATAGTTTTATTTTGGGAGAGCGGTGACCAAATGGTGACAGCATTGGACTTCAAACCAAAAGATTCACAGTTCGTGTCTTTGGGAAAGGCACTTAATCCCGATTGCCCATGCACGTGGGGGCACGGTGGCGCTATGCACTAAGGCGTACTGCACGTCGACGGTGCACCCGTCTTCAACCAATGTGAACACTGATCGAATGGAGTTATTACGTCGAGGAGTCTGACAGTTGCTCGCCGTTGCTCGGTGGTTTTCTCTGGGTACTCCGGCTTCCTCCATCCGCCAAACTGTCCGACACGAGGTGACTCTGGCCGTCGAAAGTGTTGTCAAACCCCAATAAATGAATAAATGGCTACATATGGCAATAAGACAGCAATCATCCACAAACCACCCTTTTAATCACAATGATCCCAGACATGCATACTACTAGAGACAACCAGGATTTAAAAAGAGCCCACGGGAGTCACGACTACGCTTCTCATACGTTTCAGAAAAAAGTGAACAAAGAACACTCATCGCCAGTGGTTTTACGGAAGCCCAGGAGGGTTACGAGGGGCCCTCCTACATTTCAGAAGAGAGTAAACAAGAGAGTAAACAAGAACCAGGCATCGCCAATTGAGTCACAAGAGGCATGCTTTGACATTTGGCTGCTCCATGTCCACCTTGATGTGAAAGCTTGTGGGCGTGTAGGAAAGTTAGCCATCATCGGTACAGGCCTGAAAATAAGCAGCCTGACATTTGCAGAATGAGGTCCTCAGATGGTGAATTTGATGATGCTATTCCATACAGTGGCCTAATTCAGCCTCTGGGTACCTCTTTCTGTTTAGTTTTGAGATCCTGTGCAGGGTAGCATCACAAAATTCACCCTCTGGGGACCTCATTTTGCAGATGACAGACCTGCTTATTTTCCCTTGCATCGGTCTCCAATGTGTGTTTCGGGCGAAGTGTTTGCTGCTTTGAAAAGGGAAGAATTCTTTTGTGGTATGAAGTGAGACAACAACTTATGCATCAGCAGGGCGATTATATCTTTAGCTCAACTTTGGCGAAGCCAAATTTGAGCTTTTGTCATGGCCCGTCGTCCGTCCGTCCGTCCGGGCCAACATTGGGGTTTTAGGGAATATTATTATTAGGGGTCCCGGGGGGGGGGGGGGTAGCGTTGGGGTCAGGGGTGGGGTTTTAGTTTTAGTAGCCCCTAAACCGAAAAATAGCTCCTACTCCTATTGGTTTGACTAGGGTGGGGCTGGGTCAGGGGTGGGTAGGGTTAGGGGTAGCCCCATAGTAGGGCTTAGGTCCCGGGGGTGGGTGGGGGTTAGGGTCAGGGATGGGCTTTTAGGGTCAGGTGGGGTAGGGTTAGGGTGTTGTTTTGGGGTGGAGGGGTGGGGTTAGGGTTAAATATAAGTTCTCGGGTGGAGGGGGTGGGGTTCTGGGTAAAATAAGGTTTTGAACTTACAAAATGTTTTTTTGGTAGCCCATAAACCCGAAATGTTGGAGCGTCCGTCCGTCCGTCCGTCCGTCCGTACGTCAACAATTGGATACGGCTCGGGCTAGAGGCCGTATTTATGAACCGATCTTTACGAAACTTATTGGGTACCTTTGTTATGACCGTGGGACGAGAACGAGTGTTTTTCGGTGCGGTCCAAAATTCAAGATGGCTCCAGCCACCATTTTGTACCGACGATGCAGAAATCTGTTTTTTGTACAGAACTTCCATATGAAAGCTCTGATTTGAATATTTTTTTGTATGAATGTTTAGTACCATGGGATACATCACATATAATACGGGTTTTTTTCTCGTGCGTTCATTGTGCAAATTAGACTAATTTTGATGTTTTTTGGTGTTACTTTCGCACTGTAAGTGCAAATGTCAATACGGCTTGGGCTAGAGGCCGTATTTATGAACCGATCTTTACGAAACTTCTTGGGTACCTTTGGCATCACCGTGGGACGAGAACGGGTGTTTTGGGGTCCGGTCCGAAATTCAAGATGGCCGATGGCAGCCATTTTGTACAAAATTAGGTGCAATCAGATTTTTGCACAGAACTTCCATATGAAAGCGCTGATTTGAATACTTTTTTGTGTGAATGTTTAGTACCATGGGATACATCACATACAGGAGAGTAGAGGCCTCTTTCCCACTGGACATGGTGATATTCAACTGGTAGAGTGCTAAATTACTTTTGGTCATCCAAATGTGTCCACGTCTCTTTGCCTTGTTACAATTTATGCGAGAGTGCCTCTCCATAAATTGTAACAAAGCAAATCCTCACAGACTAAATAATTTAACCCTTTACCCAACGTAACGGCCCAAACCGGCCAGCGCTATTTACAAAAACCATCAAACATTTTCCATTATTTTTTCATTTTTGTCTCAAAAACATAGGTTATGACCCCTCTTTGGAACGAGCTCGTTCCAATGAGGGGTTCATAACCTATGTTTTTGAGACAAAAAATGAAATAAATTAGTTATTCAAGAATTTTGTTTGCAAGTGTCGTCTGTTTTTGAATTTAGGTAAAGGGTTAACTTAAAACATAATATGAAGCACATCTACAGAATATGAAGCCATTAAGTTGCGGCAGAATAAAGATCAAATATGGGCTTCCAACACTCAACGAGTTAATCCAAACTCTGACAGTGTTTTTGAAATTTTCTCTCAGAATTATTTTTCAACACTTGCAGTGGTCATTTCCACGAACGGGAAGATCAGCCATGTATTTGTCAAAACGGAGAAAAGATGGAACTTGGAAGTTAACGACTGAGTTAGCAGTATTGAAAAGAGCTAATCTACTTGGTGCCACACCGGTGCTTCATAGTTATTTTTCATTCTCTGCATTTTTGGTAAATATCAATAATCCTGAAAAGAAATGTGTTGAGTGTGGTAATTTAGATATGCCAAATGCCATGCACGCGAGCTTATTTTTTACTGACCCTTTTTTTACCAGGAATCCACAAGCGTTGAATGGAATACATCCATTGCAACATTGTCTTATTTTAACCCATTAACCAAAACGAATGCTACCGACGACACTTGCAAAGCATGTTTTGAATAACTAGAATTTTGCATTTTTTGTCTTGAAAACAGGTTATGTCCTCCCTTTGGAACCACTTCACTGAGCTGGTTCCAGTGAGGGTCGTAAGCAATGTTTTTAGAAAGACGATGTGAGGTGGCACATTACACCCGACATGAGATATAGGAACAGTTTTGTATCAACTTGAGCTGCTTTAATAAGAACAATTATGACGGCGACGTGTTTATAACATGCGCAAGACTCGTTCTTGTTTTTTCCCCTCTGTTCTGTGGGTCACTCATAGAAAAGTGGCATGGTACACCTGGTAAATACTCCGTTATACCATGTTTTTAGTCTGGTATACATGAAGCAGTAATTTATTTACCCTAATTTTCTTTTATAAGGGGCTTTTCACTTTATCAACGGCAATTAACTCCAACAAAAGGTTTCTGATTTTGAAAGGTATTATTCGAACATAATTTTGTTTGAAAAAAATAAAAGTCAAGATTTTTATACGATTACGTCCGAAGTTCACTGAAAATAAATATGCAAAAATTCGATTGTCTTGCGTGAATGTATGCAATTAAATAATGCGCAGTCATGCTCGTATGTTGAGAATGTGTTATCCCCAACTGTGCCGCATTGTCACGGTAGATGGGTTGGTCGGGTTAGTCTCACGGATGCAGGTACAATCTTACGAACATTGAGGTATTAGTCAAGCAATAGTCGAGGTGTGTGAATAGTTAACAAAGGTGTTTACAGGCAGATAAAAGTGTTTGGTCAATCAATATTGCTTGATACAAATGAATGTCGAACGGGAGCCATTGAGAGCTGTCTGGCGCCACGCTCTCGCGTTTTATGTTATTCTATTGTACGGGGACTGATGGCTGCAATAGAAACTTTTGTGCTCTGTCACAATGCACTGATACACGATACATTGTTTCCAAACAGTGGGCAGGGTCGTACTGATTTAATTGGCGTTTTCGATTCAATTTGACGACCTGCATGTGGTCATTTCTGAACGAAAAAGGAGAAATCCTTCAGGTCTTGTGAAAATCACAATAACTAAAGACGGAGTGGAGACGTTCGGAAAAAAGTGAAAACTATTAATATTACATTGTGCAAAATCATTGAATTTAATCGGTGTTTGTCGCTGTCGTATTCCACAATCATATCCTTTTATGCCCAGCAGTTAACTACATGGTGCAAGACAATAAAATGTACAGTTAAAATCGAGACAAACAAAATAACTTTAATCCCTTGTAGTGGCAACCACTGTAATTCGCAGTGGTCCACCCTCGAATTGTAGAACTTGTCGCTAAATATTTTGTTTATAAACTTTAGAAAAAGCTTAGTTACACAGTGAGGTCGAGTTCTTTCGAATTAAGGTCCAAACACTGCGCTACTCAAAATTGGCGACCTTCCGCCTGCTCCATCAGTTCGACTGTACTTCAGTTATAGTCTAAAACGCACTAAACTTTTACACACCCTTGTTATGAATTATTCGTTTTTATAAAACATAATAATACGCGGATGGTTCTTGTAGACACCACCGGTTTAAAATTAACAAGTACCTGTTTGCACAATGCGCCGGGCAGACATCAAGACCAGACAGGCAAAGACGTTTTCGCCCTTTTGAACAATTATGGCGCCTATGTCTGATTTACTTTAGGAATGGAGAACTTAGACGGCGCTTGGCAACACACGATGAATGGTCAAGGATCCAGAATACTATGATATGAGTTCACATGCATAGAGGCGGCGGAAGCCCGATGAAAGTGTTGGGGCACAAATTTTCAAGGCTACCATGATTCGGCCCAGTGGGAGAAAAGTTACAATCATATATTGGTAAATAAACCGTGACACATTATAGTTTCTCGTTTTGATGAGCATTCCACGTGGTTACTATATCCTGTCCATTTCTTATACTTCAATCATCTTCCAACCCGAAGGCTAGCCTTCCGGTTGGAAGTCGGTCGAAGTAGAAGAAACGGACTGAAGCGACCGAAGGTGCGATTCTGTGACCAAATGTTGGTTGGATTTGCAATTAATATATTATAGGAATGCCTTTATATAGGCACGTTTACATGCGCCCATTTCATCTCATTGTGTAACCACGCAAAATGTCTGTGGAAAAAAGTGGAGGGACACGTGTCCCCCTACACGTGTCCCCCTACACACTCTTATATCTATCTCGTCATGTGGAAGATAGGGAATAGCATAGTCAGCTTTTGCAGCTGTCAGTTTGGGCCTGTTCATTCGGTTCGTTCTGGTACTCGATTGATTGACTGATTTTCATAGTGCAGGCAAAACACCAGTTCTGTGGAAATGACACTGAGTACGAGGAACGCTGCAGTTCGCCTCTTTAAAGCATAAATGCGTCGGCTGTGGCACTGAAACGTTCAGATGCAGTTTGTACAATTAAGAACGAGTACTACAGTTAATCCAAAATTCCATTAACTGGAACATTCACAGTAAAAAGCTACTAAAACAGCTTTTATGAATGCGGTAGAAACTTTCAACCAGCTGCCAGTACCGCCCCCATAAATGCTACGCTAAAAGTATATTTTTTGCAATGAGGACCCCCTTTCTTCGACCTACTAGTAGAACATTGACATTGCTATTGGATCATGCTTCATTACATCAGAAGGCTGTATATTATTTATTTATTTATTGGTGTTTAAGGTCACATACTTATGCACAATGGCTAATCGTGACCGTGACAGTTTTACGGGTGGAGGAAGCCGGAGTACCCGGAGAGAACCACCGAGCAACGACGAGCAGCTGTCAGCTCTCCAACATCGTAACTCTGAACTCTGCACCGCAGCACAGGCAGGGTTAGATTGGTTGAAGACATGCGCACCATCGACGTGCAGTACGCCTCAGTACACAGCGTCATCGTGCCCCCATGTGGGCAATCGGGGTGAAGTGTCTTGCCCAAGGACACAACGCGGTTGCCGCAGGTGGGATTCGAACCGAGGACCTCTCGGTTTGCAGCCTGCACCTCTACCAACTGAGCCACCGCGCCCCCGGCTGTATATTAATTTTGAACAATTAAAAAAAAACCTTACACTAGAAGCCTGGAGGCTGTATATTAGTCATGAACAGTTGACCAATCAGTAAATATCCTAAACCTGCATATATTATGGCTGCCAGTTAAAATCTTATAATTTAATTACTTGAGCGTAAGAATTTGCTCTTTTAAGACCAATCATCCTTCAACATGGAAAGTGCCACTCTAAACGAGCCATAATTTATCTTCACATGCTTTCGTTCTGAAAAAAACCCAGTTTACCCCACTGACAAAGAAAACACCTTGTAGCCGGTTGAGTGGTGGAGCCTATATTTGTTCGTTATTCTGAATGGATTGAATGGAGGTAGCGTAAATAAATTAAAGGCTTCATATTATCTCCCAAAGAGCAGTTATTTAGGATGTTTGGACTTGCCTTGTTACAATTCACGAGAGATAGTCTGTATGTACTCTCCCATAAATTGTAACTAGCATAGACATTTGAACAAATTTTCACGACCAAAAATAATTTAGCACCCCACCACTTAGTAGTTCTTATATTTACACTTTAAGCAACATCAGATGTTATGACAAAATTCACACTGTCTGTACTGACAGCTGGTGGTTGTAAATCCTTCTACCGTACTTTTTAACCCTTTACCTAACACGAAAAGCAGACGACACTTGCAAATAGAATTCTTGAAGCACTATTTTTTTAAAAAAATTTTTAACGTCAAAAACATAGCTTATGACCACTCATTGGAACGAGCTCGTTGAGCTCGTTTCAATGAGAGGTCAAAAGCTATGTTTTTGTGACAAAAAATGAAAAAGTAATAAGAAATGAATGGTGAATTTTGTGAATAGCACTGACGGTTTTGGCGTTACAATGGGTAAATGGTTAATGGTATTTTTTTGTTGCATTGTTGGACGCTTTTGGTTTTTAGCTCAACTTTGACGAAGTCAGATTTGAGCTATTGTCATGGCCCGTCGTCCGTCGTCCGTCTGTCCGTCTGTCCGTCCGTCCGTCTGTCCGTCTGTCCGTCTGTCCGTCTGTCCGTCCGTCTGTCCGTCTGTCCGTCTGTCCGTCTGTCCGTCTGTCCGTACGTCAACAATTGGCTATGGCTCGGGCTAGAGGTCGTATTTATGAACCGATCTTTACGAAACTTCTTGTGTACCTTTGTTATGACCCTGGGACGGGAACGAGTGTTTTTAGGTGTGGTCCGAAATTCAAGATGGCTACCAGTGGCCATTTTGTACCGATGATGCAAAAATCAGTTTTTTGTACAGAACTTCTGTATGAAAGTTCTGATTTGAATAAAGTTTTGTATAAATGTTTAGTACCATGGGATACATCACATATAATACGGGTTTTTTTCTTGTGCGTAAATTATGCAAATTAGACTGACTTTGATTTATTTAGTGTTATTTTCAGAGCTGTAAGTGCCAAGCTGCTATGGCTCGGGCTAGAGGCCGTATTTATGAACCAATCTTTACGAAACTTCTTGGGTACCTTTGTTATGACCCTGGGACGGGAACAAGTGTTTTTGGGTGTTGTCCAAAATTCAAGATGGCTGCCAGTGGCCATTTTGTACCGATGATGCAAAAATCAGTTTTTTGTACAGAACTTCTGTATGAAAGTTCTGATTTGAATAAAGTTTTGTATAAATATATATGGGATACATCACATATAATACGGGTTTTTTTCTCGTGCGTAAATTATGCAAATTAGACTAACTTTGATTTATTTAGTGTTACTTTCAGAGCTGTAAGTGCCAAGCTGCTATGGCTCGGGCTAGAGGCCGTATTTATGAACCAATCTTTACGAAACTTCTTGGGTACCTTTGTTATGACCGTGGGACGTGAACGAGTGTTTTTGGGTGCAGTCCCAAATTCCAGATGGCTGCCAGCAGCCATTTTGTACCGACGATGCCGAAATCTGTTTTTTGTACAGAACTTCCATATGAAAGCTCTGATTTGAATAATTTGTTGTATGAATGTTTAGTACCATGGGATACATTACATATATTACAGGGTTTTTTTCTTGTGCGTAAATTATGCAAATTAGGCTAACTTTGATTTATTTAGTGTTACTTTCAGCACTGTGAGTGCAAATCCCAATACGGCTCGGGCTAGAGGCCGTATTTATGAACCGATCTTCACGAAACTTCTTGGGTACCTTTGTTATCACTGTGGGACGAGAAGGAGTGTTTTTGGGTCCAGTCTGAAATTCAAGATGGCCGCTAGCAGCCATTTTGTTCAAAATTAAGTGCAATCAGATTTTTGCGCAGAACTTCCAAATGAAAGATCTGATTTGAATAAATTTTTGTATGAATGTTTGGTACCATGGGATACATTACATATAATACAGAGTTTTTCTCGTGAATAAATTATGCAAATTAGGGGTCCGGGTGGGACTTAGAAAATTTTGGACCAAAATCCGGAAATTAGTTTTTTGTGTTTTGATGCATTTTGGTCAATTTTAAGAAGAAGAAGAAAAAATTTTAGTCTGAAAATATTTTGTTTGGGACTGAAAATTTCCACACAAAAATAATAATCTACAATGATTGGTCTTAATCTGTAGTCCATTACAGTCACCTTGTAATTCTTTTATTATTGTTGACTGGGTCAAAACAAATACTAATTCCTGTCATATTCATTATTCAGTTGTCTTGGTCACAGCAAGTACTAATTCCTGTCATATCCAAGTTGAGCTACAGAGTCATTGACTCTTTCATTTTCTTTTGTTTTAGAAAATCGAGAGTTACTGTCAAAATGGAAACAACACACTGCGGATTTTTTCTCTTCTTGGTGTCGGTCTACTCTTTTTTGTACATTGACGTCCGTTCAACAGTTTCGGCGTTGTCCGTGTTTTACCTTTATCTAAAGCAGTGGCGTAAAATTGTCGCTGCTCCCCCCCCCCCCGCCCCCTCAACCATTGGCCTAATGAGAAGTGAGGGGGTGGGTGTAACGAACGGGGGGTGGGGTGGTCCTAATTAGGACTAGGGTAGGCTCCCGACACCCCACAACGACCTTCCAAATATAATGTTTGGCCATCCCCAAACTGGCTGGTGCACCGCATATTATAAAATCCTGGCTATTGGCCTGATCTCAAACGTAACGGTCAAATCAACCCAGCGCTATTCACAAAATCTGTCATTCTAATTTCAATATTTTTTCAATGCTGCCTTAAAAACATAACTTATGAACCTTCATTAGAACAAGCTCGTTCCAATGAGGATCACAAGCTGTTTTTTGAAGACAAAAATGAATGTTTGTTGTTATTCAAGAATTTATTTTCCGTGTCAGCGAAGTGTTCTAAAGAATATCGTTCGGCTGCAAACAAGTTCTGTTTTCCTGTCTCACTTTTTTAGATCTTTGGCCATATGGTCAAGATCCGTTATCGATGAAAACCAAACATTCCAGATTTTGTTATAACAGATCGCATTTTTCAAATGTGTGCTAGACACAAGTATTGGTTGCGGGTGATTTATTTGTCTAGTAGATCACTATCACGTGTGGATGAAGCAAGTGACACTTCAGCCACATGTGATAGAAAAGTGAAGCATCTAATGGCATAAAAAGTTTACAAACGTAGGAACTATATGTTCTTTAACCCTTTACCCACCACACACGATATCAAAATAAATTATTTTAAATATCATGTTTTTTTTAAAATTATTCAAAAAATGTCAACAATACCATATCATGTGACCCCTCATTGGAACGAGCTCAACGAGCGCGTTCCAAAGAGGGGTCACATGATATGGTTTTGTTGAAATTTTTTGAAATATAATTTTTTTTTCAGCTGCTGAATTTGCATATTCCGCGGTCTGATGTGGCCAATTCGTTGCTTAAAGGGTTACTGTGGTTAACAAATCCTCCCTTGAATGCATTAAGGTGCCATTTGCAATGCTTTAGAATTGCAGATGACACCTTGATTTGCTTAAGGGACAAATCCATTTGGTTCCCCTCGGTTTATTCCGATTCACTTCATTTGACCTCTGGTACATGAAAGGAGTTATACACTCAGTTGTTCGCTGGAAAAACTTGACCAATTAGTTTGAAATGTAAATACGCTACTTAAAAAAATGCTCTTTAAAAATAAACACGTTCCATAATAAGTGTGCATAAACGGGAAGAAGTGATTGATTTGACATGTTTGATACAAAAAAATAAAAGAGAAAACTCCATAAAACCTCGAATGTTATCTGAATAGCCTAAATTTATTAAATTTTAATCCTGCTCCGTGTCCTTCAACCTTGCCTTGGTCGGAGTTGGATTTTGAGTTTGATGTTGCGGAATTTTGAAACATTGTTCAGTCAGTGTTTTATTTCATGAAGGATGTCGATTCAGATAGTATACATGTTAGGAACTACATGCGCACACAATCAGCATACATTGCAGTCGTCGATAGCAATATGTGCGTGCGTGCGTGCGTGCGTGCGTGCGTGCGTGCGTGCGTGCGTGCATGCGCATGTATGTATGGTATGTATGGTATGTACGTATGTATGTATGTATGTATGTATGTATGTATGTATGTATGTATGTATGTATGTATGTATGTATGTATGTATGGTATGTATGTATGTATGGTATGTATGGTATGTATGGTATGTATGTATGTATGTATGTGTTATATTCTTGTAGATGTGCATATGGGTTTTTTAGGTGTATATGCGTACAGGTATTGTGCGTGTCGTTCTGTTGGCTGATGGAGCTGGGCTAAGGCTAAATGTCTTGTTCTATTGTTATATATTTTTGTGTATCACTTTTGTCATGTATTAATGTTGATATTTAAGACAATAAAAGTATTATTAAATAAAAGTATTATTATAACTCAAAAGCAGATTCATTTTCTTTACAAAAGAAAAAACAACCAAAACAAATCAAAACAAAAAAAAAAAACATCAAAAACTAGCGCGTATGACCCCATGGTACCGGAAGAAACATGAGTAGATCGTCAGTTATGATAAATATCGATGGGTAAGGAGTGAAAATTTAAAATAATAAGATCCGAATGGTTATTAGCGATAGATTGTATGACTAGTAGAAGATAACCATTATCGTGAGTGTATGGGAGCTATTATCAAGTCATTGGGCTGTTGGGTACAGTTATCTTGCATGGCTTCAGGTCTCAAAAGTATCAAAGACTTCGTAACATCTGGCTGTTAAAAATATAATTAATGACCTCCTGATTTAATGGTCAAAACGACAATATTACACTTGACAGACAGGATGAAAAAGTACCCAAGTGCATTAATCTCTCGGCATTCACTGTGGCATTTGTCCTGAACACAATAAATTTATATTGCGGCAGACAGAAGCGTGACCACTCTGTCTCCGCGAGGGGAATTGGCCATTTGATACTGCCGTCAATTCAGGGGAAAATGCGAAAGGTTAATTCCGAACGTCAAATGTCATTTGACCCTGCATTAATCATACCATTTTATAATTTTGATTTCTGAAAATTGAGTTTATTCACGAAGGACCGAAAGCTGAGAAACTTTTGGTATTGCAGGCTTGAAAATAAACAGCTAAAAAAATCGTAACCCGTTAGCAGGTTACAATGATGGCAACCTGTAGGAAAAAGGGGTTGTGATGCTCACCGCCACCTCTTTTTACTGCGCTAGTCATGCTTTTTACGTGATCACCAAAGTTAAGCAACGTCGAGCGCGGTAAGTAGTTGGATGGGTGACCATTTCAGCGACTGATTCGCGCTCCCGCGCTGTGTCCTTGGCAAGGCACTTAATCCCGATTGCCTACATGGGGGCACGATGACGCTGTGTACTATGGCGTACTGGACGTCGATGGTGCGCATTTCTTCAACCAACCGAACCCTGCATGTGCCGCGGTGAAGAGTTCAGAGTTACGATGTTGGAGAGCTGACAGCTGCTCTTCGTTGCACGGTGGTTCTCTCCGGGTACTCCGGCTTCCTCCAGCCGTAAAACTGTCACCGACATGATATGCCCCTGGCTGTTAATGTGTCGTTAAACCCTGTTAAAATTAATAAATAATGCTTTTTACGTCTTAACGGGATTTTCGACTATTTAAATATCAACAGCTAACGATATGTCACCGAAGTGAGATCGCATGTTAATTGTTGCAATTTATTTAGGCGTAAATTTTTTTTAAGGTGGAAACAGATTGACATTCTAGTCATTACGTGGATGCAATAAAAATGCCCAACCTTTCAGCCGACATAGTTCCGAAAGACTGTGTCAAGTCTTTCTGGTAAAACATGCGTGATTAGTAATTTAACCATTTACCTAACATGAAAAGCAGACGACACGTGCCAAAAAAAAAAAAAAAAATCTTGAATAACTAATTTTTTTCATCTTTGTGTCAAAAACATAGGGTTATGACCTCTTATTGGAACGAGCTCGTTCCAATGAGGGGGTCATAACCTATGTTTTTGAGACAAAAAATGAAAAAAATAATGAAAATTAATTGGCGATTTTTGAGAATAGAGGGCTGGCCATTTTTTGCCGTCATGTTGGGTAAATAATTAAAATAAAGGGTTAATAATGTTGTGTTGTATTACTTTGTCGTAACCTGTAGTTCGTTTGCGTATTTTACAATTGACGTAACCCAAACGTAACCTAAACGGTCGTTCTCAGATTATTTCCAGGCCTGACAACGGGAAATTTCGATATGATACAAAATCATTATTGTGCACTGTTTACTGTATTTCCGAGAATAGTATTGTAGACAGACACGTTGGTAAACGGAAGTGGCGCATTTGACTTGTTTTCAAACCTTGGTTTCACTTCACGCCTGATCAGAGCTTGACGACTTGTGGCTCAAACAAAAATAAATTCGCGAGAAGAGCGCATCAAGAAGGGATAAATATCCCCCGCGAGAGCAAGCATAAAGCATTGCTGTTGGCACCTTCCTGTATTCAAGGGACGATAATTGGATATACATCTAAAGGTAAAACAACAACGTAAGTTTGTAAAATATTCTCTGATTCTCTCGGACACCACTATGGATCATTATTCGTTAATATTTGGAACAGATTCAGTTCTTTGGATCGGCGATGTTTTGAAATCCGGTCCAAAACATCAAAGGGGTGATATACTACTTCCGTCATAACGGAGTCTGGTGTTAATCCTCTGCTATTATTGTTACATACAATTTTCGCGATACATCAACTGCTACTATACTTACTACTACCCCCTACTACTACTACTACTACTATTACTTCTATGACTACTACTATTCTATACTACCACTACTCAGGCGATGATATGCCTTTCAAGTTTAACATTCATTAAATAAATAAATAAATAAATAAATAAATAAATAAATAAAGTGAGGTAGATTGCTTATATGAATGGGATACCATAAATTTCATGATACATGCTCATGGATCGGCACTTTTGCTGAGACTTATTGTGCGCCTATTGAGGGATACCCTGGATCCCCACACTCCGCTGGGAAGCAAGCCTCACCCCACCCCCAAAACCTCTTATCGGGAAAATCCTGCCATCACCACAGTATAAAAATATTTTTTTTTAAACTGACAATGAACACGATTCCCCGTAACATCCTGGATCTGCCCAGTAATCAAGGGTGGTGGAAACGAATGGGAGGGAGACCTCGGAGGGGTGGGGGCTTTTCCCACTTTTTAACAGGTGTGCTGTGTGATTGATTATATGCAGTGAGTTGACAAAAATTAGAGCAAGCGGGTGTCTCAAAATTATGGGCAGGAGCCTCGGAGGATATCGCTCGGTGCATAGATTAAACATCGGATGCTGAAGGATCGTTCGAATGTATCGCAATAAAATTAATTTAGTTTTAATTGATATTGGATGGGAGGCCGTTGTTACAAAACGACATTCAATTAAAACGTCCAATACAGAACAATTTGATTGTCCTCGACCAATTTCCACGGCCATCGTTAAAAGTAATTAGACGAACGAGACCAATATGTAATGTCTGGAACACTATTCTTGAGAAGCGGGTTCGAGGGTAAATTGTCCAGGATTCAGTGTCGCACGAACCAATTAGAATGTGCAGAATCAATGTTCCATGAGTATGAGTGGACAAATTACCCCTGTGAGTCACCAAGAGTTGATCAATAACTTTTTCTGTTTTTAACCATTTTTCAGTTTTTAACCATAGCCAAAGTTTTTTTACTTACGTATGGACGCATGCTGTTAAAGATTACATTCCAGAATCCCAAGAGGAACATGCAGGTCCATTTTAGTCCACTGTTTGTACTGCTAATTTTAACCCTACCTAATATCATGAAATATTTGTCGAAATAAATGTTAAAAATGAAATTTCTTAATATTTCATTTTTTATTTCTTTAAACAATAGCTTATTTCATGAAGCCAACTGTAAGAGATGTTGCGAAGATGACCGAATGGGTGTGAAAATCGATATGTTCCGACTGTGATGGCTCAAGTACCCGGTGATATACTATTCCAGCAGCATCATCAAGGCATGCCTTGACTATGCAGTTGGAATATTTGTCAGTAGGGATTATAGTTAAAATAAACCCAGGGCTTCTTGGAAAGTTATTTGTGGACAAATAACGAGATGTACCCAGGCCGAATTGGTCATACTTGTTCTGCATATATATTTACATGCATGCATTGAATATTATTATTTAATCCACTGGTCTGTCCGTTGTCCTCGCCTCCATGTTTTGTGTTCGATATTTCTGTGTCTCTGACCTAATTTGATCATGTATCCCCTGGTTGGTACAAGACAATAAAATTATTTTATTGTATTGTATTGTACTTGAACCCTAAAAACCTGAGCCTCCCTTGTGAGAACCCCGGGATGTGAAGCAGTGCTTGATTACTGCGGTAAACTAGAACGTAGTCACCAGTTCTCGGGGTGGAAGACCTCTAAACTGGGCAACATGAGTATAAACGATTGACTAAACTTATTATGGCCCAAACCACATTCCAGTTATGGAAATAAAATTTATTGTTTTTTAAACAAAAAATCTTCATCTTATGGTCACGATTAGCCATTGTGCTGAAATATGTGAACTGACATACCAATAAATTAATAACAGCCCGAGTCGGGTACCACCGTCCTCCATTTGAATGACCAACTGTGTGTGTGATTTCTGTCCAAATAGCTTTTGTAGCAAATCCACGACCATTTGAGCTTGACTCCCACGTCCCATTGAATTACAAACCTGGGATCCACCACTCTCAAGCTTGATTGGATGATTAATCTTGATTGTCTCGAGCTGCCTTTTATGGGGAGGGGGGGGGGGGGGGGGTGCAGTATTTGGCCGAGCTTTTTCCGACTACAACGAATCAATATTCCACAACTAATATTTGTAGGTGTTTTATTTTCTAAGATAGCATTTCCGTGGTTCTCCAGTGATACAATTTTTAAAGTTAGTTTGAGAAGTTTTGGAACGAGAAATCACTCCATCACAAGACACGTCAGGTCTCACCTTGAAAAGAAAAGTGACAGCTCTTCCCACAACACCAGTCCAGTAAGTTGTTGGATAACAGCAAAGGCATTTCATCCCTTGAGTGGACCAGGGCGCCAACAGATTACGCTTTGTACCACGCAAGTGACGATTTGTCTTCCAGTTCTTTTTTATTGACATCTGTACAATATCTGTGAACAAAATTGTGAGAGAGAAATTTTGACGATTGCTCAACAACTTATTTCAGCAGGAGATGGAATATCTCATAGCTACATGCACCTGTATGGGCTCAGATATCCTCTGTGGTTATCCTGGCGTCTCCAGCAATAAAAACTGCGAAACGATCTATCATGACGCGTGCGTTTCTGGATGCGGATTGTGCTGCTAAGCAAGTAACGACTGAACGAGATCAACTCTTTAAAACCTACTGTTTTGCATTCGACGTTATCTTTTTTCGTCTGATCATCGCGTTGTTGTGGTTAATCTTCCTTGTTTTTTTATTCATTGTTGCCTTCCGCTCATGCAGTGTGTTGATATATTTAGTTCTATGGGAAAGTTGTCGCGTGTATCATACAATATTCTTCCATCTAAGTGGAGGTATTGAACTGTATATGGATTCCGATTCCTTTCAAGTTCCTTGACAGAGCAACAATTAATTTACTTTGTATTAATACAGAGATGATCAAATTTTGCTGTAATTTAGCATTAACATCTAACACGATATCATTTGAACATAATCGCGGTGCGCTTTGGGGAATGGGGTAGACCACACACGCACACACGCCACTTCATATTGTAGGCGCAGTTGATCACAAAGCCGCTGGGGCTATTATGCTGTCGAAAACGTCACGCAGAGTAGTTCATTCCTCAACCAACTGGTGTGTGAACCTCCAGCCATAACATTTACACAGTAATCCAGAAAAGACCAGCAAATTTGGAGTTCTTGGGCCACCAGGTCACACAACTTACTACTACCACAAATTTTGGAGTTGTGGACCACCAAGTCATCAGTCTCCTGCTGGACTAACTATAATGATTTTAGGCGGACATTCACTAAACGAATCCGCGTATCGAAATCATAAATCATAACTCGGCATTTCACATTGAAAGTTGTGTGAGTGTGGCCGGGGCGGGGGTGTATATGATCTGAAAAGATGATCCCCCTCCCGGAGTCCGACGCTGCTGAGTTCTGTTCACTTTTTGGAACTGCTGCAACCACTGACATGCCATGCAAGCCGTTGGAACATGTCTTACCTAGTAACAGTGGCAGAGGTCTGTGCTGTAACTAGATGTAACTGAGATTTTATTTTTTATGCGTCCACTCAACTACTTGTAACGACTGGTGGTGTAACATACACAAGGAATGACTTGGCACTCGGCTACCCAAATGTTAACCTGCTGATTATTGCTGAATATGAGGATCCAAAAAACAAATATGCACTTCTTAGACCACAGAGCATCCTCAGTGGTCCATGAAGTGCAGATTCTCCTGTTGCGTCCTTAAAGTTTTATTGGTCTCCAAAGTAAAGATACCGGTTGATGTCAATCCTTTGGGTGTCTGAACATCAATTCAAACTGTATGTATATACTTGTTGTTCAATAGGGGGCTATGGGTAATAATGCCAGGCATTTTCAAAAGAGCGATTTATTCGCTCGCCTACTGCTCGCCTTAACAAAATTAAGGAGAGCGAAAACTATCCCTCCTGGGCATAGAAAATATTGATTACCATAACAGTCCATTCCTGAAACCCACACCTTTTCAGATCTCACTTTGTTAGTGGGCTTTGTAAAACGGCTACACTACCCCCCCCCCCCCCAAACACCTCCGGGCACACCTCCGGGCCGTGCCTGGGCCCGGGGATGTGGAAGGGGAAGTGTTGCCGTCTCACAAAGATAACCTTTCTTGTTGGCAACACCAAATAACATGTACAAATCCCACTAGGCAGAATTAATAGTAAAATTTCATTTTGCTACATTTAGCTTTTGTAAGCTTTAGGAGAGCTAATCGCTCGCCTAGGTCACGCGAGGGGAGCGATTATTAGCCCTTCTGCATTTTTAAGAATGCTAGGTTTTGGTAATTTTTAGTACGAGTAGTGGAAAAAACTTTGGAAAACCATTGGAAAAACAGTCTGCTACACCTTTATGAAGCAGGTTTTCACCCCCGTATGAAGTGGTCTGAAAAAATGATCTACCGATTGTGTTCAACGATTTGTAATGGCGTTTAGCTGTAATACTTTAGACGATTGTTGTGCCGGTCATTCAGAGTTTCCAAAAGGTATGCCTCTTCAAACAGCTGTTTTCTGCCCGAGGTTCTAAAATTTCGCTATTGTTCTGCTCGGACTGCCTGTAAAATCACCACGAAGCCAATATTAATCACATACTTCAGGTTTAACTATAAATATCTAAAACTCAAATCGGATTTTTGTCGAGTGTCTCTATTTCCACCCAAATGCCTCATTCAACTCTCTCCGATTGTTCTCTTCGCGACTGTCTTTGTGTCGGAACACAATGGATTTGCTCAAAGATGGTTTCGATGATGCAAAGGCTTTCATACAGTTTTAAATGCCAGCGCGTAAGATTTAATGAGCTATGTACCTCACTATTAATTGAGGTCAAGCCAATTTGTAGAGATAACTGTGGTTCTGGCGAACTGTTATCCCTTTTCTATTGGACTCTTTGCTCACCAGGAACAGTTACTTTGACGCATGATATTTGGACTGAACTGCGATCTATTTATTAATTTGAGAGATGCCAAAGGAATTGGTAAAACTTGCTGTAACGCGGGAGACGCAGTTACCATGTCTTGGAACCAAAATGGGTGACATGCCTTAAAGGATTTGGGGAAATGATCGAACAATTCTGTAGAACATTAAGCATATCTTCATCACAGGAAAAAATCCATGAAACAAGAAATAGGGGAAAAACATGTAAAGGTCAACTCAAGTGTCACATTTGTTCCTCTTCCTTGTGTTATTTTTAATTGAAGTAATTAAGACATAATTAGGCTTGTCACATACAATATTGAAACTAACGGAGAGAAAAAGGACTCTTGATGTTTTGAATATTCCCAGAAGAGAGGGCTCAAATGTTTCCCGACACAAGTAGCAGACGGCAGTATCAGTTAAACATGGCATTTTCGCCCAAAACATGGCTTATCTATGACTCTCCATTCACATGAGATTTCACACGAGGGATCAAGGAATCTCAGCTTGAGACGTCCCTTGAGTCAACAAGGCTCTCACGCATGCTCAAGCATTGCGGATGGCGCATTGCTGCACTCAGGTGACGAAGATCAGGCTTGGCATTTTCAGGAGAACGATTTATTCGCTCGCCTACCGCTCGCCGTAAAAAAAAATAAAGAGAGCGAAAACGAGCCCTTCAGGCCATAGTAAATAATGATCATCATAACCGTCTATTCCTAAAACCAACATCTTTTCATATCTCTGCCGTGCTAGCGGCCTAAGGCGGCCACGATGCGCCTCCCACACCTCCGGGCCTTGCAGAGGCCCGGAGTTGTGGGAGAATCAGTGTAGTTGTGCCACAGTGACTACCTTATTAGCAACACCAAATACAATGTATAAAGCCCACAATAGGCAGAAGCGATTTTTAGTCCTCCTGCATTCTTAGCCTATCTGCATTCTTAGGATTGCCAGGCATGGAAGATATATTTGGAAGAGAGAAACAGAAAATCAAATCAAATGGTTTTTATTCGCCGAGGGCGCCCATGGTCAGTGGGGGGTTATTCAATCCCTTTCGACTCTAGTGGCGGGTCTTTTTGGGGGTAAATAATGTCTTTTGGTGGTAAATAATGTCTGGGAGTTGAGATTGGGACCTAAAGTTGGTGTGAGTGTTTGTTTTTCTTTTTTGTTTTTGGTGGTGGGTTGATGGGGCTTTTTTAGCAGGTCCGTGACCACCTGTTCCTTTGTCTTATTGTCCTCGCATGTACCCATTGTCTTTCCGCCTCTCTTCTTCCTGTAGTTCTTGTCTCTTCTAGGTCTCCCGCGGCCACCTCTAGCCTATAGCTCATCTCAGGTCTACGAGGAAGATTCCCCGACGGAACACTGGTGCAAAGAAAAAAGAAGAATTTGGAGATAAGGTTTTCACCTGTTCTTTTGTCTTATTTTCCCAGCATGTACCCCTTGTTTTCCCGCATCTATTATTCCAGTGGTTCTTATCTCTTCTTGATGTACGTGGCCATCTCTAGCCTCAAGCTTATCTAGGGTCTACGAGGGAGCCTCCTCGATAGAACACTGGCGCAAAGAAAAAAGAAAAAGAAGAATTCGGAGACGAAGATCCAAACAACTTTCCCACACCTCCTCCTCGAGCCCCAAGGCATGCCGCTCTCCTCAGACACTACCTCGTGAGAGGAAAGAGCCAGGCTGGAGTTAAGCATGATTGCAGAGTCGACATTCTTCTCCTGTTCAGTCCCCTTCGAGTGAACCGAGATGGTTGTAGGAGATTCTGGGGCGTGGTATGGGGTAGAGGTAGCTGCTCGATCCTCCTCCTTCCTCTTCTCTAAAACCCCCGTCATTCGGTTATCATCTTGTCGTATGGCAACAGAACCCTTCTTTTTCTTCTGCCCGGCGTCCTATGAATATTCATTACCCGTCGAGTGAGAACTAGTGTGTGGAGGTCCTCCCACATAAGGTAGTACACCTCTCTTCACTGGATGTGTTGGTGCGGCCTTCTCGCGCGTTTAAGGCTAGCAAAGTTTTTTGATGTTCGTATTACCATGATTGCAGCAGAGTCAGAGGCGGCGAACCTAGATAAAAGTGGAGGGGCACAAGTTATAAAGGCCACTATGGTTTGGCCCAGTGGGAGAAAAGTTACAACAGTATATCGGTAAATGTACCATGACACACTATATAGTCTCTCGTTCAGTTGAGTATGTCGCGGTGTGATCACTGTCCCGTCCATTCCTTCTACTTCAACCATCTTCCAACCCGAAGGACTGAAGCGACCCAAGGTGGAATTCTGCTGCCAATGTTGTTTGGATTTACAAATAATATATTATAGGAATGTTTGTAAATTAACACGTTTGTTTGTACCCATTTAACTCGTGTAACCGTGCAGCAGGCCTTTGAAAAAAAAAATGGAGGGCTCGTGCCCCCTGTGTCCCCCCCCCCCCCCCCCCTGTTCCGCCGCCTCTGAGCAGAGTGTTGGTTGATGCCACACCTTTGCGTCCAACGTGCAAATCCCACAAATGAAAAATTAAAGATATGTGTGGAAGAGAGATATATTATTGTGTGGCGATTTTTGTGTATTGATCTGGTTTGATGGGGAAGATTCGTTTTGGTGAGGGTTATATATTTATTTGTTGGTGTTTAAGGTCACATATTTATGCACAATGGCTAATCATGACCGTGACAGTTTTACGGGTGGAGGAAGCTGGAGTACCCGGAGAGAACCACCGAGCAACTGTCAGCTCCTCAACAGTTTTACCCCGTCCAAACTCCGCTCAAGCGAGGTTACAGTGGTTGAAGACATGTGCACCATCGACGTGCAGTACGCCTCAATACACGGCGTCATCGTGCCCCCCAAGGACACAACGCGGGCCGTCCCGGACAGGGATCGAACTCAGGACCTCTAGCACAGAAGTCCAACCGTTTACCACTGAGCCACCGCCTTCTCATGGTTAGGGTTAAAATGCTTCGTTTCAAGTGGGAAAAAACAACATTGTGCAAACAGGAAGTTACTTTCTGTGTTTCGCTGTGTAAATAATAAAATGTAGTGTTGTATAATTCAACTTCCCCTTTACATACATTTCATTCGACTCGATTGCCCGAAAGCAATCGGCTTTCTCCTAACACTATAATTACCACCTTTTCTCTTGCAATCATTTGAGCTGCTGTAATTATCACCTTTTTCTGCTACAGACATACGAGCCGTGAAGTGAAAAACAGAGATCTAACAGCGATAAGAGGGATGTATTTACACGGTATTACATTAGGTGTTGAATCGCCGAATTGCCAAATCGTCGGAAAGGAAGATCGTAGCATGGGGGAAACTTGACAACTGCCCACTGTTGATGTAACTGGCAAATTATATATAATTTCGACTTGCTCATCTTTTCGAATGGCACGTGTTGGTCGCTACTTCAGCTGACGGCGAATCAAAGAGAGTACCAGAGAGAAGGAAGCTTACAACAAACCGAGATAACAGTAGACTCTGCATTTTCGTCTACTATCGAGTTATAATATCAACAACGGACTGGCGCCGAATCTGTTTGTAATGCGATTGTAAAATTAACTGAAATTACAACGCCAGCAGCTCAGCTATCAAAATCATCGCATATCTTCTTTAATTACGACGAGGGAATAATATAAACAGAATTGCTCTCCAACATGTGTCCAATTCATTACTCTCGGAATATTCAGCATGAGGTTATTTTTGAGAAGGAAAGATCTGTTCGTGCTTATGTCTCGAATAAAATTTTACCTTTTCGTGAATTCATTATTGGGCCTTTTTCTTGTAATGATGGATAGGTTTCTTGAATTCTTTCAAATTTTGTTAAAAAGGTGTTTCTAACAGGTGTCAGTAATTTCAATATCCCCCACCTCCCATCGATGCAACCGTATCTTGAAGCGAAGATTGTAGTTCGTTAAAGTTATTATTACTGCTCCGATAACATCGTAAAGAAGAGTTTTATGTCCAGTTTGTCTGATCTTTCTGTGTATGTTAGTTCTAGGATGTCTCTGTATTTGTTTATCTAAGCGCATAACACCTTCCTATTTGATTTACAGACGCCCGATGCATACTGAGGAACGTGTTCGTCTGAATTTTGTTATCAAAGAGATAAGACAAGCGAAGGTTTGTTGCACCGTCGAATGTGACTATATTCCGGAAACATCATGCAGTTTTTGTTGTAAACCGCCAACTCCTCCTGGGGCCTTAAAACTAAAAGGGTCGATCCAGCCAGCACATTGTGGTTGTAACAACGTTTCGTTTTTGTGACTATAACGTTGACTAACAGCACAATTGTGGACTTCCAGTGGGGTTGTGACAACGTTTTTCATTGTGTTGGCACTAAATATCAGGTCAACAACTTCTCATTTAACAGTTACAGTCACGTCGTGAAGACGCTTTGGCAACACAGCCGCTTAGCAACTTTTTACTTAGCGTTGTGTATTCGCTGTTGAAACGGCGCGGGCAACACAATCATCTTACAACATTTTCAACCCTTTATCCAACGTAATGGCCAAAACCGGCCAGCGCTATTCATAAAATTCACCATTCAATTTTTATTACTTTTTCATTTTTTGTCACAAAAACATAGCTTATGACCCCTAATTGGAACGAGCTCGACGAGTCATAAGATATGTTTTTGACGCAAAAATCAAAACAATTAGTGCTTCATGACGCATAAAATCAAAACAATTAGTGCTTCATGACGTGTCTAGTGAGGAGTAATTTCTCTAACTAACTTTAAAAATCGTATCACTGAAGAACCACGAAAATGCTTCATTTAATTTTATTTGCAAGTGTCGTCTGCTTATCGGGGTAGGTAGAGGGTTAATAACCTCTTACTTGACGTGGTAGCAACATTGTTGAAACTTCGCATATGTTTCTATATCAACAAAGACTTTTCGAGAAAACAACTGCCAAGTCACTTGGAATGTAACTTGCATGTTTCTCCAGAACCTGCTCAACCAGCATTATGGGGCACCTGTTCTATTGCAGTAAAATGGTCAGTGTGAGTCGGAAATAGATCATTTAAGAACTGAATCATGTCCTAAATCCACGAGGGAATGAAACAAATTGATCACAGGAAAGCGGTTCATGATAAATTTGCGCGTGATCAATTTGTTTCACCCCCTCGTGGATTTCGAACACAGTCATGATGTTTATTCCCTTCATAAAACAGAATTATTTTATGTCAGAACAGTATATAGACTTGGCTTTTCTACAAGGCACCGCCTCGACTAACCATAATTGGGTCCAGGTGTTTTCCTAAAAAGAGATACAAAACAACGTAACTTCTGATACAAAATATTTTCCACAAACTGTCAATATAGTGCCTAATAAAATACAACTCACTCGAGTCGGGGAAACCGTCTGTGTATTTATATTATTGAGTGTATACAGAAATTACAGAATGTAAATGAAGGCGCTGGAAAATCCAATGCAGTGCGTAGTATCAATGTGCTATGTTCAAATGTCACGTGATCAACTGGTATTCATGGGATAACTCACATGATCAACTGGCATTCATTGGAAAGTAACATCACCTGATAATCCACTGACAATACAGTGTTCATTGAAGAAAATTTCAGTAAACATTAATGGTTAACAATCTTTTACTTGACGTTGTGAAACCGTTGTGAAAACTTTGCGGCAACACAACTGTCTTGCACCACATTCAACAACTTCCTATTTAACGTTGTAGACATGTTGTAGGATCGTTGTGGTTCGATACAGCCTATCGATGTGGTCACAAGAAATCCTCTTTATACATCGACTGCCACCTGTCAATTGTTGCGCAAAGTATACTCCTTTCGTCTTTGTCCGAGTGTCATAAGATATCTGTTGCAAACCAACTTCGACGAAAGCATGCCTTGATAATGCAATTGGAATACTGTATCAGTCGGGACTTGAACCAAATTACAGCCGAGATAAATCAACTTTGCACTGCCCTTCCAGTCTTGTCATTTTCGTAACTCCCCTGGTTGCTAGATCTCCCTTTGGCCTAGAAGGTTGTGATTAGATTGTTTGGTGGGCCTCTACGCATGGTCTGTTGTCCAATGGCCATTTTGGCGAATAGCAAATCAGCAGGTGCACCACACTGTAAACATTGCCGTTAAAACAGGGTAAAAGTACTGGTAATCCAGTTGCCGATACTTCTACCGTGAAATATTACGGTGAAAATACAGTATTTAACCCTTTACCCAACGTAACGGCCAAAACCGGCCAGCGCTATTCTCAAAAATCGCCAATTAATTTTCATTATTTTTTTCATTTTTTGTCTCAAAAACATAGGTTATGACCCCTCGTTGGAACGAGCTCGTCGAGCTCGTTCCAACGAGGGGTCATAACCTATGTTTTTGAGACAAAAAATGAAAAAAATTAGTTATTCAAGAATTATTTTTGCAAGTGTCGTCTGCTTTTCACGTTAGGTAAAGGGTTAAATACGTTTGGTAATGCCGACCGTTCTTTGTTCGATTTTCAGCAAAAAACGGAGGCGCTGATATTTTGTTTCACTTAACTATACGAGAAGACTGTTTGTTTGTCATACACATGGAGACCAATTAATATCTTTAACCTGCAGCCATTTGGCTACAGGTTAAAGCTATTATTTAGTCTACCTTAAACATTGACTCTTCTGAAACGAGGGATATTTCGCCATGGACTGTGCTGTTTTGCACAAGCAAGCATTAAACGGGGAGCACTTGCGAAGCGAGACCTGTTCTCGTTAGATCACCGAAGTTAATCAACGTCGAGCCCGATTAATCCTTGGATGGGTGACCATTCGGCCATTGATTCGGGTACTTCCCGTAATAGTGGCTGGTGTGCGATCGGCGAAGTTTGAGTGTGTGATTCTGCGACGTTGCATCACATGCCAGCCGTGGACGTTGGGAATGTCCATCAGTACTAAGCAAACCCCACCGTAGAATAGAATATAGAATATAATTTTATTGCACAACCACACTACAAAGAATGGGTACGACATTTAGAAAACAATAAAATATAAGAATAACAATCATACAAAAGATATGCAAATCAGATTTATGTAGTTGCAAGAAGCACAAACACACAAAAACACTCAACACACGCACCCCCTCCACACACACACACACACACACACACGCACACATCCTCGCATACAACCTAATAAACCCTCACACACTCGTATATATAGTGGGCTCAGAACAAATGAACAACTGACTACCACCTGCTATTGAATACATATACATTACATTTATCGAGCGCCAGTTTGAGTGCCTATTTTGGTTAAAACCTGATTTTGCCATATTTTGAGGGTAATTGCTACTAAAACACCCCCAAGTCAATAGCAGACAAAGAAACGGAAAAGTTGTCGGTAATGCCCCACAAAATAAACCATGTCTCGGCTGGCCGCCTGACCCAGATTCAGATTACGCCCTTCTATGACCCAACCGATATTTATTAATTTATTTATTTTCTCGAGCAGTAGATCTTATTCTCATGCATTCATCGATATATGTACTGAGATTTCCGACAGGTGGGATTTTCGCTCCGAAAATGAGAATCAGTTGATGTGATGAGTGTAGTGATCCGAAACCTGGCCATATAGACTCCAGTGATGTCCACAGAGTAGCACGCTGGCCAAAATATCGAGGACATTTGAGAAGAAAGTGTTTCTCGTCTTCAACTTCGTTCTAATCACACAACTTACATAGCCTTGCTTCAGCGGGTATTGGCCTGGGTCTGTGGTGCCGTCCTTTCTCTATTTCTAGATTATGACAGCTTAGTATAAAGTTACCGTACCCAGGTGTAAAATAGGGACCTGTTGTGGTGCTTGCCTTGTGTTCCCGTCTGTGGAGCACCGGCACTATGCTCCGTTGGGTTGAGCTGAGAATGTCATAGAATGAACAAAGGGTGTGAACACCTGTGGTACGGGGTAATAATATAAGTCAGAGAGCACTGCGGTGGATTCCAGACGTTAACATTGCACTGTTATTATTATTGAATGCGTTCATTCTGAACTTTGACCGACTGTATAGTGGTACTTCTCTATTAGTTTGTGTGTGGTGAAACTTTGAGCACTAACAGGCATTGTTCTAAATTTTAGGGTATAAGTTACGGCAGTTTGTTGCTATAATACCTCTGCCGTAATTTTAACGGATTTTCTTTGAAGTGTAGATGTACGCTGTTTTCAAAATGGCGTATATTTCTGGTTGACGCGAATTTTATGGCAGAAAAATAACAAATGCCATGCTTATTTATTTAGGTATCCTGAGCCCCGTTTTGTATACACAGATGTGTTTTTGAGAGACGAACGAAAAATAGTAATTTCAACGATTTTATTCTGGAACGTGGCATTTCCATTCAGCCAAGCACAGAATAATAAACTGTTGCGTTCCTGTAGTCTGACTGTAATTTGTAAGCAATGTTTCGCTGTGAAGTGCACTGTGAAGAATCGATTCAATCCCTGAAGAAGCGAATATTGGGGAATGTTTTTGCCGAATGGTCTGCAATATATTTGTATTTTCTGAACAAGTTAGTATCGACTATCTGTTGTCATGGCAGGCTAGAGTTATAGTCATAGGAGTTTTCTTGCTAATGTACAACAATGTATTTCTCCGACCACACTCGCCACAGTATGCCTGGGATGGCGTGTAGTTTCTGTAAAACCAGTATGTACCAGTGGCGTAGCCATGAGGAGACTGCCCCACCAAACAAAGGAGAAAAATCCCCACAGCCCCCCCCCCCCCCCGAACCCATAATTCTGCTATCTGCATGGGGAAACTAGTTGCGTGGTCCTGGTGTTGTTACTAGTTGCGTGGTCCTGGTGTTGTTATAGGCCCAAAACGTCACACTGAGCTTAATGCTGTTTAATTCACACATTAACAGAATTAATTACAAAATTAAAAAACAGGCATAATATATACATCGAAAAAAAATATGCCTCTTAAATTTATTGATCTATTTTGTATGTATTTTTCACATACAATAAGGCAAAAGTGCTTATATTTCAGATCCAAAATTTCACATAATATACCCCAGATGCTACCACAGAGCTCCATTTGATATTTAGTTTTTAAAATTTTCTCCAGTCCCACGGGCCGTACCATGGTCGTCCCGGCGGAACCGCTGTTCGTCGATTGTCACTTAGCGCAGCTCCTCAACAGAACTCCTGGCTACGTGCCCGAATACACCCAAACCGTCCTTTGGCCTAACCGTCCTTTGCAATTTGACACAAACCGGCCTCTACACTTTGACCCTATCTGGCCGCTCATAGACCCAGAACCTTCATGCAGTAGAAAAAAGGGAAAATGGACATTTTCTATAACTTCATCACTTAGTAGTCATTAGACCGTATTGACTAAACGTTGGTTCGATGTTTTGTTTCTTTATTGGTGGTTTTCGAATGGAAGTAGCGGAGTTTTTTCTTGATTAATGTCTGTGTAAACATTACGTTCCCTGGCACATAGAACACATTGGAACTCAGAGGACAATTAGTCGAGTACACTTAATCAGATGACAATCATTGTTCGCCAATCATGACAGATTGCCTGTTCATAAATATTTTTTAATTGTTAGCTTAGCTCCTGGTTATTACTAATAGCGTACGCACATTGGCCTAACATGAAGTTGAGCATAAAAAATTAACAATTTTTGTTCTGTTATTTTTGTGTTTGTTATCCAATACATAAGAATTACTCCTTGTATGGAGGATGGTTCGAGTCAAATTGCTAGGGGATGGTTCGGCCACTGTAGAGGAAGGTTCGGATGAAATTGGTGGCCGGATGGGTCAAAATGCTGGAGGATGGTTTGACGAGAGGACGTTTGGGTGCAATTCTACGTGTCTGGTGTCTCAGTACTTGGTGCATTTAAGATGGGAAAATTTATAATCCCGTTTGCATCAAGGGGCAACCAAACATCGTGGCATGGTAATCATGATTGTCATCTCCCTTGGAGATCATCATTTCGTATTGACCTGGTATTGTGCTTGTTTGTGTAAATAACAATCTTTTGTGGACAATCTTTTGTGGCCTAGTGGCTTCTTTTGTACGATAAAGGAACTGGGAAAGAAACGACCAAAACGTTTCCAGCAATGAAAGTTGTTGCGACCTGATATGAACATTTGAGGAGGCATCGGCTTGTTTTGTATGCAAGAGAGACAAATTAGTTCTCAAACACATATTCTGTTTCTAAATCAATAGCACTGTGATGACTTAGCAGTTTCATTTTCGGGGACGCTGGAAGCACGAGTGCAGAAGGGCTGCTTCCATTCCTGCCTTTGGACCACGGGGGCGGGAGGGGGCAGATCTTCTCCGGTTCGTCATTCAATAGTTTTCAATGATTTATTCTCGAAGTAAATCTAAAGTACATCCCAAATCCATTCTGGGAGCTTTCAAAATTCAATAGGGGAGTTTGGGAGGAGGTGCTCTCCTCCCAATGTGTGGGGGGCACCTCCTCTCAAACTTCCCCATCCCGGGCCTTCGGCATTCGAGACATGCATGCTTCAGCATATCATGGTGGGGCTGCTGGTGCGAGTAAATGCCCTTTTTCCGCGTGGTCTGATCCCCTGTCTGAAGTGCTTCCGGTGACCCTGATCATTCTCCGGGCTTATTTACTCCGGACAGTGAGAGAGCAGCTCATACAGCTTACTCATGAGTTTATTATTCCTTCCTGAATTCTGTAATGGCTAGAGTAACATTGACGATACTATCTTCTAGGAGTTTCGAGTTCCGTAACGCAATAGATTTTTATGGATATCCATTTTATAACATGGAACGAACGATGAGTGTTTTCTTATCGAATTGGGATCATTTCTTTATCTTTTCAGAGCGAACTGTCGCAGAATCTACAATATTTATCTGAGCGAGCCAAATCAGGCACAGAGTTTGTACAAAGACTGAAGACAATGATTGATAGGATACCAGTGAGTACAAATCTAAATAAATAGTCTTTATTACAGGAAAACAATTAGGATCTTATTGGCAATTTCTTGAGTACTTGTTTGCTTGTGTTTTTTTAACCCTTTATCTAATATGAAAAGCAGACGAAAAAATTCTAGAATAACTAATTCTTTTAATTTTTTGTCTCAAAAACATAGGTTAAGACCCCTCGTTGGAACGAGCTCGTTGAGCTCGTTCCAACGAGGGGTCATAGCCTATGTTTCTGAGACAAAAAAATGAAAAAATAATGAAAATTAATTGGCGATTTTTGAGAATAGCGCTGGTCGGTTTGGACCTGTTACGTTGGGTAAAGGGTTAATTGGGTTTAATGACACTTTCAGCAGCCAGGGTCACATCATGTGAGACAGCTTTACAGGTGGAGGATGCAGTATTTATCGGTGGCTGAAGGCAAGTAAACTATCGATGTGCAGTACGCCTTAGTACACAGAATCATCATGCCCCACATTGGTCATCAGGATTAAGTGACTTGCCCGATGACAGAATAAAGAACTTTACCACTAGTCGGGATCGAACCATCCACCTTTTGGCATTGCTGTAACCACTGACAATCACGCCCCAACTTCACTTGTTAACAGCAGTACTAGTTCAACTATCTAAACGTGACTGTCTTACCACGTAATGGGTAGCCAGAACGTTCTGATAGCTGAACTAACAGCTTTCCCTCTTGCTGTTAGATCTCGGGAAGTGGAGCAGTTTTTCAATGCTTAAAAATCAGTTATTTGAGTAAAATTTTTATGGCATTCATATTTTTAGCTCAACTTGACGACGTCAAGTATGAGCTATTGGGATGGGTTGCGCGATCCGTCATCTTCCTGTACGTCTGTCCATCTGTACGTTCCTCTGTCCATCCACAATTCCTTTAGCACACCCTACAGGCTGCAACTCTCACCTGATCTGTTCCAAATTTCATATGCAGCTTTGGGCAATGTCTGGATGGGAGTTATCAATTTTTTCCAATTTTCATTGAAAAACATTGCAGCTAGCGGCCATCTTAGATTTTGCATATAAATTGTCAACAATTCCATTAGTACACCCTAGAGGCTGCATCTCTCACACAATCTTTTTCAAATTTCATATGCGACTTTGGTGTGATGTCTAGATGGGAGCTATCAAATTTTTTCTGAATTTCATTGAAAAATATGGCCACCAGCAGCCATTTCAGATTTGGCACATAATTTGTCAACAATTCTATTGGCACACCTTACAGGCCGCATCACTCACCCGATTAGTTCCAAATTTCACATGTGTCTTTAGGGCAATGTCTAGATGGGAGCTGTTGAATATTTTTTCGAATTTTGTTGAAAAACATGCCTACCAATGGCCATCTTAGATTTGGCATATAAATTTTCAACAATTCCATTGGCACACTCTACAGGCCGCATCTCTCACTTGATTAGTTCCAAATTTCATACATGGCTTTGGGGCAATGTTTAGATGAGAGCTATTAAATTTTCCCGAATTTCGTTGAAAAACATTCCCGCCAGCAGCCATCTTGGATATGGCACATAAATTGTCAATAATTCCATTGGCACACCCTACAGGCCACATCTCTCACCTCATCATTTTTCAAATTTCATATGTAGCTTTGGTGTGATCTAGATGGAAGCTATTAAATTTTTCTGAATTTCAGTGAAAAACATGGCTGCCAGCAGTCATCTTGGATTTGTCACATAAATTGTCAACAATTCCATTAACACACCTTATACAGGCCTCATTTCTCACCCAATCTTTTTCAAATTTCATTTGTACCTTTGATGTCATATCTAGATGGGAGCTATCAAATTTTGCTGAATTTTGTTGAAAAACATGGCCGCCAGCAACCATCTTGGATTTGGCATATAGTCAACAATTCCATTAGCACACCCAAAAGGCCACATCTCTCACCCAATTGTTTTCAAATTTCATATCCAGCTTTGGTGTTATGTTTACATGGGAGCTCTCAATTTTTTCTGAATTTCATTGAAAAACAAAGCCACCATAGGTTTATCTTGGATTTGGCTTATAAATTGTCAACAGGTCATATCCCTCACCTGATCTTTTTCAGATTTTATATGTAGCTTTGGTGTGATGTTTTTTTTTGTAGAAACTTGATTGAATGACTTGGCATCACTGGAGCTTTCTATTTAGTTCAGTCCCTTCTTGGACAAGTTGAGCTGTAGTGTCATTGACACTTTCATTTTAAAAAGTCTTTCCCTTGTTTGTTTGTTTGTTTACTCAAAATGCAGCTGCCCTTTACTATTCTCAAGTGAGATCAACCAAAAATTTGAAATATTTGTCAGCATTGAAAGTTGGGAAAATTCAGTACCAGACTATCTATAAAGGTACCAAATTGGTGTTTTTCTTTTACTGTACTTGGGTAGTAATCAATTCTATACAAGCACCTAAGGTTGTTGCTGATGAATTGATTCCCATCAGATGCCTGTTCTAGAGATTAATGGATCTGTCAGTATCCTGGAACCAGAAAGTCTGAGATACAGTAAGAAAATGGGCTTCTATGTAATCTTAATGTATTGAGTAATTTCCACAACGCAAATCAAACTTCATTTTCTGATGTTTCTTCAGATTTGAAAAGTATATTTATCGAAGGACACATTTTATGTCTTTAATTATATTTGGAGTTGATAATAATTGAAAATTATTGATCTTACATTTCTACAACTTCCTCCGTTTCCAGGGATTGACCCACATTCCTATCAGCAATTGAATGGAAGAAATTTACTCAAAATGCATCTCTAGGGTTTTAGTAAATTGCTACATTTCTGCAGTTCCTGCCCTTTTAACACCTATCCCACAACACAAATGAGGGTTGAGAAAATGTCTCAAATACAATCCATTAGTAAATTTAACCTTTGGGAGCTTTGACATGTTTCTGCAATATCTGTAATCTCAAATTTAACAGAAAGGTCACTGAGCAGTGATCTCGAGTTAAGACTTCACTGCTTGCGTGTACATCAGGATTGGGGGCAAACTTGTTCCCCACAAGGGAGGCACCAGGATTTCCCTGATAAGTGAGTTTGGGCTACTAGAGCCCACGATCAAGAAGACAGTTTCTCAGTGGCAGAGTGGTTAGACTCTCTGACAATGGTCTGTAGCCCCGTCCCCCCAACCCCGACCCCTTTTAGGCACCACCACTGACTGGTCTCCCTCCCCTATAAAGTCAGCTGTCATAACATTGTTGTCAGAGACAAAAATATGCTTTTAATATATGAAAGATTCTTCGTACATATGATACCAGATGAAATAAATTGTGGTAATACCACAGTTAGGGGTGTAGATATCTTTACACCTGGGGTGGGGACAAGCCCAAAATTCTCCAGGCAGCTTTTCACCAGGACCTGGCAGTGGGGGGAATGGGCAAGCTCAAAATTTTTTGACAGACCAGTTTAATTTTTCCTCAGATTTTAGATTGGGAAAGGAAACTTCTACTACTTTGGCACTCAAAAATGTCGTCTGAAAACATATGTTTTAGCCAAAATCTCAATCATAATTTTCCTTCCATTTTGTAAGATTTTATCAAGAAAAGGCCTCAAAAAAGTTCCTTCTAAACCAAAAAGTTTCCAATAACATTTCTGGTGGTGGTGGGGGCATTACCTCCACCTCCACTGTATCTATGCTACTCATCCCAGCCCAATATTCATCCCATTGTTTCTGCTGCTAATATTTCTAAGCCGTATTGAAATCATTTCCTCCTGGAAAGTTTTCTCTAAACTTGAGCTTCCCATGCAGATTACAGGGCCTGTCACATGCTATTAGTTCTAAAAAGGGTTCTCCAGTTGTTAAACCTCCCACAGGAGAGTGTGAGCGGCTCTCTCCTGAGTGTCAAACTCTGTAATCCTCGAAGCCCAAATGCTTGATACCAAAGGTTACTCATCTTAACTTTCTTGTTTAATAATCCTTGCAATCAAATATTAAAGAGTCTTTGAACCCCAAAAGCATCAGGCCTGGCATTCTAGAAAATACATGGGGAGAGAATTGAACATCCTCTAATTGCCTTGCATTGGAGTTCAATTGTCCTCCTGAATATCAGTTTCTGATAAGAACATGCTTTTTATTTTGTCAGACAGTGTAAGTGTAGACACAATTTATTTTGTCATTGGTGGTTTATCGGTGGGTCCCAAACATCACCAACAATTTTGCTCAATTTACAGAAATGTTAAAAAATTGCACGCCAAGCATAAAATTAGACATGAAACGCACCTTGAAAATTCTAAGTCAACTGCATGTGCTTATAAGAAATTGGTATTTAGGATAGCAATTGCACTTCTACATAGAGCTTTGAGGTTTTTGATTTTTCAGATTCGGTTTCGGTTGGTTTTCAGGAAAAACCTCTGTTTCGGTTCAGTTTTCTATGTTTTAAGAACAAATAGTAAATAATCACTTCAGACTCCTTAACTTGGAAAAAATCTTTCATAGTTTGTACGACACAACTTATTACAAAAGCTCTGCCTGTATTGTAAGTGTAACTCCATTGGGTTCAGCGTAACTTTGTCTTAATCATTCTCAGGTGTTGTTGGGAATCAGTTGCAAAGCCGGGGTGCGGTGGCGTTTCGGTAACCGGTTCTCATCAGATCACCAAAGTTAAGCAATGTAGAGCCTGGTTAGTCCTTAGATGGGTGACCATCTGAGTGATCGATTCAGACTCCTTGTTGTGTCCTTGGGCAAGGCACTTCACCCCAATTGTCCACATGGGAGCACACTGACGCCGTGTACTAAGGCATACTGCACATCGATGGTGCACATGTCTTCAACCAATCTAACCCTGCCTGTGCTGCAGTGCAGAGTTACAAGGTTGGGGAGGTGGCAGCTGCTCATCATTGCTCGGTGATTCTCTCTGGGTACTCCGGCTTCCTCCACCCGTAAAAACTGTCACCGACTTATATGACTTTGGATGTTAAAGTGTCATTAAGCCTTAATAAATAAATAAGTTGCAAAGCTCATTCAGTCAAAAAACCTCATAAATCAGGGCAACAAATGAATAAAGTTCATCTAATCTATTTTGTGTTCTGATTGTCACATTTTCTCCCTTATTGACTCGTCCAATGGACAAGTCTATAAGGGAGAAATGTGACAATTAGAACATGACTTATTTACCAATTTGTCAGAGAGACTAAGTGATGAGAGTCCATAGTGGTCACTAGTTCAGTTCCCCCCCAGTAAGATAGTTTGATCAGCTTATGTACAAACTCAATAAAACCATTAGGCTGGTTTTTGGTGGGTGTTGCGGTTCTGTTTTCCTGTTTGCTGCAAAAACTGCAACTGAACTATTTATTGGTGTTTAAGGTCACATACTTATCAACAATGGCTAATCGTGTCCATGACACTTTTATGGGTGGAAGAAGCCGGAGTACCCAGAGAGAACCACCGAGCATCGACGAGCGTCAGCTCCTTAACATTCTAACTCTGTTCAAGCTCCGCTCAAGCAGGATTACAGCAGTTGAAGACATGTGCACCATCGATGTGCACTACGCCTTAGTTCACGGCGTCATCATGCCCCCATGTTGACAACCGGGATAAAGTGCCTTGTCCAAGGACACAATGCGGGTTGTTGCAACTGAACTGAAAACCACCCAGGTCAACTTCTTGGCAACTTGAGGGAAATTCTGCACTGATATAATTTCATTCAAAACTGTATCACAGAAGAAGCTGTTCAATGGACTCCAGAGATACCTGACTTCCAACTAATCAGATCAGTCATGCTAAACTATTTTTGTATTGATTTTAAAGAAATTCATTTAAATTGTACCAAGAGAAATCCTCTAAATCAATGTATTTACTGTCACTTCTCATCATCATATGGTGGATTTCTATTGGAAACTATTTCGGAGAATATATATTACATTTCATTTCATTGTAATCAAGAATAAGGTGTCCTTCACTCAGCTGAACTACTCAAAACATTCAATGAAATATTGATGTGGGATGTCTCGCTATTTGATAAGTCGATTGTTGTGTGGGTTTTCAAGTTATATTATGACAGTGATATAATAAGAACTGGTTCACATTTCACACTTTACTGAATTAGAAATCCCTTTTTGATATTAGGCAATCATAGCTATACAGTATGAATGATTGGATATTAAATAAAGTATCAATTTTTCCAGAGCAAATCCTCTAGTTTCTGTAATATTTTGTACATTGATTTTCCATGGGCAGGCTAGATCCAGAAATTGTAATTACATGCGGTGTGTGTTCCAGTAGAAGTATTAGATTTTTTTAGTTCGGCATCAGTTTCGGTATTTTTAGGGAGATATACCTCGGTAACAGTTTGGTATTCAGTATCTGACTTGACAGATTTGCTGATACATTGTTACATACCAAAGGGGAATTTATATCAGGAAAATACAGTTGTTCTTGTATCATTCTTCCTCAGCACTATGAATGCCACTGCTAATAAGCTCAACAGTGGCAGTCTTTTACAAATATATATCTACAGTAATTTTGTGACTTGTTCTGAACACAGCTTATCTTTTTAAGTCCTATTTCAGGCTTTTGCAGTCTAAGTGCATGTGCCATGACCATGCCATCTTTTGGAGGTCCTGCAAATAATAGACAAATCATCTGGGCAGTGATTTGTAGTCATGTCTTGGCTGCCTGTTAAGGCAGCCAAGACTTGGTTAGAGATCACTGCTGAGCAGCTGGACATATAAAGATTGTAGTCTAGTTGGAATCTAGGACCTGTTAATTGCCCAGAGCCATGAGGGTTAACAAACTGAAAAGAAAATCAGGCACATCTTTCCTGAAAATGAACCCTTCGACAGCTATCAGTGCTTAACAGGGCCCTATAAATAGCAAATATAGGAAAGTTTGAAAATTCAGATGGTTTTGGTATTCAACAATGGTTTTTTGGTATTCCATGCTATCAGTATCGGTTTGGTTTTTCAGTATATTGCCCACTTCTAGATTCCAGATGAAATCACTGAGAGTTCATACTTGGTAAAGCCACCTGGAGGCTGACAGGTTCTGTGTGCCTGTTCTGGAAAAGTGGCATCATATACTACTGGTGTACACCCTGTTATATCACAGTATTATGAGACGATATATGGCACTCCATTGTTGTCTTTCAAAAGGGTCTATCTGGTTCATTGACTTCCATCAGGGGCATGGCTAGAGGGTGTTACTTTTGGGGTGTGGGCCTCCTTGAATTTCCTACTGTAACACCCCAACCCCTGAGCTGCCAACTTTTGGGAAAACCATTCGCACCTACCTTGAGTGAGAATTTTTCAACAGGTACACCTATCACTATTCAAGTGCTGAAGCACCCTCTCCCCTTGTGATTGAGAAAAATAACATTTGGATTCAAGGGTTGGAATTCGCCTCATAAGTGCATGAAGGCACCATCTGCAATGCTTTAGCATTGCAGATGATGCCTTGTTGCACCCAAAGGATGAAATATTGGCTGCAGTTAGAAAATCCCTTGAAATGTGGTCAGGACCAGGGAGAGGAAACTTGGGCCTCAGTGTTACATTAAATTCTGTGACAGGCACCCTTTTTGGGATACTGATGCAAATGCCAATATCTATCATTAAAAAGTTACAAATATGGATGTCATTATAACCGGCTCATTGAGCTGGCTCCAATGATGGCCATATTTGTACAATTTTATTGACAAAGTGTCAGGATATTTCAGGTGATGTTAACCTTGTATTGGTTAATTTGCGGCCACTATGTTAGGTAAAGGGTTAAATTGACTCAATTTTTTCGCTCAAATGCTAGCAGAGGTGCAGCAAGAATCTATATAGTTTCTTGCTGGTTTTGTTGCATGAATCTTTGCGTGAATCGATTCTTGGATTCTCATCGAAATATAAGCCCTGGGATGCCTTGCTGAAGAACACTCGCAAGTGACATGATAATTAATCACAGCCTTCAAAGTTGTTCATAATATTGCTGATGTCACCTGACATCAAAAGTATCTCACTATATATTGCTTTTGTGATTCATTTTATATTTTTTTACATAATAACATATGCCACCATCTAATAGTAGAATTTTATTGCCTTGTATTTTTTTCGTGATTGACAGTCCTGTTATCTGTCATTGTGTACCGCATGCATGTAGAAGCAAACAAATCTAGCCATAAGTGATATTGATCAGAATGCTGAATGAGAGCACCAAATCACTGATGAACTTGCTTCAGTCACAATTACACTTGAAGTCGGAATTAGGAATATTTTATTGATGCAAGTGTTGCCTGCCATCCTTTCAGATTGTCCCAGAATGAAAAAAGTGCCTCGCCGAGCTCAAGTTTACACGTGCAGTAAACAATTAATTGTGCCTTATGATAATAGCCTTGTGGATTCCAAGATTTCTCTTTAACCCTTTGCACATTGTTATCAACATTTTAAGCAGTAACTCTTTCCCATAATGCAACTGATATTAAAATATCAAAGTTTCAAGCAATATTGCTACAATAACTTTTTTCCATTATGCAACTAGGAATTGAACCGATTCAACATTGTGTGAGCTCAGTCAGATAAAATTGCATTGGTTAGATTCCTTGTAGCATTGTGGGAAAAATTTGAAGGTGAGAGTTTTGATATTTTGGCATGAAAGTGCAGAGAAATAAGTAGTAAGATTCTGAGAAAAAGGTGGTATCAGAGGTTTTTGGTAGAGTGGCCAGTTAATTTTGGTAGACTTGGCAGATTTTCTTCAGGCACTCTACAACGAAATGTACATAACAAAACATATCAGCACAAACAAAATGTTGGATGAATATGAGGCATATTCTCTGAGTTTTAGCCCTTTACTTTGCCCACAGGATATCAAAATTTATAATTATACAGTTAAAACTAGAAGTCCTGTCACAAATAGTGCACTTTTCTAGGCTTAATTGCACGTTGGAATTGCGCGCATTTGCCATATCGAATGGCATCCAAAGCACGGCAGGTTCTCCTGGTTACTCAAAGCAAACACAGGCAATGTTTCTGCCAGTGGACCTCCGGGTTACCCGGAGGTCCATTGGCTGAAACATTGCTTGTGCACAGGCCATATGTACAGAATTTGATAGCTTTACTTAGGCCATAACGCGTACATTAACGCGCATATCAACGTGCTATTTGTGCGCATTTCATGACAGGACTTCTAGTTTTAACTGTAAGTATTTTTTTTCAAGATAAAAAAAAAATTCTACAAAATGAAGTCATGTGGCCCCTCATTGGAATGAGCTCAATGAGCTCGTTTCAGTGAAGGGTAACACAATATGGTTTTATTGAAATTTTTTGAAAAATATATTTTTTTCAACTGCGTAATTTGATTTAACCCTTTACCTAATGCTAGTTGCATAGACAGTTATCTTTATGAAAAACAAAAAAAAACTTATTTTCTTTGTTCCAAAACCATAGCTTATGGTGTCTCATTGGAATGAGCTTGTCAAGTTTGTTCCAATGAGTGGTCATGCACGATGGTTTGGAAAAAAAAAATTGAAAAAATAACCAAATTTGAATGGAGGGCAGATTTGATCCATTCATTTGGTAAAAGGGTTAAGCCTTAACCTAACATACTGACAATATCCAGCCATTGCTCTTCATAAAATTACCATTCAGATTTGTTTTTTTAGTTCGTGCCTCCAAAACATTGAGCTTCCTCCAATAAGGGGTCATAAGATATGCTTTGTTTAGTTACTTGAGGATATTTGGGGGCAGTGTTGTCAGTTAGTATATTTATCTGATCAAACCCTACACTCCCACAAGGTCTCTGCGCTCCTCTACATCCAATGACCTTGCGATACCTAGATCTAAACTTATCACAGCAGGTGATAGGGCCTTTAAATGTGCAGCCCCAGCTCTCTGGAACTCTATTCCGACACAATTAAAACTTCCACAAACAACCATTAAATTCAAGGCTAGTCTTAAAACCTATTTGTACGAACAAACCTTCGCGAACTAATCATTGATCGTGTGTATGTGTGTGAGTGTGAATAATTGTAAAGCCATAGAGCACAATGTGGATTATAGGCTTAAACATTATTTATTATATTATTATTAGTAGTGAAAGGTAAAGGGTCAGAAACCGAGAGCTTTCACACACATGTTTTAAATTACCAAGGTTTCCTCCTTGCAAGAGTCACCACCTTTTATAACTATTTCTCATTTTTGTACCCATGTATTGCCAAGGAAAACAAATGCTTTCACAAACCCATTAGCCATGTGTCACACCTATATAACCTCTGTGCATCCAGCTTAGATAAGATTCACCCCTTGATAATTACTGGGCACATTCCAAGTGGAAGTCTGTCTTCCATATGGCATAAAAAAATCCTCATTTTTCCAGTATATTTGCGTGTAAATGTGGTGAATGTATTTACAGTGCAACAGAAAATGACTCCAGTGACTTCACTACTGTACAGACAGGTCTCTCCTTGTTAGATATTCAGGCAAAAATTTCAAAAGGTTACTCTATTGTTTGTCAGGCTACAGTACAGCCACCATGGATTGGTTGTAATCCACATTCCACATTTAGGCAGTGATGTCCATACATTTGTTTACCAGGTGATAAAAATCAGCAGTAAAATTTTACATTGGCATGGCGGGGGTTCGAACCCACGCCGAGAGAGCTTCCTTCGGCACCAACCGCCTAGCGAAACTATACTGAACCACGCACACCACTCGGCCACCGACAGACCTCCTGGGGTCTGTCGGTGGCTGAGTGGTGTGCATGGTTCAGTATAGTTTCGCTAGGCGGTTGGTGCCGAAGGAAGCTCTCTCGGCGTGGGTTCGAACCCCTGCCATGCCAATGTAAACAAAACCAGCGTCCTTTCTTAATTCTATGGCATCCGAGAAATTTGAAAAAGACAAGTGTCGCTGATTTCTTCTGAGGTGCAGTTCGTGGAATTAAGTACTTAGATGCAACTATCTGATGAATAGTAAAATTTTAATTCATGAAGCACTGTGTTAATTGTATATCTTTTAATTGAATAACCTGTTGATTGCATCCCCTGTGGCAATCTCAGGACGCGAAGCAGTGCTTGTTTACTGTGGTAAACAGGATCTGTATTGCTGATAAAATAGGGCATGGACTGGACTTTATCATAATGTTGCGGTCACAATTAGTCATTGTGCAGTAATATGTGACCTTAAACACCAATAAATTAGTAAATTTAATCGTATGTATATAATATACAAACACCAAACCCCTTGCCACATTTGTTCAAATGAATCTGACCAGCAGTCAATACTATAAAACTTTTACAAATGTATTTTCTAGAATTGTATTTTCTAGTTATGACTTTAAATGGGTTGAAATGAACCTTTAGCATTTTCAAACATCTGGCAATTTGTCAGTTGACAAATTGCCATATCTTTTAAAATGCTAATGATTCATTTTAGTCAGTTATATTAATAGGTAGAAAATACAATTCTAGAAAATACAATTGTAAAAGTTTTATAGTATCGACTTCTGTTAATTGCACACAGACTGTGCCATAAACCACTGTTAATTGAATAAAATAACCTTGTACATGTGTAATCTCTCAGTTACTCCAACATCCACTGAATTACCCCACATTTACAGACATTTTTGGCCCTAATACATCCAGTATAAGTATTTAATCTATTATATCTTGTTTGGCAGAGCTCAGTGATATCTGCCAAACAAAGATATAACAGAGTAAATACTCAGTTTATAACTAGAATACAGGAAAATGACCTATTCCTGTCAATTGTATATTCCTGTTAATTGATAATGTTTCTCCAGCTGGCTGTTCAATTAACAGGGTTCCTCTGTTCAGCATAAACTGGCCTCAACTGTAGGACCATTTACACCAACTAAAAGAATGTGTTTTATACATTACATTATAGAAAAATATAATTCCCATTCAGAGAGGATGAGTTGACAGATAGGAGACCAAAATCAATAGAATTACTTGAAGTTACTAAGATTTCAGTAAAATGATTAACAGAAAACATGTTGATCGAATGATTATGTTGCTCTTTGGAAGCAGTCTGTACTATGGTATTGTACATAGCACGTCTCCTGTTAGGTATTCAAATCAATTTCATCTTTTGTATTGTATTGCTACAGTAATGTAATGGCTTCATTTGTTCCTTTAATGGCCGGTTATATTGAGTGGTTTGGTTGATGTTGTTCTAGAAAAAATGCATTTGCGTGATGTACAGATCAGGTTTTATATGTTAACAAAGTACAGTACCAGCAAAACTGAGTTGCATAATAAGGTATTTTGATTACTGTGACACAAAAATGGTAGTTTTCTCAATCCTATTGCGATCAGGGGTCGTGACACAGGCCTGGAAATGAAGCACTTGAATTGTAACCTGTTAATAGGTTACACTATATAATATGCTGGTAACCTACAGTACATGGAGAGTGAATTGTAACAAAATTACCCATGGAGTGGAGGTTTCACCTAAAGTATCACTTTCAAATTCTGTACATATGGACAGAAAACACAAGCAGTGTTTCAGCCAATGGACCTCCAGGTTTAACCTGGAGGTCCATTGGCTGGAACTTTGTTTGTGCTTGTTATGCTTTGCAACAAATTTGCAATTATTGATTGGGTGGAATCCTCACTCTGACTGAATAGGAAAAGAGAGTTGTGTTGCCTTCCCGTCATCTATCTTTTTTTGTAATGCTCAATCTTGCTTTTGTAAGATCACACATTAGTTTTTTCTATTTCTTTGGGCGGAAGTTGTATTAAGATGATGTAAAGGGCATGCAACTCTCTATTCAAATGTGCATTCAATGAGCAACTTTTGCGTTGAGTTAGTCAAATCTGACTGACAAAACATGTGGGATTAGAAATTTAATTTACAGTACAGTCACCATGGATTAGTCGTAATCCATGCGTGGACAGTGATGTCCATGCGTGCTTTTACCAAGTAAAAAAAATCACCAGCAGCAAAATTTTAATTAATGAAGCTCTGTGTTGTACCCGTTGCTTCATTAATTAAATTTTTGATGATTATTCCTACAATTAGTATTTGGAATCTAATATTATTGCATCAATGGAAATATTGCCTTCCAGTGGAAAGTGACTAGTCCACGGTGGCCATACTGTATTTTGTATTATTTTGTTGTAACCTGTAGTGCCTTCATGTTTTTTACCATCAACATAACCCCCATGTAACTGAAATGATCGTTCTCGGGTTATTTCCAGGCATATTGACACACTTTTACACCAGTGGGTTGAGATTTAATTAATAAAATATTGAGAAATCAAGACTGAAATATGAATGACATTATCATCTCTTCAATGTTCTCAGATTCTTTTCTGACACATAGTGACCCAGTCACAATCCAATCAAAATTCTCCATCCACTATTGTGATCATAATCCTATATTTCTAAGAAAACACACATTTTTCTTCACAGCAGAACTTTTGACACTAGCTCTTGGAACCTCCCAGAAAACCTCTCCATGCAAGAATCAATGTCAGATAAAATGTGTAAGGGTAATCTTGGGTAATGGGAAAATAAATGAGAAATGAGAAGTTTTTGGTGATGACTAGCTAGCATCAGCTTGGAGGCAACTTTTGTGAGATAATTAACCTTTTACCTACCATGATAAGGAGACGACACTTGCAAACAAAATTTTTGAATAACTAATTTTTTGTCTCAACAACATAGGTTATGACCTCTCATTGGAACGATCTCAATGAGCTCATTCCAAAAAGGGGTCATAACCTCTGTTTTTGAGACAAAAAATGAAAAAAATAATGAAAATTCATTGGCAATTTTTGTGAATAGCACCGGCCATTTTTGTCCATTATGTTGGATAAAGGGTTAACATAAGCTATTCAGCTTGATGTCGAATCCGTTCCTATTTTGAATTACGTATAAACATCTTTTTCCTCATGATATCTTCTTCAAATTTCATCCGGAATGATTTGAACCATCTCTTCACAACAGTGAATCAGAATAAGATATTGTTTAACTCCTTGCATGCTGTTGGCAGTTATTCCTGCGAAGAACAACACACAACAGGATTTCTCTTGCCACTGAAATAAGTATAATTTGGGCACAATAATCAAATTTCTCCCCTATAAATTGAATGAACTTTTTGTCCAATGATTTCTTGAGTTAAATATGGATACATTTTTCATAAAATCTAGTCATGTCTGCTTCAAAGCAGCCATGACTAGAGTTGATGAAAAATATTTTTAAACTATACTCAGCTGGTTAAGAGTTAACCCTCTTTACACTGAAGTCAAGATACTGAAATTTCAAGCTGCAATTTTTTTCCCATGATGCAACTTTGAGTTTAATCATTTCAGTCTTGTTTGATAGAGCTCTGTTTTTTCAGACAAGACTGTTGTCAAAAATTCTAGTTGCTTAATGAGATAAAATGCATGTTGAAATTTTGATATTTTGACATCAGTGTACAAAGGATGAGCTCTGCTAAACAAGACTGAATTGATTAACCCTTTCCATGCTGCTGGCAGATATTCCCACATGGGTGGCTATATCATGAGGATATGGGTAATCCTGTTTCTGATTAACCCTTTACCAAATGCACACAATATCAAAATTTGTTATTTTTCTCGAGATTTTCAACAAAACCATATCAGGTGACTCTCATTGGAACGAGCTCATGGACCTCGTTCCAACGAGAGGTCACATAATACAGTTTTGTTGAATTTTTTTTTTAATATTTTTTTTTCAACTGCTCAATTTGTTAATTATGTGGGCAGATGCGACTGATTCATTAGGTAAAAGGTTAACAAAATGTATCCCTGTAAAGACGATTAATCTTTTCAGGAATAGGTTTCATTTATTTGAATTTTTCTTCAAATTCAGTCATGGCTACTTTACAGCAGCCATGATAGTATTTTAATGATAAATTCAATAAAACACTGAGTGGGTTAACCCTTTACCCAACGTAACGGCCAAAACCGGCCAGCGCTTTTCTTAAAAATCTCCAATTAATTTTCTTTATTTTTTGTCTCAAAAACATAGGTTATGACCCCTCGTTGGAACGAGCTCGTCGAGCTCGTTCCAACGAGGGGTCATAACCTATGTTTTTGAGACAAAAAATGAAAAAAATTAGTTATTCAAGAATTTTTTTTGCAAGTGTCGTCTGCTTTTCATGTTAGGTAAAGGGTTAAGAGCCAAATTCCTAGTTGCAACCCTAAACCTAATATTTTGGACTTTGTGTAACATGTATGTCTGCAGTATCTCATGTTAGTACCCATGTCAAAAATGTTTCACCTCCTTATCCCTTCGTGTCGGCATCCTAACTTCAGGTCTGACAGAGCAAATCTGGACCATGACTATGCTATTGTTCTCTCTGCAGGGACCGATCAGGACTATTTAAAATATGCTCTAGCCTCAGAGCCTATTTTTTCAATTCATGCGCCAGATTTCAATTTACGGAGTCAAACTGCTGTTTGTAACAGACACTGCAAGTATGTAATAGCTCTCATCATTTTCATTTAGTACACTATAGCAAACATTAATCTTCACTGTGGTTTCTGATCAAGTCTTGGCTGCCTATTCAGGCAGCCAAGACTTGATCAGAAACCACAGTGAAGATTAATGCTTGGTAATTAAGACTTGAAGTATTAACTTAAGCACTCTACAACAATGATAAATGATAATCATATATATAATACATGTAAGAGTGTCTCTCTCGATTATCCATCGAAAGAATATCAAAATATGATCTGAGAAGTTACGCGCCAACTGAGAAGCCTATTTCTGAGATTTAAGAGCCAGGTCCTGATGTTTCAGAACCAAATATGCACTGGCGCATGCCCAGGTCGGTCCCTGTCTCTGGATTCTCCATCCACAGTAAACCTTTCTGGCATAATATTACTGCAGCTACATGTGCAGAAACAAAAAATTCTAAATCGATAATTACACAGCCGCAACAACAGAAACATAAACTTTGTTTTTCTCTTGTTTCAGACAAATTGTGTGGAATTTGAATCAATTGTTGTTGCTCAGTGTGACCAATTGATAGAAACAATCAGACGAAGGAAACATGAACTGTTACAAAATGTTAACCATGAAAAGGAGATGAAGATGTGTGTTCTGAAGGAACAGGTGGCTCACTGTACCAGCCTGATACAGAGAACAACTGGCTTACTGCAATATTGTATTGAAGTACTAAAAGAGAGTGATCCATCTTCATTTTTACAGGTAAGAAACCCACTGTTGTTTATTGACAGGCAATTTATACCAATTATATATTGTTTCTAACAAATTTACAATGAATAGCATCTTTGTTCCATAACAGATGCCCCATCAAACAAGAGGTCACGTAAACATAGTTCATAGTTCTGGTCGAAAAAAATACACCTCTATACCATAGGTGTATTCAAGCCACAGGTCCCACATACTCAAAGGTGGTGTACTATTTGTGTGGATAAAATCAAAGATGAATATCATTTTGCCGTGAAATGTCCAATCTCCTGTGTCAAAAGAGCAGCCTTCATGGAGGAATTGATGGAAATTCTTCTGGGAGCTACAAATGTGGACCAGACAGATTTTTTCCGATGGTGAATGTGAAGCTTTGACTACAAGATAATGCCCAGATTTATGACATTCCTGAAAAATACCTATAATCACTGCCTGGAACTGTAATTCGGGGTCTCCCTCCATGCCTTACTGATATTACTGCCATATAATTAACATGTCTGTCTCATATGTATATAAGCATGTGCACGTGCATATGCGTTTGTTCATTGTCATCTTTCACTTATATTTTTGTCTGTTACTGTTTGACAGTCACTTTTTATTCTTTTATTTTTAAATTGTCTTGTACCAGTATTTGGAACTTTCGACAAACAAATATTACTGCCTGGATCTAAGCCTAGGTCTTACGTCGTAATCTGTTGCCTGGCTATGCTATATAGGATGGTGGTAACCCACAGGAAAAAGGTGCTGTGATGCTTCTCTGCCTTCACTACACCAGTCATGCTTTTTTACATCTTATCATGATTTCCACCTGTATAAATATCAACAACTAATGCACAATCTCGCTAAAGTGAGATTGCACATTAGTTGTTGCTATTTATTTGGGTGGAAAGTCTTTTAAGATAAAAACAGCATGACATCCTATTCATAAGCAGCTGCAATACTCAACCTTTGAGTTGAGATAGTTTCGAAAGATTGTCAAGTCATTCTGGTAAAACATGCAAGATTCGTAATTTAATAAATGTTATGTTGTATCACTTAGTCATTGCCTGTAGCTTGCATATTTTACAACTGACGTAACCTAAATGGTTGTTCAGGGGTTATTTTGAGGCCTGTGTATTCTGTCTAGAACTTGGGGACAGGGTCATAAATAAGGAAGTTTGTGAGAGATATATTGGCATTGTGACCTGCACCAAACCCTTCAGCCTGTCTTGTAGTGATATACTAAGTATTTAATCTATTATATATTGTTTGAAAGAACTCATAGAGCTCTTTCGATCAAGGTAAAACAGATTAAATGTCTATATTGAATGTTTTGAGGCCCAAAATATCTGAAACTGTCAGGAATTGAGTTGTTGTAGGAATAATTCTTTGACCTATTACAATACTTTTTATTACAATACTTTTTATTCGGGAGCGCAGTGGCTCAGTGGTAGACTGTTGGACTTCTATGCTAGAGGTCCTGAGTTTGATTCCCGTACGGGACGACCCTCGTTGTGTCCTTGGGAAAGGCACTAACTCCCGATTGCCTACATGGGGGCACGATGACACCGTGTACTAAGGCGTACTACACGTCGATGGTGCACATGTCTTCAACCACTGTAACTCTGCTTGAGCGGAGCTTGAACAGAGTTTATGTTGAGGAGCTGACAGTTGCTCGCCAATGCTTGGTGGTTCTCTCTGGGTACTCTGGCTTCCTCCACCTATAAAACTGTCACAATTAGTCATTGTGCATAAGTATGTGACCTTAAACACCTATAAATAATTAACTAAATAAATAAATACTTTTTATTCAATTAACAGGAGGAGTTTATGCTCTGTCAAATTCATATTGAAGGTATGGTAAATGGATTTGTGTTTTGAAATTATATGCAATTAAGAGGGATATTTAATTAAATATATCAAATTAAGTGGGCTACATTGTATAGAACCCGAATTGATTTTGATCCACTTTTTGGGGATGACCTCATGAATTAGAATATAACATACATATCTAAAAAATTGAATACATCATTGAATAAATAACAGACAATATCTTGCAGGAGATTGTTCCTGCATGATGTGTTTTGTAAAGGTAACATATTTGCTGTATTTAAAAATAATTATATACTGTGGAAAAATTAAAAGCAACATTAAAGTTGCCTCTAAAATCATAGAAGCGAATATAGTCAGAACAGATGTAATCTTGTAGAACTTGTTCCTGGTGAGAAGTTTTATAACAGTAACATATTGCAGTATTTGAATGTGGTCATAAACTGTGAAAGAACTGAAAAAGGCTGACTAACTAGAATCAAAGCTTTCAGACATGTTCAAACAAAGCTGGTCATTTACAATATTATACCAAGTATATTCAGACGCCATCTACTTAAGTGAATTTCCTGTTAACTATTTCAAAATGATTTTTTTTTAAAGAGATTTTTTTATGAATTTGTTATTTCAAGTCATGGTTGCTTTCCACTCGTGCCACCTGCTTGGGTTTTATTCTTTCTGTATCATCCCTGTAGATGTGGATGTCTCGACAAGAGAGTGACTCTTAACCTACTGAGTATTTTCTTGTATATTTTCAGGAAATTCAGTCATGGCTGCTGTTAGACAGCCATGACTGGATTTCATGAAAAAATCCTACAAATGAAGCCCGGCTTTCATTCATGATATGAATGGAACACTTTACAGAGATATTTTTTGTTAAAGAGAAGCCTGGGGTGTGGTGAGGTTTCGATAACCAGTTCTCATCAGATCACTGAAGTTAAGCAACGTTGAGCCCGGTTAGTCCTTGGATGGGTGACCGTCTGAGTGATCGATTTGGACTCCCGCATTGTGTCCTTAAGGCACTTAACCACGATTGTCCACATGGGGGCATGATGATGCCGTGTACTAAGACGTACTGCACGTCGATGGTGTGCATGTCTTCAACCAATCTAACCCTGCCTGTGCTGCAGTGCAGAGTTACGAAGTTTGGGAGCTGGCAGCTGCTCGTTGTTGCTCAGTGGTTCTCTCTGGGTACTCCAGCTTCCTCCACCTGTAAAACTGTCACAACATGATATGACCTTCGCTGTTAAAGTGTTGTTAAACCCTACTAAATAAATAAATAAATAAATAAATAAATAAATAAATAAATAAATAAATAAATAAATAAAGAGAACCCAAATTATATGTATTCTCTTGATTATAAGGAGAACTGCTGTCCTGGCTGGAATATCAGATTCCATCAGCAATAAACTAAAGACATAATCCTTTGTCTAAAACAAGCAAGGATGACACTACACAGTATTATTACCACTTCATAGGGCATTCCCTAGTACATTAAGAAAGTTTAATAGGGCATTACAAGAACGTAATGCTCAACTTTAAAACGTCACAGGACATGCTGGGCCATTAATGGGTTAAAAATCTCATTAATAGTCTGACATGTCACATGACTTTTGTTCCTCGCTGTTGTACACTCGGAAATTGAAATGGTTTCTGGAAATGGATTCAACTTCTAAACAATATGATTTTTACTTAAATTATTAAATATGTAAAATGTCCAGCAAAGCTAGCCCCATAAGAACAAGCAGCTGTATATAGTACGTAAGTATGTATACATTTTAAGCCTTTATTCCTGACTTAAAAGTGGTAAATATCAGGTCTATTTTGAAGTTTTCTAACTTCGTTGCAGTTGAAAGCGTACCAGTGCCGATCATGTGATAATCGATACAATCATCTGTCAAAAATGAAAACATTAAAAATGTCTCCATCAAGCAAATTAAATGAAGATCAAGTGGTAATAATAGTAATAACATGACTTTGTTGAGCCTTGTGGTCTATTTACGACTTCGACTTTGACCTTTTATAAGCTGTTGGGTTGTTATTCACACCTGTTGGGCTGTTAATAATAAACCACATTGCCCTCCAAAGTCATGTTATTGTTATAGTCTGATCATTGAAGCAGTCACATTCATGATGAGATTGCATTCCGATCATGACACATTCAAGACTTTGAAAACTAAATACTGCATCAAAAATAAGAAGCATCATTAGCATCTTGAATTCAATGATCACAACGAAAGCTGAAAGTTTTCAGTTTTCAAATTCAGCACCAGTTTCAGTTCTGTCTGGGGGGAAAAAATGGGGTTTCGGTTCAGTTTTCTTCTGTGTTAAGAACATATATTAAACAACACTTCAGGCTCACAAAAAAGCCATGTCTTTAAGTATTTCTATTGGGTTCAGCCTAACTTCCCATTAGTCATTCTTAGGGGTTCCAGAGGATCTGTTGCTAAGCTTATTGAGTAAAAAAAAACCTTTAAATTTTGGTAACAAATGAATAATCATCTACTGTATGTTGTGTTCTCATTGTCCCCTGGACAAGTCAATATCGGAGAAAATGTGCCAGCAATGCATGAAGTGGAAGCAAGCCTAAAAATAAGCAGACTGTCATCCTCAGAATGAGGACCCCAGAGGGTGAATTTGGTGATGCTACCCTGCACAGCAGGGTAGCATCACTAAATTTACCCTCTGAAAACCTCAATCTGAATCAAGGTTTCAAACCTAAACAGCAAGATGTACTTGGAGGATAAATTGGCCCACTGTATGGGATAGTATCAACAAATTCACCCTCTGGGGACCTCATTCTGCAAATGACAGATTGCTTATTTTCAGGTTTGGGTGGAAGTCATCTAAAATGGGCAACATGGGAATAAACGATTGACTAAACTTGAGTTTATCTCCATGTTGTGGTCATGATTAGCCATTGTGCAGAAATATATGACCTTAAACACCAATAAATAAATAAAATTCACCCACACCATTTCAGTGTCTGCAAATTTTCAGTTTACCCCAATAAAACAAAATCAACAATTATATTACTCCCTGTCAAAAAATGCTTTGAGCTTGTATCTGATGGTATTGGAGGAAAGGGTGTTCAGATGTGTTTTTTAAAAAGAAGAAAAATGCTGTTTTTGTCATACAATACCATGAATATAATCATGGACTGATTTCAGCCTGCAGTACTTTTGTAGGTAAAAGATAAAGCAATTTGCCTCCAGCATTTAGTAAATAAGAATTTTCTTGTCAGCTTCCTCCTTCTGTATGGGATTTTTTCTGTTCATCCCGCATCACTCATTTTGTGAATGAAATGAACTGTAATGTATTGTGGAAATACACAGAACAGAAGAGTGGCAAATACAAAAAAAGTTATTAAAGTTAAAAAGATTTTGTTAGAACTCAAACATTGTTACCAGCAGATGGTTATCAAATGACCCCCAAACCACCTGCTCTGTTTATTGTGATTTTCTAAAGAATTGTTGTGATTCACAGAAAATTACAACTCATCACAGTATGGAGGTTTGATAAATAATAATAATAACATGGGAAGAATGTCAAAAATATATTTATGTGTCACCTGATAAAATCCTTATTTCACCCTTTTCATGTTGATCATTTCTACTAGCAAGTCCCCAAATCAGTGTTGGATTTTGTTTTGTCATAGCTGTTGTAACAGGCTTATTGGTTTGATGCGAGTGATTGCTTTCTCTTTTTATGGCTAGAGATGGGCAATATACTGCAAAAAACGAACTGATTTTGCTATCATATGAGAATACCGAAAAACCAAACCGAAGCCTTCATTGAATGCCGAAACTGTCTAACTTTTCATTTTTTTCTACATTTGCTTCTTATGAGGCCTTGTTAGGCATGATAGCAATTGAAGGGTTCATTTTCATGAAAGAAATGATTGATTTTCTTTTCAGTTTTGTTAACCCTTTGGGAAATGTAGACTGGTCCTGAATTCCCAGTAGACAAAAACCTGTACATGTCCAGTTGCTTAGCAGTGATTTCTAGTCAACTCTTGGCTGCCTGTTAGCAGTTATTTCTATTCAAGTCTTGACTGCATTAACAGGCAGCCAAGACTTGACTAGAAATCACTGCTCAAGTGATTTATCTTTTGTCAGCAGGAACTCCTAATAATGGCATGTTAACCCTTTACCTAATATGAAAAGCAGACAACACTTGCAAAATAATTCTTCAATAACTAATTTTTTTCATTTTTTGTCTCAAAAACATAGGTTATGACCCCTCGTTGGAATGAGCTCGTCCCACCAAGGGGTCATAACCTATGTTTTTTGAGACAAAAAATGAAAAAATATTGAAAATTAATTGGTGATTTTTAAGGATAGCGCTGGCCGGTTTTGGCCATTACATTGGGTAAAGGGTTAATGGCACTGGTCTGTGATCTCAAAAGCCTGAAATAGGCCATTGGAGGTTAAGGTGTGTTTGGAACAAGTCACAAAATTATTGTAGATACAATTTATGTTGGAAAAAGAATGACAGTGTTAAGCTCATTGGCAGTGGCATTTATAGCATTGTGGTAGAATGATACAAGAACAACTTATTCTGTATTTTTGCGATGTGAATTTCTCTTTGGTACAATAAGAAAATCTCGTTCAAGCCAAGTACTGAATACCAAACTGATACTGTGATATATCCCCCTAAAAATACTGAAACCAATATCGAAATCAAAATTCCAATACCACCCTACATCTCTGGTTTTCCTAATTTGAGAATAAGAGGGGTGGAAAATACCCACCTATAAAATCTTGGATATACTGAGGGGATTCCATAATGTGAGTGCATACAATAAATCTAAGGGAAACATATCTACTCTTTTTTAATTCTTGAGACTCTGGGCAATTTTCCATACGTTCAACTACACCAGTAACACCACAGCTTGAGAGTTTAGTGGCTTAGCAGTGATTTCTAGCTTAGACTTGACTAGAATTGTCTGCCCAGATAATTAGACTATTAATGTCCATGGGACCACTTCTTGATTGTAGATAATATCAATATTCTAATATTAAATTGTCATTAATGAATATTCATTTCCCCAACTTCCCAAACAAGCATATGTTACAACCATGGTTCCTTGAAGATGCAAAAGTAAAAATAATCTAGATGTCACTTAACTCACTTTATGGAAATGTGTCCTGGAAAATTATGCAACAGCAACACTGTCTGGCTTGTGGCAAAATTATTACTATCATTACCTGTCAGAATGTACAACACCAATAAATTTACTTAACCCTGTATCCAATGAATACAATATCAAAATTTATCATTTTAATTGTTTTTACCCTTTGAACCCTGGTGGTATCTTCCATATTAGTTCAATGGCAGCAACTGGAAGAGTCCATGTTCATTATTTAGGGGTAGACCAATTAATATTTTCAATGTGCAGCCTTGGGGCTTCACATTGAAAATATGGAATGGTCTACCACATACATGCACTTAGCATCCATCCTATTCAATGAAATTATGATGTATCATGTTCCTGATCGGAAAAAACATCTGCTAGGGTACAAAGGGTTAAATTTATAAAAAAATGTTAACAAAACCATGTCATGTAACCCATCATTGGAATGAGCTCAATGAGATCGTTCCAGTGAGGGGTCACAGGATATGGTTTTGTTGAAATTTTGACAAATATATTTTTTACAACTGCATAATTTGTAAATTACGCAGGCAGATGTGGCCCATTCATTAGGCAAAGGGTTAAAGCCATCCCTACCTCCATTTAAACAAACAACAGAGGCCTCAAATGAGCAAGCTTACCACTTATGCTGGTTAATGTTATTGCAGAGGAAATAAGGGTTAATGATATACCAAAAACAATAGCCCACCCATAATGCCTTCCCAACAAATCATGTTGTTGTTAATCTTTAATGATGGCGACATGTCTCATAAAATCAACATGTGAATTATTCAGTAGTAGAAGTTTACTACCAGTTCAATATGGTGAAAATTTGCTGCAGACACTTTATGTTGTCCTGGAACAGACAGACTCATTTCAACACCACACAATAATATTATTGTACTCACTGTCAAAGGGAATTTGGCCAGAAGCAACTTAGATCACCCACTCTGTGACAGCTCCTGCCACTTGGAAATATTTGTTATTCTTTCAACTTGGAAACATTAAGCTTGTATTAGCTTCCTTTTATAGTGCTAAATAAGGTTAAGAAAATTTCAGTTGTTTGGTTTTATGATAATTTCATCCAAAAGAAAAAAGAGTTTGCACTTTGGTAATAACATAAACTCTTACGTATCCAAGACTGTGACAATTTTAGCATTAACTTATGAGAAATGAGAAAAGAGGATCTACGTTGGAAGTCGTATTGTGTCATTCCATTGATCTTTAACTGTTCTGATGTCAATATTTTTCAACATTGCCAGAAGAGTCTTGACATGTCAAGGCTTGCACAAAGCAGAATTTAAGGCAATCTGTAGAAAATCTACCTTAACTTTTTTCCCTGCATCTTTTTCTCCAGGTGAAAAAAATTTCGGTTCTATTTTAACCGGTACAGTGGTAAGTTATTTTTAGTCAACAAAGGTTGTTCAGATGTGTTTGCCTCATTTCAAGTTATGGGAGAGTGCCTGTATCCCATAAATTGTAACAAGGCAAATCCATACACAGATTAAGAGAGAAGTTCAGAAGCCAATGTTTGAACTCACCACCCCTAACACATATATCAACTGATTTACCATGAGAATAAGAGATCCTGACCAACCAGACTGCATGGTTGGTAAATGGCCTTTATACATATACCTCAACTGCAACATTTGAATTCTTTCTTTAAATACTTTCACAAGTGTATGTTGACTACTATTGTTGAGAATAACTATTATATTTCTTTGAGAGTCAGTTTTTTGCTTACATTATTAAAGGTAACTTGATGGTCATTATAGAAAAATGTGAATGGCATTTTAACTATGGAAACCTTAAGGTTACACAAAGAATGTAGATGAAAAGATTTTTCACGAAACATGGCAACCCCTACAAAAGGCTCATGTACTTTTGCCTTATATAAACAAATCAACTGTCCCTAATATTCTTAACATGAAAGAAAGAAAAACATTTAATTATTCAGTTGTTGATGGGATACAGGCATCAAGGTGATCAGGGGAAGAAATGAAAACAAAGTACATGAGAAACCTTGACTTATAACACACTGATGATGTTTGTGATTCTCAGATTCTTGCCAATTTGATTCTGATTGGATTGAAATTTCATACAATTAACCTATGTTGTTTAACATACACACTGGGAAAAAAATGTGAAAAACCACATCAAACATATCTCAACTTTCCTGACCCTTGACCGGGCATACAAACCAAGGATATTACAAAAGCTGATGCTGAATTTTGACTGGATCACAACTTAGGCACCAGGCTTGCTTTCATCCCCACAATGCTATTAGTTAACAGATCTTTGGCAGGATAGACATCCACACATACCCTGTCAGAAATTTATGTGCGTAAAATTCTGTCTGGGAACATGGGGTTGTGAACCTGTGCCTGAAAAATCAATATGATATACTGGAAAGCTATCGTAATATGTTTGGAATGCAATGATTTTCTTATCTCCTTCCTTTCATCCAAGTGAAAATAATAAAGTAAGCCTACTTATCACATCGCTCTGTTGAATAATGTTCAAAGATCATGTATGGCTTTTTGTCAGAAGTTAACTGGTAGAGTGCCGGAAGCCCATATCTGGTCTTCACACTGAAGTGTAGATCTGTAACTTTATGGCTTCATATTCAGTAGATGTGGTTCATATTAACTTGAAATGAAATTATTTAATCTGTATGGAGTGGCTTGATGTTACAATTTATGGGCAAGTGCCTGTAGGCACTCTCCCATAAATTGTAACAAGGCAGCAACTTGTGAACAAATTTTTATGACTAAAAGTAATTCAACACTCTCCCAGGTAAGTAATATATTATTTATGCGACCTTGACATACTGGTATAGCTGTGTCGTAAAACATGGACTGTGTAACATACTTTATATGAATGAGTAAGTATTATAAAATTGCCTTCTGAAACTCGTAAAATATTGAAAGGATTTGCTTTAATTTTAACATCTCCCAGTCCCCACCCCCACCCCCACCTAACATGCACTAAAAAGGAAAGAAAACAACAGATAAGCTTTGTATTTCTGAAATCCTGTATTGAAGAAGTTTGTAGTATCAATAACTATTAGGGAGACCCTTTTAGAACAAGTGTTTGTGATTAATTATATCAAAAAGGGGTTATCCTCCATTTTTTAAAGTTATTTGACTTGATGTTTATGCAATAGACAACCTTCAGCTTCAATACTCATAAATATGTTGTAAAAATTACAACTTTTCAGCAATTAAATACCATAGGTCACATTTTATTACCTCATTAAAGATGCTGTCAGGAAACAGTTGGAGCTGTTGAGGTGGCAGTTTGTTGATAACTCTAACAAGCAACATTTGTCACAAGTTAAGCAATCAATTAAGCAGTGTTTTTATCTATTTAGTGAATTATGTTCTTCTTGCTTTATCTTGTTATTGTGGCTGGACCTGTTAACACACTTGTCTATCTCCCTCTGGTAATCAAAAAAAGATGGAGTAATGGCTCTAAGGGTATAAAATGGTTTTGTTTATAGAAACAGTGGTGATAATAAAGTTTACTACAAGCAATGAAGTCTCTCAAGTTGATTTTTAACAAGCCAAGCAGTTTCTCTTGCCTTATTAACCCATTTATATGTACAATACAGGGAGGATGGATAAAAATACAAGATAACTGTGAGAGGAAATATTAACCCAACAAATATTCAAATTTTACTGGGAGGTTTTGTTCAAGAAACTTTTGTTCTATGGCCTTTACTTGTAAACATTTCAGGCCTCAAAATTTGTCATGATTGAACAAACTTGTTGCAGTGAACTCTTGTGGCAAGAATCATTTTTAGATCTTAAATAATTCAGAATTTGAGAGTACTGTTACACTCTTGTGAGTGCAACCAGTCATATACCCATATACCTTTTGTGGTCTTGCTGATGGAAGTTACAGCACCTTGGCAGTGGTATTTAATGAAGTCTTGGCTGCCTATATAGGCAGCCAAGACTTCACTAGACTCCATGGGAGTACAGAGACTCTGTGGTTACAAAATTGGACTTCAGACCGAAAGATACACAGTGCGATCCCTGCCAGGGGTAACCGGGTTGTGTCCTTGGGCAAGGTACTTCATCCCGATTGCTCACGTGCAGGCATAGTTGCACTGTGTACTAAGGTGTATTGCTCGTTGATAGTGCACTTGTCTTCAACTAATGCTTGTGTGGAGTTAGTACATTAGGGAGACTGGCAATTGTTGGCCGTTGCTCTGTGGTTAACTCTTGGTACTCTGGCTTCCTCCACTCATAAAACTGCCCAACACTAGGTGACCCTGGATGTCAAAAGTGTTGTTAAACCCCAATAAATAAATAACTAGACACCACTCTTGAATCAAAGTGTTACATTATTCCTGGGAAGCAAAAAATAACAATTCTCAGGCCTTCAAGGAAACTTTCAGAGTCTATGACAAATGAACATTTTGCAAGAATCAGAGTTGATTGTTTTCCTTTGCAAGAAGTATTTATGACAATTGAGACTGTAAGTTGGAAAGCCTGACATTAATTTCCTTGTCGTTGTGTGGTGGTTGAGTACTCAGAGGTTGAATTCGGCATGTTCTGACTACATGTAGGTAGAAAAAAATCAATTATTGGATCTGCAGACTGAATATTTGTCCACTTAGTTAATTTTTATCCATCCCTTCTATCTAAATATTAACATGATGGCACATGTATATTTTGGCAAGGATTATGGTGGAGGTCTAAAATCTGATTTATTAGGATGATTTGGCGCACTTGTTTCTCCATACACTTATTTCATAATTAACATATCTCTACACTAATGCAGATTTGAACTAATATTAACCTTAAATCTTGCAGTAAGTAGCCATTACCATGTGAATGTAGATGCTTATCAAATTCTCTAAGTATAGGAAGTGTTTACATAATTTGCATTATATTATTTACACTCCATAACTAATACTTAAGAATACCTATAACCATTTTACCTGTCAAATTGACCAAATCTCCATGGGAATCGCAGGAAGCCTGGAGCCATGCTTGTTTTATAACGGTGGTAAACAAGTTATGGTCTACTCATAAAATAGGGCCTGTCACCAATGTATGGGGCAGAAGTCCTCTAAAGTGGGCAACATAATAATATAATATAATAATAATAATGCAATGTTAATGTCTAGAATCCACCGCAGTGCTCTCTGACTTACATTATTACCCCGCATCACAGGTGTTCTCACCCTGTATTCATTCTATGACATTCTCTGCTCAACTCAACAGAGCATACTGCCGGTGCTCCACAGACGAGCACACAAGGCAAGCACCTCAAACAGGTCCCTATTTTACACCTAGGTGTGGTGAGGATTGCATAGTACTGGTGGACAATTCCAACAGCTGGCATGTGATGCAACATCACAGAATCACACACTCAAACTTCGCCGATCGCTCACCAGCTACTACTATGGTAAGCACCCAAATCAAACGCCGAATGGTCAACCATCCAAGGATTAACCGGGCTCGACGTCGCTTAACTTCGGTGATCTTACGAGAACTGGTCTCGCTTCACCAGTACTCCCCATGGATGTAAATGCTTGGTTAAGGCTCCACAAAGTAGATATTCTCTTTCTCAGGCCAATTTTTTGTAAAATTGCATGTGGATGCACAGTTTTTTTTTTTATTTTTGTAATTATTTCTTTGCCATCAAAAGTTCATGTTCTTGGTTTGTTTTATGTTTTAGGCTGCATAATCTACTGAATAGCATGGGTGGTGGTGTATTTCATCCCTTGAGTGCAAGAAGGCTTTTAAGTTTGCATTGGTTATAAAAAGAGAGCATGCCGAGAAATTTGTTCTGTAGATTGTTCAATATCTTTTTTGAGGGTTAACAGGTGTGTGCTGTTCAGTAAGTGCTGAGAACTTTAAAATGCCAAATTAAATGAGGCAGATGTAATTGCAAACAAAAATACAAAATGTTTCAAGATCTTTTATGGTCTGATACCTTCCTGGCCTCAAGGGACAAAATTTGTATCTGCACTACTAATGGAGGGAGATATGGCTTGATCGAGTGGCCCATTGTATAGTGTATGTGATTCTTAAATTCTTATTGAAATCTCCCCAGATTGAGTGAATTGCATTTTTTTTCCTTTTACAAGACATTAATGCAACTGACTTATATGGAAGTTCAGTTGCGTAATGTGTTCAGGCTAATTGCAAACTGGCAGAAATTCACTCCTTTGGGAGTCATCAGAATTGGAGACTGTGGAGTAGTTAGTCTTTGTTTACTGTGGTACAGACAAGTTCTGCTTCTCTGGTATAATAGGAAATGCTGACTTTACTTGCCAGGCCAAAAGCTAGGATCTTAAAAGTTTCTCGCATAGTGTGGCAAGAGTTAAAATTCCTGACAGTGTTCCCATGTTGGTAAACACTTGAAAACTAAATCAATATCCTTCTTTAACCCTTTACCTAACACAAAAGGAAGACGACAGTTTCAAACAAAATTCTTCAATTACTAAATGTTTTTCATTTTTTACATCAAAAACATAGGTTATGACCTCTCATTGGAACAAGCTCAACAAGCTCATTCCAAAGAGGGGTCATAACCTATGTTTTTGAGACAAAAAATGAAAAAAATAGTGAAAATTAAATAGTGATTTTTGTGAATAGTGCTGGCCGGTTTTGACATTTATGTTTGGTAAAGAGTTAAAACAATAATATATGAAACCCCCCCCCCCCAAAATGTTCATTTTGTATTATTATTTTAATTAATAACTTTCATTTAATGAAAGAAATTCTTTAAAATAATTATAAAAAATGAATGAGTGCTTTCTTGAAAAACGCATATAATAAAATTATGAAACATGGAGGTATTTTTGCATTTCATAAATCGTGGTTTTATCAAATGGCCAGTTTGTTTTCAGATATGGTAGGTGGGTTTCAGAGCAAATATTGGCATTTAGGCATCCAACAGTTTTTCCTGACTGACAACAAACATTTCCCACAGACAGGGTCATTGGTGGAGGGAGGGGAGAGGGGATGGCAGACCACACCTCTAGCTACCATCCTAACTTTGTGTTTTTAACAAACAATTTTATTAAATGCTGACTAAAGCATATTATAATTTCATCAGCAGATGAGTACCTTTTAGTGTTGACATTTTTTTTGTATTTATGTGCTGGAAGTTTCTCACAACATTTAAGTGCATTCCAAAGTGTTTTCTTGCTTTAATGTGTAAAAGTTGTAAAACTTACACTTTTAGATTATTATCTGTTATTTTGGTTATATAGAGGTTGGCATGTTGACTATCTTCAAATAAATGGTATTTTATGAGATCCATTCTTTTGAAGTGTTCATATTCCAGATTTTTACAGTTTTAGTGTCTGCAATCATTGGGTTTGTGTATGCTATCATTGAGTTTGTGTCAAGTTATAACATAACATGTTCACACCAAATTAGAAAAATAACACAGGTAAGGTTTGAGAGGTTATAGTCCTCTAGACTGGGTAGCATTGGTATGAACGATTGACTAAACTTTACTTCATCCTTATGTAGCAGTCATGAGATAGCCAAGATGCTGAATGTGAGCTTGGTTGCAAATAAATAAATGAATGAGTGTATCAGGTGGGTTGAATGGGTAGGATTGGGTATGGAGGGGATGGTGAGTTGAGTATGGATGGCACTGTGGAGACAGGAGTGGATATAGAATTTTGATCGGATCATGATCATTGATGGTATCACAGCCCAGTCGAGGTTATCTTTCTGCTTTCCCCCCTAAGCAATACAGTAAATACAAGGACAGTGAAACGGATATGCTATTTTTCATCTGTGTCTTAAGACTCCTTGATTTCACAACATTCTATTTCATATCAGCCCACTGACATTTTTTACAGGTCTGCTATTTTCAAAATTTTGCGCAACCCATTTATCGTTCACCCAGTCCGAGCTTTGGTAACTTAATTATTGTTTGTTCCCCTGTACTTGATTCAGGTAACCCATTAGATAACCTAAATATATAAGGATCACAACAACGCTGATATATGAATTGTATCATAACCAAGTCCTTGCTCCTATAGGCAATGAATGTCCTGATGAATCTTTTGGAACCATAATGAGGCTGTATAGCAGCAATTCAGATACAAATTAGTTGCAATTATAGCCTAATCTTGGCATGGGCTAGCATGCTGCAGAAGAGAATGGCATCCATAATCACTATTTGTGGCAGAGACATGAATTATTGCCATTTCCGGATTTTGTACCTATGCTACATCTTAAGATGATCAACAGTTTAAAATGGTGTTGAGCATCAACCAATCATCAGCATTGGTGCATATAGCAGCTATACTTCATGCAGATGCAAACACCTGTGCAGCTGATGATTGGCTGATGCTAAACATCATTCCACCATTCATTTGTACTAGATCATTCTACTTGGCAAACATTTTGCGTGATCCAGACAGTTTGGCACAACCTGTGTTTCGTTCGCAGGTTTTTCATTTTAGGTAACCTTCATGCAACCCAAACAGCCATTTGCCTCAAATCGACAGGCCTGCAAAAAGGTGTATCTTGAATCAATCACAGTCTAATCAAGAAAATGCCATTTTTGTTACCACAACAATGTACGAGTGTGTACAACATTACAAAGACAAATGTGTGTTTTGACCCAGCAGTTATGTGTTTCAATCATTTTTTTTTCCAGCAATGCCCCCTCTTATGAAGGTTATTAGAGAAATATGTAAAAATAATACTTGGAGCACAGTGGGAGCACCATGGAGCAAATAGATAACTGCGCCACTCTGTCTGTGCTCAAAGATACCCATAAATAAATTAACTAGAGAATTGCATTGGAAATTTTTACCCACAGATTATGTTCTCTTTTTTTTTCTTTTTTCTCCATCTGTACCAGTTAACAGTGGTTTATTTGTGAAATAAATTGAAACTGAGTCGCATTTTTAACACTTCCAGATCATAAAAACTATGATGGTGGCAGAACATGGCATAACTGCAACTTAAAATTTTGGTATTTTGTCATCAGTGTGTGCAGAGATTTAATCTTTTATTTTCTGAGACTATGAATCTATGGTAACACACTAAATAAGTTCAGTGTGTGTATAGTATCACTGCGGCTAAGAGTTACTTACAGTTGAGTCTTGGATGCTGCATAATTCCCCCAAAGACAGAAAATCTCTTTCCACAAAAGTAATTAAAATTTATCCTCTTTTAACAGAATTTTCCCCTGCATATGGGATCAACTTTTTGACCAATGATTTTTTAACCCTTTACCCAATGCAGACGATATCAAAATTTATTATTTTAAATATATTTTAAAATTTTAAAAAAAATTTCAACAAAACCATATCATGTGACCCTTCATTGGAACGAGCTCAATGAGATCATTCCAAAGAGGGGTCACATGATATGGTTTTGTTGAAATTTTTTGAAAAGTAATATTTTTTCTGCTGCTAAATTTGCATATTATGCGGGCAGATGTGGCCGATTCGTTGGGTAAAGGGTTAAAGTTAAATTTGATAATTTTTCCATCAAATCTTGTCATGTAAAGCAGCCATGACCAGATTTGAAGAAACTATTTTTAAAAATACTCATCAGATTCACAGAGATAATAATCCCGATAGTCCTGTTAGGCATTCTAAGATATGACCCGCAATCAGGCCTGCACCACTTGAAATGAGAGAATCTTGGTCGATCTTTCAATCTTTGCACTGAAACTGTTAATTTATCTCTCCCTTATAATAAATAACTAAAAGTCTGATCAAACCTTTCAGAGTTGTCAATGTAACATTAAATCACACCAAAACTATAAGTAAATCTTGTGGATATTGGTAAATATGACTAGTTTTGATTATTTATAATGTACTTATAACATCAACACCATTTCTGTATGCTTTGATCTGGTCATATGTTCGTGATCAATAAAGTTCAGTTAATTCCTCAGATCTTAGCTTTCCATGACATAATTATCTGACTTCTACTGATTAGTTTTCAACATGTAATTACAATGTAATGATTGATAAAGAGGGGAGAAGTCCTCCCCCTGCAGTCATTTAGCTGTCAGCACAATACCAACCTCAAAAGCTACTTCAACAATAAACAATCCCAGTTATACTTCTCACACCTTTCTAACACATGTTCACAGATTTATTCTGCTGAAGGCAAACTCAAAGATGCAACATAATTTACTGAACATTTTGGGAGATATATTTTTTTCAACCGTTAAGTCGCCAGACAGCCACAAACTGCCCCTTTTATATTGCATTGAATTTATTTAGTTATTTATTGGGGATTAATGACACTTTTGACTGCCAGGGTCACTTCGTGTTGGACAGTTTTACGGGTGGAGGAAGCTGGAGTACCCAGAAAGATCCACCGAGCAGTGACGAGCAATTGCTAGACTCCCCAATGTACTAACTCCGCACAAGCAGCTTTAGCATTGGTTGAAGACAAGTGCACTGTTGACATGCAGTATGCCTTAGTACACAGTACCCCACATGGGCAATCAGGATGAAGTGCCTTGCCCAAGGACACAATGCAGTTATCGCTGGCGAACCATGGACCATTCGGTTTGAAGTTCAATGCGTAACCACTAAGCCACCACAATAGGAAAAATGTTTAAAAATGTCGAGGCCTGGAAGGGGGAAGTAGGATCCATTGTGTACTGTGTCCAGGCCGGGAAATAACTCGCGAACGACCGTTCAGGTTACGTGTGAGTTGTGTCATTTGTAAAATATGTAAACGAACTACAGGTTACGGCAGGATACGACAGGTTATGACAAAGTAATACAGCATAAGTTTATTAAATTACCGTCTTAAAAGAATTTCTGCCAAAATAAATAGCAGGCAAGATTGCATCTTAGTTGTTGATATATTTATACAGGTGGAAATCCCATTAAGACGTTTAAAAAGCATGACTGGCGTAGTAAACATAGAGAAGGCAGCGAAGTACCACAACACCCTTTTCCTATAGGTTACAAGCATGCTATAAGGTGTAATCTGCCAATATTGGGTTATGAGATAAGCTCTTTATTTCCAGGTCTGTGGGTTCTGAAGGATTTCCATATGATAATTGTGTGGAAGTCCAAATTAAAAAAGGAGGAATGAAACCTGAGGCTGCACACGATATTAGATATTTGTCATTAAAGTGTGGGAAGTTAGGGGTTCAAATAATTCAACCTTCTATTAGATATTTGTCATTAAAGTGTGGGAAGTTAGGGGTTAAAATAATTCAACCTGCCTTTTCACTGATGATAGACTTTCAAAAGAGATATTCAGAATGATATTTCCTTCCAATGCTTTTCTAACAAGATATCTTGAAATGCATCTGAGTGCACCATTATTATGTGTGACATAGTGTAATGTCCTCAAAGATATTCGCATTCAACTTCAGTATTGCTATAAAAAGCTGACCACCATGACAATTCTGTTGAGATGTTTAGTTGAGCTTTCTCGCCAAGTACCTGCCATCATAATGTATTGAATATTGCTTTGTTGTGAAATCATAAAGAGGGTTTGGGGATATTGACGGGGATCAATAAATGGATTTGAAATGTGCATATTATCGTATTAGTGCCTGAGCAAATAATTTTTTAACCCACTAGTACAGGCAATCAATATTCTTCCATCAGTGTATGAGCTGATAAATGTGTGGCCTCGTGAAAGAGAGTAATTTCAGTTTCAACTCCGAGAAATGCGGAGCAGTTGGAATACATACTGCTGGGAGTCAGAGGAGGTGGGAACTGAATGAAAATGAGGCATCCAAGATTTGACAAGAAAGAACTGCAAAGCCAATATACTGACTCACGTACATGAGTGCTAATTATTTCTGTCCTGCAAAATTTGTTCACAAGGCAAATCCGTACTGAAGAAATAATTTCACTTCAAAGATAATATTATGAAGCACATCAATAGAATGTGAAACCTGTAACCCTTTAAATGCTGGTGGTATCTTCCATGTCAGTTCAATGGCTGCAATTGGAAGAGTCCATATTCTTTATTTGTGGGTAGACCAATTAATATTTTCAGCCATGGGGCTGCACGTTGAAATATTTATTGATCTTCCCCACACTCAGCAGACATCCATCCTACTTAATGAAATTATGAGCTATCATATTCCTGGGCTGGAAAAAGGGATTCTCTTCACGGTAGAATGGAACCCAAATAAGGGCTTTCAGCACTCAAACCACTTAATGAAAATATGAGACTTTATGTGTTTTCATTAGATTTACCAATCAAACATGGATTTCAAACTCCTGTGGAAAGTGGAACAGTGCTTGTTCACTGCAGTAAACAAGTTCTGCTTGACTGGTAAAATAGGTCCCAGAACCAATGCATGGCTGGGGAGGAACTCCTCTACAGTGGGTCTCACACATATAAACGATTGCCTAAAATTAACTTCAAACCTATTTCATAATATTTCAATCATGATATAGCCATAGATGCTAAAAATGACCGTAAACATCAATAAATAAAGAAATGGATTTCAGAATCTGTTAGTCTGCCAACTATTTTATTTAGAGCTGGGATATGTTGATTTTTTAGATTCGGCTTTGGTTTGGTTTCAGGAAAAAACCTTGGTTTCGATTCAGTTTTTTCTTTGTGTTAACCCTTCAGCCAATGCTGATGATATCAAAATTTATGATTTTAAATATTATTTTTTCAGAATATTTTAACAGACCATATAGTGTGACCCCTCATTGGAACGAGCTCATTCCAATGAGGGGGTCACATGATATAGTTTTGTTGTAATTTTCTGATAATTAATATTTTTTCAACTGCTGAATTTGCATATTACGTGAGCGGATGTGACCAATTCATTGGGTAAAGGGTTAAGAATTTATAACAAATAACACTTAATGTTCCTTTACTCGGTTGTTTCGATAAGAGAGAAAATGTAACAGTTGAATGTAGTGTATTCACCACTTTGCCAGAGAGACAATATAGTCCAGTTCCCAATACCCTCTCAGTAAGAAAGTTTGATCAGTTTATGCACAAACACAGTAAAACTGTTCGTTTTTGGGGGGGTTGGCTGGTTTTCCACAAAAACCAGAACCAAACTGGAAAACATAAAAAAACCCAAAACATCCAGCTCTAATTTTATTAGTGGTTCATAGAGTGCAAGGCCAATCACCAGCTTCAAAAAAACTGCCTGGAAACAAGAGAATAATCCAGCTGTACATGGCAGAACAAGAGTTAAGGGGAGATAAACGGTCAGTAACATTGATAATAGCTTAGATTTATTGATCTTAGTGTTTTGCCTCTGCTCCTGTTCATTTCTAATAAAACGTCCATTGACAACAAACTCTTTTGAAATCTAATTGTTGTCTGCAACAAAAGTGGTGTATGTTAGAATTTGATTGCTGGTCTTGAATGTGTGATTACATTCACATTTCAAAATTCAACCTTCTTCGTTATGCTTTTTACTGGGTTTTGAGTTTTTGTATTATGCATTTTATGTGCAGTCATGATTAGAAATGAATTTTTTTTACAATCTTTAGCTGGGTTACACTTCTCCTTTTTGCCACACTGGCAGTGCCCTTGCAGCCAAAATAAGTTGACAGATAATGACATGAATGCTTTTCTTTCAATATTCTAACTTTGTCTGAGCATTACCAATACTGATATTATTTTTTGTAAACTCTCGGAGTGCTCAATTTTTAGAACTACATGCAAATGCATTATCAGGAAAGAAATAATGCACTGTAGGGAGCGTAGTTGTAAATGCTTGGAAATACTTGACCTCATACTTGTGTTGCAGTCATGATATAGCCATAGATGCTGAAAGTGACCATAAACAAAATTAGATAAATAAATATGTTGACTAATAATAAGAAGAGAATCTTCAACCTGTCCACATTTTCTAGTGAAGTTATCATTCACACCTTTTGTACAGTACTGTGTTGACAAAAGCGGGCAGAGAATTTCGACCGGATCATGACAAGCAAAAACAGCATCTGTTATTCAATAGTGTCGCATTTTTCATCGAAAAATGCGACACTATTGAATAACAGATGCTGTTTTTGCTTGTTTTGTACAGATGAGGAGTTTCCTTAATCCTTTACCTTACACAAAAGGCAGATGACACTTGCAAACAAAATTCTTGAATAACTAATTTTTTTCATTTTCTCCATCAAAAACATAGCTTATGAGTTCTCATTGGAACAAACTCTTTGAGCTCGTCCCAATGAGGGGTCATAAGCTTTGTTTTTGAGACAAAAAAATAATGAAAATTGAATGGCGATTTTAGTGAATAGGTCTGGCCATTTTTGGCCATTATTTTGGGTAAAGAGTTAAAAAATAATCATTTTGCCTACCCACACCACCCTGATTTTCATTTTTCTCTGTCTGTGATAGACATACATAGTGAAGATGGATAATAATCACCTTATGTCAGACAAAAGAGAATTAAGTTTGCAGGAAAATGAAATTCAATATTTTAGTCTCAACTCTTGACATTTGTGACAGAACACTCCTGGTGGAAGTTATCTTGAAGCCTTCTCACCACATGTGCATTTTGCACTTGAAATGTTCAGTGTAATATCACTGACTCCATGCAGTGATCATTCAAGTTTTTAAACAAAAGAAGTTTTGTTGTAAACAGTCATCTGGGATCTATAGAAGAGTTGAGATGTAGTTTGTAACAGGTGACTGAAGGAGACAGATGGTAGTTGCATTCTGTGTTCAAATCACTTGGTACTGCATGGCAGAGTTGAAATCATTAGAAACTGCACTCCCGGTAACTTTTTTTAACCTGGTAATTGATCAGGTGCAATTGAATTCAAAAATCTCTCCCAGCCTATAACTGTTCTTGTAACTAGGTTCCTGCCTTGGATTCAAGAAATGGCCTTAACTTTCACTAAGTGCCATTGAAGGCCTTGAAATGTTGGTAAATGTGTCGGGAGGCCTTGAAAAATCTTAAATATTCATGAAATAAAAATGCTTATGAAGTATAAGGCCACACAAAGTAGATCGTCTGTTTCTCAGACCATTATTTGTGAAATTGCATGTGGGCGAGCGGTTTTTTATTTTATTTTTTATTTCTGTAATTACTTCTTTGCCATCAAAAGTTCATGTTCTTGGTTCAAGTTTTAGGCCTCATAATCTACAGAATAGCATGGGTGGTGGTGTATTTCATCCCTTGAGAGCAAGAAGGCTTTGCAATGCTAAAGCACTACAATGTCTTCTTGCACTCAAGGGACAAATTCATCAATTTTTTTAACTTGGGTAAAATATCAGACATAAACCATTTAGTTTTAAATTTTTTTAAGTTTAAATTGGTTATAAAAAGAGAGCATGCGGCAGCCAAAAGGACCATGTGGGAGGGCCTGAGAAACAGATTTTTTATTTTTTTAGGCCTAACTGTATAGTTTTATATGCTTGTGTGACAGAGTCACATTTTTTTTTGTAACTTACCTATTTTCGTCCTGATTTTCATAGGAAAATTTGAAAGTTCTATCCAAAAGTATTATTTCATAAATGAGCAGTAATGTCCATCAAATTCACATATTTTCTGCAGTTATTTCGATTTTTTTTTTTCACATACAACTGTTTGGCATTTTGGAATGCTTGCTTTTGGCAACTCTCCTATTTTCGCCATGTTTTCCACAGTAATGCTCAAAAGTCAATCTAAAATCATTATTGTGTGGATGGGCGATAATATCCATCAAATTTACATATTTTTCACATTCATTTGGCTAAGTTTTTTACCTATAACTCTTTGGCAATCTAAAAGTTACAGAATTTTTGGTCAAATTTCTTGTACTTGGCAAAGGTTGAAAATTGCCATTTTGCCTTCTTCATGGTCACCAAAAGAAGTTAAAACAAGCATTTTGATTGGCTTAGACATTTGAAAGGGGAAATAATTTTAGCTCTGGAATAATCTTTCTACTGATAGGCCCAGAGTGTTGGTCGAACTATCGGTCAGCCAATGGAACTAGTCACAGACCTTTCATGTTGAATTTTGGCTATAAATTCGTAGTTTTTTCTCTCTTCAGTGTTCAGTTGGTGATTTTTTCCTGGGCAATTACTAGCCCTTCTGAAAGGTCAGCATTTTGAGCCATGCCTCTTTAGAATAATTTAACTTCAGTACTTTAAAACAAAATGATTTAATTAATTTTAAACAATTTAACTTCAAAAATTTCAAAGTTAAATAAATAAATGTAGATAAAAAAATGATGTAAGGTCTGTAAAAGTAAATTAAGTTTCTAAATCTTAATAAAATGCCCCAGTAAATTAAGACAGATTAAAAGTATCTACAGTTTAAACAGATTTAGTCAATGTTTATAAAGTTTTTTTGTTGTTGTTTTTTACTTAAATACTTCTTCTTGAACAGTTATATATTTTTTTTTCCATAAAGTAAGACTGACAAAACAAACAATTGTACAAATTTCACCAAATAAACTGTTATAGATTCCATTTCAGAGAGTGATTTATAGAACCTGGTCTAGTTTGGGTAACACAGCCATCCATTTCATGAAGTCCTAACAATCATTCAAAGCCCGAACTGTTACACTTGAGTACCTCCTCCCACTCTCCTTATAAAGAAGTGGGAGGAGGGGCTAATGACTGGAGGTCCAAGTTAGGACTGGTGAAGGTAGGGCCTTGAAAATGCTTTGATTTGGCTATTTTTGGGCCTTGAAAAATGCTGAAATATATCGAGAAACAGCTTTGATTGAATGCCTTGAATTTTATTAGTCCTTGTCTGCAAGAAGCCTGTGTAGCCACAAAGAACATGTGTGGATATATGGATATGTGTCCGGATGGATGGATTGGAGGGATCAATTGATGGTTATCACCAACAGTGAGAAAAGGTATGCACAGAGGGACATTGTGGCCTATTGGTCAAAGCTGAATTTATTTTAAAAATACTTGGACTCCTGATTTTTTTCATTTTTCACTACTCACTATCATAGTTTTAATAAATCTAGTGACAAAAAATGGACCCTATTGTGTCACTTTTAGTGGGGTGGGGGCTGAATGACAGTATACACACTTTCCTCCTGCCTGTGTTCTGCTTGTATTATAAAGCGCCACCTGCTGCTAGAAAGGAAAATTTAAAACTTGGGAGATATCCTTAGGGTCAGTAAAGTAAGGATAAGTGTTAGCAGGCCACAGCCAACCCTCACCTATGCTATATTGACCCTAAACCATTGTGGGTGTCTCCCATTTTAGTCCACTTGAAGATGGAGAGTTTGTGTCTTAGTATATTACGTTTATAGCACGAAAAGGGTTAAAATAACTAATAAATATGATATTGTTGGACCGAAACAGTTATCATTTGTTAGTAACATGATATGGAATGGAAAATAAACACAGAAGAGTGGAGGAGACCAGGTATTTTTTAAATAAAATGGAGAGTCCTATATTCTTCAGCTTTACCAGATAGAGCATTGGACTTTAGACCAAAAGGTCGACAGTTCAATCCTGGCCCATGCCATCTGTGTTGTGTTGTTGAGGAAGATACTTTTAACACTTTACCCAATGCAGACCATATCAAAATTTATTATTTTAAATATTGTTTTTTAAAATTTAAAAAAAAAATTCAACAAAACCATACCATGTGACTCCTCATTGGATTGAGCTTGATGAGCTCATTCCAAAGAGTGGTTACATGATATAGCTTTGTTGAAATTTGTGAAAAATAGTATTTTTTCGGCTGCTGAATTTGCATATTACGTGGGCAGATGTGGCCGATTCGCTGCATAAAAGGTTAATCCCAATTACCCATGTGGCTTCGTGCACTAAGGCATATTGCTGCTAGCTTTGCTTTGTTAATCAACACATGGATGGAAGGGTGGATATGGTCTCCTTTCCCATTATGAATTTTAAGGCTGATTAAAACTAATTCATATAATTTTGTTAATGCATAAACTGCATAGAACAGCTGCAATCTGTGACAATCTTTGTGGCAGCCATAAACATGTCAAACCTCTGTATAAATTTTAGTACCAGTGATCAAAAGTGTAATTAAATTTTGTTTCTAATTAACATTAATCAAGATAAGGAAATTGGTCCCCAATATGAGCAGACTCTATGCTTGGACATGAGTTCATATTTCGTTTCCTAAACCTCATAAATTTAAGGTGTAAGTAGAGTGTTTTGTATTTATGTGAGGCACAGGTGGCACATGAATTACTTTTTGAATTACTTTTGAACTACAGTGGGCTTATAATGATGAAATTTAAACTACAGTATTGTAAGGGAATAAGAGAAAATAAAATTGCAATGTAACTTGAGAAAAAACAGAATTTTTTATTATATATATATTTATTTACATTAAACCTAGATCTAGATTGACGATTGCTTAACTCTCATAGAGACCTTAATTTCTAATAAAAAATGACATCAAGAAAGGATAACAGATACTGTTGTTTTTGCAACTGTGTTTTTCCTGGCATCATTGTAGATTTCATGGCTAAACTTAACTTCTTACCCATGTTGGGGTCATGAGATAGCCAAATATGCAGAAAGTGACCTTAAACACCAATAAATAAATGCATAGTTTCCCAAGTTTACTTCCATGATTGAAAAGTCAGAAGTGTGGTTTAGTATCATCATAGAGTTCCATGTCCGATAGTTAGGAATTGCAAACTCCAGATAGTTTCCCTGGCTTTTATGCTATTTACCTGAGGTGGCTCAGTGCAGGTTGCAAGCCGAAAGATCCTCAGTTCAATTCCCACCTGCAGCAACCACGTTATGTCCTTGGGCAAGACACTTTACCTCCACTTCCCACGTGGGGGCACTGTGGCATTGTGTACTAAGGTGTACTGCACGTCGATGGTGCACTTGTCTTCAGCCAATGCTAACTCTGCTTGTGTGGAGTTAATATGTTGGGGAGCCTGACAGTTGTTGCCATTGCTCGGTGGTTCTCTCCGGGTACTCCGGCTTCCTCCACCCATAAAACTGTCTGACACAAGGTGACCCTGGCTGTCAAAAGTGTCGTTAAACCCAATAAATAAATATGTTATTTACTATGGGTGACATTACCAACTGATCAATAACAAGTGCTAACCATCGTATAATACAGCTCAGTATGTCTTTTACATACAAGACAGCTTTTCTCTTCTAATCTTCATGTGATATGCTTTTTGTGTAATTGTTTTGGGAACTTCTGATTTAACTCTTAACTTGCTGATTATTTTCAAGATATTTTTCCTAAAATCTAGTCATGGCTGCTGTGAAGCAGCTATGACTAGATTTGATAAAAAACCACCAAAATTCATTGGTGAAAAAATCCCTTCAATTTACAAGGGGAAAATTTGATTAAATGTGCCCAAATAAGTCTTTTTTGGACGTGAATATCCGCCAGCAGCACACAATTTATTTATTAAGGTTCAACGACACTTTAACAACCAAGATCATATCATGGCAGTGACAGGGTTAGATTGGTTGAAGACATACACACCATTGATGTGCAGTACATCTTTGTACACGGTGATATTATGCCCCGATGTGGACAATCAGGGTTAAGTGCCTTGCCCAAGGACACAATGCGGGAGTCCGAATTGATCGCTCAGATGGTCACCCTTCCAAGGACCAACTGGGCTAACCCCCCAGCAGCACACAAAGAGTTAAAGCATTTCTGAATGTGTGGGTTGATTCTCACTACACTTAGCATCCTAGGGACCTCATCAGCGATATTGCAATTCCCCAATCAATAAGGTATGAAGGCAGCTATTTTGTGACCCAGTGAAATGCTATGATAAACAAATTAATGAAATTGGTGATTAAATTATAGAATTAGTACTAACATTTCTCATGGTGAGATTATTAGATGATGATTGTGTCTAATTGGTGGGACAGAGAGATGAGGTAATGAAAAATCAATAAATAAAACTTGTAATGGATGCTTCTGTATGTCAGTCACCTTTCAAATTTGTTGAAGCTTTTTAATTGAATGTCTAATTTTGAACATTTGATGAATAGCATGATTCATTCAAATTTGAAAAGTGATGTCACATACAGAGTGATTCTGCAATTGTTGACAGTTGATACAACTTAATAGTACTGTGATCTCAGGGACGGATCCAGGAATGTTTGGGGGGCACCTGTTTTTCAATTGAGGATGTCCCCAAATAAATTGAGATGGCTTACTACAGATGATTAGACCACTGCATGACTGTCTTGAAGTGCTTTTTATCAACTTCATCAGTCTGCATGTGTATAGATTTCTACTAAATAATGGAAATATTTGCTTCAAACTAGTAGATTTCAAAGTTGACTGAAATTTTTCTGCAGGAATTTGGGGACATTTGGGATCCAAAGTTTGGGCACCCATACATAGGTATTGGATCAACTCTGGATCCACCCCTGTGTGATCTCTGAAGCAGACAGAGAACTTTGAGCAGATCACAACTCAGTTGTGATCTGCTCATACTTCTCTGTCAGCTTTCTATCTGACAACACCACAGAATCTCATGCAGATCGAGGCAATGTGGGAGTTCTTCACCTCCTAGTAACACCTTTAACCCTTTTACCTAACACAGTATTTTTAAAAAATAAATTGAATTTCACATTGTTCGAAAACAAGTTTCACAATTTTTCAATAAAATATCATTTGAACCAGCTTGATGAGCTGGTCCCAATAATGTCCATATTTGTATGGTTTTATTGAAAAACTTCCGATATATTTTAGGCTGTGGTAGTCTTATTCTGGTTAATTTTCTGTCCGTTTTTGTCTGCTAGATTGGGTAAAGGGTTAACACTGTATAAATTGGTTTGAAATAATGCCAATTGGGAGCCTGATATCAGAAGTTGGAAGAGACCCCAATGATGGAAGAGAATAGACACCAATGATGGAAGAGAATAGGCTCCAATGATGGAAGAGAAAAATAAAATAAAGAAAGATAATAAGAAGAAAATAATTGTGGCTTGCATACTTTATTGAATGTTCTTGTATGTGGCCATTTTGATGGGTTATGTGTCAAGAAGACACTTTCAGGTCATTCATTTCACACTGTAACTCTAATTTATTACATACATTAAACAGTTCACATATGTTTGTCAAAAGCAATGCTACATTCCCCCCTCCTGTAAATCTTACTTCCCTCATTGTGCAGTATTGCATAATGACTTTCAGGTGAGAACAATGTATGATTCAGTTTATCTGGACACAATTTATGTTTATTGCTAGGACATAAAAGTGGTACTGTCATCAGCCATCTGTACGATTTATGTCTCACCTTTTAAGCTACCATCCTAATATTAGTTACATGCCATATGGACAAGTGACATTTTGAAAGCATAGGGATTGAACTTGTAAAAGTAATTTAGTGTTGTAGAAGAATCAATTAAGCATCCACCTAGACAACAACAGAAAGTAATTATCAACCTAATTCTAAAGAAGGAATTTGTTATTCCCGCACTCTTATTACCTGTCCTTGACACTTCATATATGGAGAATAACCCTCCCCCCCCCCCTCGAGGGAACCCCTGGGAAGTGAAGCAGTACCTATTTCTTGTAATAAACAAATTCTGCTATACTGGTGAAATAGGACCTGAGAAATATCCATGTTGGATGTTCTCTGAAGTGGATAGCATAGAGAGTAATCGTTTGACTGGACTGGTTATGTGAAATAATTCATGAGCTCGTCGAGCCCGTTCCAATGAGGGTCATAACCTATGTTTTTGAGACAAAAAATGAAAATAGTTATTCAAGAATTTTTTTGCAAGTGTTGTCTGCTTTTCATGTTAAAAAAACAAAAAAACAATGAAGTTCCCATTACACCCATTTCAAAGTGTCTTCGTCACGGATACATGACACAATTGTTGATTGCATAATTCACTTGTGAAGTTATCATTTTTAATCAAACCCTGAAATCCCAGTAAATCACACTTTGGAAAGTAATAAATAGATATAAACGACTGGCGAAACTTGACTTCATATACCTATTTTGCATTCATGATATCATAGCCAAGGATGCTGAAAGCGATCTTAAACCCCAATAAAAAAATAAATGTGTGGAATGTAGATTGTAAATCAAACCACTATAGTAGACTTTCAACTACATAGGAACTCAAATGGGGTCCCTGGATATGAAGCAGTGCTTGTTTTTTGCAATATAAACACTAAGCTCAGTTTTACTTGTAAAATAGGAATAAGTCAACAGTGCTTGGGGTGGAAGTCCTCTAAAATGAGCAACATGGGTATAAATGGTCAGCTAAACTTGATTTATCTCCATGTTGCGATCATGAGTAGCCATTGTGCAGAAAATGTGACCTTAAACAGCAATAAATAAATAAATAAATGGTCAGGGAATCAAAGAGTCATGGATCACGACCCAGTCACAATCCAGTCCATTTTCTCTGACAGCCTTTGTGATCACATAGTACTGCACTTAATTAATTCAGCTGGTACTGTATATTGTTAGGGGTATACTCACTGTTTTAATGTTATGATGAGTCTAAATGTATAAGTAACTAATTCTTAACAAGTTGAGCTGCACTGTTCAGCGAGAACTTGACAATGAAGACAAAATAATATTAACTATGAATTTAGAACTTCCAGTAATGTTGGTAATGTCTTGATGAAGCCATGCACCATTACATACTATTACAAACATCTGTGACTATGTGATTAATTAAGGGGAATACCATGGAGTGATGAAGGGCCTATACACTTTCATTTTTCAGGATCCAAAAAGCATCAATGCACAGATGTGTGTGGGTAGTTCAGCTCCATACAGTATGTGGAGTGCAAATTATTACTACCGTACTAACATGATGGGAATAAGTCCAGGGGGTGCATGCAGTAAAATAGAGCAAAAGAATATGGGTATGGTTATTTTCAAGAGGTCAAGTCTGCAGGAGAATTTAGACACAAAGCTGATACCAAGATAGGTGATTCGGTCAATCCTATAACAAAGATGCATTAACCCTTCAGTTAATGAATCGGCCACATGCACCTGTGTAATTAATTTACAAACTGAACAGCTGAAAAAAAGTAAAGCAATTTCAAGAAAACCATATCATGTGATCCACTCACTGGAATGGGCTCAGGAGGCTCGTTCCAATGAAAGGTCACAGGATATGGTTTTGTTGAAATTTATTGAAACATTTGAAAAAGAAATAATTAAAATAACATATATTTTGATATGTGTGTTGGGTGAGGGGTTCTTTTTCATTGTAACAGCTTATGTGTACCAGCAGGGCTGTCATTGATGTAGTCATTACAAAGTCAAGGACTGGGTTTGTTTATAAGGAGGGGACTCTGAAACTGAAATCTGAAAATTTGGTAGGCAGGCTTATTTTCGATTATGAGCTTATACATGGGTCAGTATTTTATATGTAAAACTTGTGGAGTTTCCATCCAAGCAGTAACTCCTAAAAAGTTAAAAATCTGTTTCTCAGGCCCTCCCATGTGGTCCTTTTGACTGCCGCATGCTCTCTTTTTTAACCAATGCAAACTTGAAAACATAAATATTAACCCTTTACCTAACACGAAAAGCAGACGACACGTGCCCAAAAAATGATTGAATAACTAATTTTTTTTATTTTTTGTCTCAAAAACATAGGTTATGACCCCTCATTGGAACGAGCTCGACGAGCTCGTTCCAATGAGGGGTCATAACCTATGTTTTTGAGACAAGAAATGAAAAAATAATAAAAATTAATTGGCGATTTTTTAGAATAGTGCTGGCCGGTTTTGGCCGTTACGTTGGGTAAAGGGTTAAATGGCTGTATGAAATTCCTCAAAAGAGGGCAACTTTATATAAATGATTGGCTGCACTTGACTTGCCAGTGTGGAAAAGTATGTGACCTTAAATACCAATAAATAAATAAATTTCTGAGCACAAAAAAGTGTTGATAGTACTTGTAATATTGAGGTTTTATATTAAATGGTATTCTTTTGCTTGGTACTCACTTATTAGATCTAGGGTTAATGTAATTATATTGGTAGCAATAATAATTAGTATGTGTGAAAATTTAGTTCATTTCGTGAAAACCCTATAGGAAGGTCATACCATAAATACACCAGTTGGACCTGGTTGGACAACAATTATAGTGTTTTTATCTCAGTGTATTGATGATGTAGTGGAATTCCATCACTGTACAGATAATGTTCAGAAAGTATTGACTCTTTGCATTGTTTGTTGTCACAAGTTCATAAATATTTGACTACCAAGTTTTCTCAATTGCATTCAATGAGTAATGGTTTTGATGTAAAGAAATTCACTGCACCTTGTAATAAAGTATCAAGGGAACAACTCTGGCTTGGTTCATATCATATATTCTGAGATTGGCATCATATCAGCCGAGCAGAGGTGGCAGAGTCAGAGGGCACGTACCCCTCCACAGACATGTTTCGCTGTTACACAATGAGTTAAAATGGGTGCATGCAAATATGTAAATACAAGGCATTCCTGTAATATATTATTTGCAAATCCCAACAATATTTAGCCAAAGAATCCCACCTTTGGATACTTCAGTTGGCTAAGCTTCTACTTCAACCATCTTCCAACCCGAAGGCTAGATGGTGGAAGAAGAAGACACAGACAGGACAGTGACCACACCGTGCCATATTCATCTCAACCAGAGATTATAGTGTGTCATGGTACATTTACCGATATACTATTGTAACCTTTCTCACACAGGATAGAAGCAGGAAAGCCTTGGAACATTTGTGGCCCTTCAGTTTTATTGAGCTTCTGCTGCCCCTGCAGCCAAGTTTGAAGTCATCAGCTGTGCTTTATAATCAGCAATTCTGGGAAAGAAAATCATATCTAATAAGGCCTACGAAAGCTGTTTCTCAGGCCCTCCTGCATTGTCATTTTGGTTGCCGTATGTTATTTTTTTATAACCAATGCAAACTTAAAAAATAAAAATTAAATGGTTTAGGCATAAAAAAGTTAAAAATCTGTTTCTCAGGCCCTCCCGCATGGTCCTTTTGGCTACCGCATGCTCTCTTTTTTTAACCAATGCAAACATCAAAAAATAAAAATTAAATAGTTTATGTCTGATATTTTACCCAAGTTAATAAAACTGATAAATTTGTCCCTTGAGTGCAACAGGCTTTGCAATGCTGTAGCACTGCAAAGCCTTCTTGTACTCAATGAATGAAATACACCACCACCCATGCTGTTCAGGACTGTAGATTATGAGGCCTAAGGCATAAAACAACCAAGAACATGAACTTTTGATGGAAAAGAAATAATTACAAAAAATAAAAAATAAAATAAAAAACCTCCTGCCTGCATGCAATTTTACAAAAAATGGCCCGAGAAACAGAAAATCTATGTTATGAGGCCTTATGGCTGATATTTTACGCAAGCTAATAAAATTGATAAATTTGTCCCTTGAGTGTAACAAGGCTTTGCAATGCTTTAACATTGCAAATCCTTCTTTCACTCATGGGGTGAAATACACCACCACGCATGCTGTTCCTGTAGATTATAGGCCTAAAACAAAAAAACAACCAAGAATATGTATTAACTTTTGATGGCAAAGAAATAATTACGAAAATAAAAAAATAAAATAAGAAACTGCCCGTCTGCATGCAATGTTACAAAAAATGACCTGAAAAACAGAAGTCTGCTTTGTGGGACCTAAAAAACTTTCCAAGAGAGCATAAAAAGATCAAGTAGAGTTGTTGCTGATATACCTGCATACACAGAAGTCTGTTGGTTGAAACTAAGCTATTTGCTTTTTCAATGCTTTTTCACAAAATTTGAGATTTATAATATTGAATTGTCTGAATGGGAAGTAGGTATTTTCATAATAGTGCACTTTCCACTTACTGTAAATAAGTTCTGTACCAGACCAGTTTACTAATATTCTGATTTTCATTCTATGACTAATTATTTGAGTGATATCAGTCTGGTGTAATTTTGAAAATATTTCCTTGAATCTTGTGAGTAATAGTTGGGTGATGATTGAGGATAAAGACTAATTTTTAGTTCAGGAAAGATTCCAGACAAATCATCCTAATTATTACAGTGTAATAGTGTAATGTAAAAGCCACACTCAAGTCACTACAATGTCTGTAATACACAGTGCCACAAACTACCTAAAGGTAAAAACTGTCAATACTTTTCTTTATTTTGTGTGGGTGTTTTAATCCTCACCTCTTAACCCACTGAGTATTTTCAAGATATTTTTCATCAACTCTTGTCATGACTGCTTCAAAGCAGCCATGACTAGATTTGATGAAAAATTCATCTAAATTTAATTAAAAAAATCCTTGGTGGAAAAATCCATTTAATTTACAGGGGAGAAATTATATTAAATTAATTAACACTAGTTATTCTTATTTCAGTGACAAGAGAAATCTTGTCCTTGAAGTTGCAAGGAATATCTATCTGCCAGCACCATGCAACCCGTACAGAATATATTTTCAGAATCAGTGGCAGACTGGTCATTCAGGGAGATTTCCCGATGGGCCAGTCAGTGCCCCATCCAAAGAAAAATGTCTTTGGATAGCCTGGAAGCTGATCACAATAAATGTGATTAGTTTGGTCTTAGGGACAGCTTGATGGAGCGATTTGCCACTATTGGATCATACAGGGAAGCTTGCAACCAAATTATTTGGTTGTCAGGAGCTCAATTTCCAATTTTAGATAGCCATAGAATGGGGCCCATTTTTAGCCTGTTATTATTCCATTGCAATTCAAAATCAGACTGACTGACTCCATGAGAGGGCTGGCTGGGCCCAATTTTTAGGGCGGACTGGCTCAAGATTGACGGTCTGATCGAAATTCTTTGTCCGCTTTTGTGATCACAGTACTGTAGCCTTCTATATATGTCTTCTTGAAGTTTGTGGAGATATCAAACTTTATGTCTTTCAGACAAACAATTTCCATTACAATTAACTCTTAACCTACTAAGTGATTTTAAAATATTTTTAATCAAATCTAGTCATGGCTGCTGTGAAGCAGCCATGACCAGATTTTATGAAAGACACACAAACTTTTATCACAAAAAATCATTGATAAAAATGTTGATACAATTTACAGAGAAAAATTTGGTAAAGCATGCTGAGATTTTAGAAGATGATTTCCTGTCTTGGGCAGAAATAACTGCAAGCAGCATGCAAGGAGTTAAAGAACTTGTTCAAAAGAGCCCTTTGCAACTCATATAGACTTGTGTGTAACAGTGGTATGTGTGTATGCATACAATTTACAGCAGAATAGAATGCTTGATTTTTCCTCAAACCTGGGAAGTAAAGCAATGAGCAAAGCATAATTATACTAGTGGCGGTAAATAAGTTCTCCTTTATTGTGCTCCCGACCTCCTCGGGAGGTTCGGTGGGTATATAGTCGAGGTCTCCATTCGTAAGCCTGTACGTCCATCCATACAAACATTTTGTATTATAACACTGGCATTGTTTGTCTGATTTTGATGTCCTTTGGTGTGCTGATAGACATTCATTCCAGAGTTATGGTTCTTGTAGGACTTAGAAAATAAACGTTCTGCATTATAACTGTGGCATCGATTGTCAGATTTTAATGTCCTTTGGTGTGATGATAGACCAGCATTCAGGCCTTAAAATAAGCGGTCTGACATTTGCAAATTGAGGTCCCCAGAGGGTGAATTTGATGATGCTATCCCATACAGTGGGCCAATTTATCATCTGGGTACCTCTTTCTGTTTAGGTTTGAGACCCTGATTCAGATTGAGGTTCACAGAGGGTAAATTTAGTGATGCTACCCTGCTGTGCAGGGTAGCATCACTAAATTCACTCTCTGGGGGACCTCATTTTGCAGATGACAGTCTGCTTATTTTCTGGCTTGAGTCCAGCATGATGGACATGATATCCACATTTTGCCTGGAAGCTGATGTTTCGTTCACATATGTTCTTGTTGGTAACTAGCAGGACCACACATTTCACGATTGAAAGCCTACGCACCAGAAAATTTCTACTTTCATTACATATCAAGGGAGGTAATTAAAGGCTGAATTTCTATCTGGATTAAAACAGGGAATCACACACTCCTCATTTATATAATAGATAGTCCTTGATAACCTGAGCACTCAAAACTAGGCAGCTTAAGTATAAACAGTCAACTAAATCCTACTTTATACTTTTATTAAAGGATTTGATATAGCCCTGAATTCTGAAAGTGTCAATACACATCAATAACAGTATGCCTGTTTAAACTGATGCTTATTGTCTTCAGAGACTGCATTTTAGTCACTCATCAATGCCACATCTGTGTAAGACAGTTCACAACCAAGGATGAGACATTTCAGCAAATTTGCTGAATTCTGCAAATTCATGCCTAAAATGCTGAAATTTTGTTTCTACAAATTTGCATGGAAATGGTCTTAAAAGACCATTTTCATACAACTTTATAGAAATAAAATATCTGTCACCCAACAGATTCACTCTGTTTTCTTTTATTTTTTGAAGAAGAATAAGTTTCACTAATTTATCTGAAAATTGTGAGACTTTTAACCAGTTAACTGCGCATAATCAAATCAGTTAAATTTTACCCCATTGTATAATAGATTTTGCCTTTTTGTATACATAATAAACTGTGGTTACATACTACAAAACAAGTATAATTTTCTTATTTTTTCAGTCATTTGCAGCCTGCACCAAATCTGAATCAGCAGAACTGGAATCCATGCATTCGTTTTTACTTTCAACTTCAGTGTCCATCCATATCAGTTGCCCCTACTAAATAACAATCCCGCATTTCATTTTCGAAACACTATGTAAAGACGATAAATCATCATCAGATTCCAATACACATTGCTTCATCTTCAGACAATCGCTTTTTAATAGACACAGACATTTTAGCACAAAAGTCGGCAACAAATAGCAGTCAGGTGTCTCAGAAACAAAACAAAACCGGCAATAAATTATAAATAGAATGGCTTGCTCGGGAATTCCCACTTAACGTAAATTTGTGCTATATTTATAAGACGACAAGAGCGAAGGAAGAATGACAGCTCTGTGTGTAGAATGAGCAAACCTGTGCATGATTGGTTTATGAACGTAACAGGTTCACTGTGGATTCCCTCATGACGTAGCTGGATGCTATAATTATAAGATGGATATGTCCATCATATGCAGTTAAGTGGTTAACTACTGGTAATTTCAGAAAATTTAGTTGCATGTCATTCACATTTCTGCAGAATATGGCACCACAGTCGGCCACTGTCAAGATATTTTCGGAGTATAGTGCCACTGCATGAATGTTAACTATTTCAAGGATAATTACTTGTGATTGAAGAACCTGAGTATTCCCTCTAGTAGTCGTCATGTTAGTGGTAATGTAACTAAATAATTCATTGGAAGGAAAATATAATTTGGGTTTGTCTTCCTCCTGTCTTTATTATGTAAATAGTCACACACACTATTAAACCCTATATTCTTCAAGAAGCTTTTGTTTTTTTTTTATTTGTTGATAGGTCAAAAGAGGATCAAGAGTCTTCTGAATCCCAAAACTTACATAAGTAATAGATTTCTTTGTAAATCTACATTTTTATTCTTTGATCACATTTTTTATACTAAACCACAGAACCTTGTCTCCTTCTTTAATGTTCTCTTTGAAAGCATACTTAGGGTTTTTTAAAAGGAAAAGTCTTCTTCCTTAAATCCTCTGTATGTAGATGAGCTTATTATTACGAGGCGTACATAATAGATTTTATCAAACTTTCTCCCTGTAGGAATCCTGGGATGTAATATAGTTCTTATTTTAAGTTTCATATGAAGTTCTTTTTTAATACAAGTTAACTAGAAATTCACTGCCAGTTGTAGTAGAATGCTAACTAGACCTCTAAACTTTATCATTCCATGAGTGCACCAAGGCACCATCTGCAATGCTTTAGCATTGCAGATGGTGCCTTGGTGCACTCAAGGGATGATATATATGTACTGAATCTGAGTACCATACTAGTTTGTGTGATTTGAGAGATCTGTAGTGATAGGTCACAGGTGAGTTGAGTTTAACACTTTACTTTATATCCATGTTGCAGTCATGATTAGCCATTGTGCAGAAATATGTGACCTTAAACACCAATAAATAAATACCTTCAGTATTACTGAAATTGAATAAAAAACCTTGTAATCTGTAGAAGAATTTCCCCAATATCCACTGAATTTATAAATTCAAATTTCTAGACGTTTTTATGGAGCATGGTGGCTCAGTGGTTATGCCATTGGACTGAAAGCTCCATGATTCGATCCCACCGGGGGAAGCAGCATTGTGTCCTTGGGCAAGGCACTTAATCCACAGTGTACTAAGGCATACTGCACGTTGACGGTGTACTTGCCTTCAACCAGTACTAATCCTGTATGTGTGGAGTAAGTGTGTTGGATATTCTTGCTCACCACTGCTCATTGGTATACACCAGCTTCTTCCAGCTGTAAAGCTGTCTGACACTAAGGTGACTCTCAATGACACAGTGTTGTTAACTCCCCCCCACCCAAAAAAAAAAAGAAAGACATTTTTTACCTCAATACATCCAGTATAGGTATTTACTCTATTATATCTTGTTTGACAGCCCTCAATGAGGTCAGTCCCAAACAAGATATAATAGAATAAATAAATGCTCAGTTTATTACTAGAAGATAGGGAAATGACCTAATTCCTGTTAATTGAATACTTCTGTTAAGCTGGCTATTCAATCAACAGGATTCCACTGTATATTGTGTACCAAAGAATTTCATTGAGTAACCACCCAGTTTATCATGCTCCCGACCTCCTTTGGAGGTTGGGTGGGTATATAGTCAAGGTCTCCATCCATACCTCCATTCATCCGTATGTCCATACAAACATTTGTATTATAACTCTGGCATCAGTTGTCAGATTTGGATGTCCTTTGGTGTGGTGATAGACCATTCTGGGGGGAAAAAAGATCCACACATTGTCCATGCATACTTACCACAGTTATGTCCCTTTTTAGACTGAGAAAAGGTGTCCTTTTGAAGTTTTTGCATTGATTTTTGTCCATGGGAATAATTGTTTTTGAATGGCAGCACAAAATTTAATCATTTTTGTATTGCTCCTGTTGGCATTGTAGGATGGGGCATATGCAATGCTTCACATTGTACTATTTTCTTGTTATGTTTGCAGATATATTTAGCCACAATACATTCAGTGTTTGGCATTTCATCTGTTATATCTTGTTTGACAGAGCTCATCAAACAAGACATACTAATAATATAAGGCCACTCAAAGTAGATCTGTTTCTCAGGCCATTATTTGTAAAATTGCAGAACATCCAATACAGGCATTTAATCTATTATATCTTGTTTGACAGAGCTCATGAAGCTCTGTCAAACAAGATATAATAGAATAAATGCTAAGTTTATCTCTAGAATACAGGAAAGTGACACAATCCCTGTTAATTGAATACTCCTGTTAAGTGAATAATTTTCAATGGCAAAGTGGCTATTCACTGCTGAGTTAACAGGGTTCCACTGTATTGCAGAATGTGTTGCTCTACAGTAGAAAATACAGCTGTCTCATAGCAGGAATTAATATAGCAGTAATATCTGTTGCACTTTTTATTTGATAAAAAAAATGATTTGATTCATTCTGGGTGAGTGATTTGCACTCATCTCGACTCAGTGACTGATTAAACAGGGACAAAAGACGTGTGACTGCCCAGACATTTTCACATGCATGACATACCCTCATTAATTGAGACCATTTCTGCAGAGAACTTGAACTGGTTGACTCTCTGTTAACAAGGTGGGTGATGACTTTCACAAAACTTGCCAGATGATACACACTCAATGGCATTTATAAATAATCAATGTGAATTCTTCAAAAATCTGATTTTGTAGACAATAGCCTTAGAATGATATTATTTTTGTATTATAATTGATAATCCCTGCAGGACATGACAACCAGATGTGACTTGGAAGCAAACAGTTTAGCTATTGTTGTTTGGTGAAATATAATTGAACAAATACAGTATCAGACAAAGTAACAATCATAAAGGTTATCGTAAAATCAAATTTTGTTTTAGTTTTAATTTGAAACAATTTTTTCCATTTAAAGCAGTTTAAAGCCTCAATTTTGTCTTTAACCCTTTACCAACATAGCGGCCAAAAACGTCCAGGAAATTGACCAAAATAAGCCTTCCACAACCTAAAATATCTTACAAATGTCTCACTAAAACCATACAAATATGGATATCATTAGAACTGGCTCATTGAGCCGAATTTTAATGATATATATCCATATTTTTGGGGTTTTATTGAAAAATTGTGAGAATTTTTTTTCGAAAAATGTGAAATGTAATTTAGTTTTAAAAAAAGCTGTGTTAGGTAAAGGGTTAAAAAAACTTTTCCACAGATTCGAGATAGAACTTCTATTCTGTTTTTATCACATAACTACAGGATGACCGTGCTAAAGGGGTGCATAAATCACATGCTCCCCCCCCCCTTCCTCCCCTTTTTTATTTACCCAGGTATAGGTATTTCACGAGGTGGTGCTCCTCCACTTTTTTCGACATTTTGACCTGCACTGCAACTTTTGACTTCAACAGACTGAAAAGTAACTAACCATTAAGCACCTGGCTTTGTTCTGAATGTTGACATTAACCCTTGGGGACTGGAGATTTATATATTTTCGTTATACTTTGAAAGTCTACCTCCAATGGTTTTGCAGTTGTTTCTAATCAAGTCTTGGCTGCCTACAGAGGCAGCCAAGACTTGTCTAGAAACAACTGACAAGGTACTAGAAAACAAGTGTTAAGTTTACCCCAACAATGCATTTTTGGGGCACCTGTTCCTTTGCATTAAAAAGGTAAACATGGCCAGAATTATACCCTTAAGGGTAAATAAAGCCAGTCAAATTTCTGGCTAGTACAATATCCCTTTTAACAGAAGAGCTGGTTAACTGAACAGCCACTTTGCCAGAAAAAAATAATTAACAGGAGTACAGAATAAAGAAATGGAGGAATTGGGTCATTTTCCTATCTTTTAGCTCTATATTATTCTAAGCATTTGTTCAATTGAATCTTGTTTGACAGAGCTCACTGATTTTAAAGAAGTATATTTAATTAGGTTTCTAGTTTGTACTGACTATCAACAATGTGTCAGAAAATTTTAATTCTCATAATTTTGACCTCTTAGTGTCAGGCCTGGAATTGCTACTCTTTACAGATCCCTTTTGGTTTTCCAAGTTCTGGTTTTCTAACTTGTAAGTATTGTTGACAGAAACCATTGCCAAGGTTCATAGTTTAATAAGTTTATAATTAAGTAAGTACCGATTCACCTACCACCCTCAATGTCTTAGGTCAGTTTTTCTTAATGTGAATTCCACTAAAAAGGTAAATCATCTCATTTCCTAAGGCCAATTAGTGTTTTGTAAGGTACAACATATATTTCATCGTTATCTCTAATACAAGATTCTAGCTTTTTGTATTCTGTGTTAAGATTGGGGAATCTTGTTATATCATGATTTGTCTAGACACAAGTTTGAGATAACTAGCAGAACATGGGTGGTATTTCAAGGAAGTTATTGTTACCCTGTGTTTATCAGGAAGTTGCAGTGGCTTTCTAAATGTCAGATTTCTTGCAGTAAAACACCATTTACCATACAATCTACAAGAAAGTCAATGTTGTTGTTGTTTATAACTTTGATAAAGAACTGATAAGAAAATAAGTGCACATCAGCAGGTGTCAGAGAGATTTTAAATGTAACACTTAAAAATTGTGTAGTCATAAACCACTGCAGGACTTGTACAAGGATTTGAAATTCAAGGCCCTTGAATGGTCTTGAAAATCAATCTGTAGGCTCCACAAAGTAGATCTTCTGTTTCTCAGGCCTTTTTTTATAAAAGTGCATGTGGGCGGGCGTTTTTTTATTTTTGAAATTCTTTGACATGAAAAGTTCATATTCTTGGATTGTTTTATGTTTTAGGCCTCATAATCTGCAGAAAAGCATGAATGGTGGTGCAAAGCCTTGTTGCAAAGCCTTGTTGCATTCAAGGGACAAATTTATCAATTTTATTAACTTGAGTAAAATATCAGACCTAAACCATTTAATTTTTATTTTGTTAAGTATTCATTGGTTATAAAAAGAGAGGATGTGGCAGCCGAAAGGACCATGCAGGAGAGCCTAAGAAACAGATTATTAACTTTTTAAGGCCTTATGGGAAATAGATATGAATATTTTTTCATATTTATTGATACGATGGAGTTATTCAGTTAACAGGAGGATTCAGTTAACATGATGTCAGGGTTTATCACGATAACTGTTTTATAGGGAAGACTCGGTTTTTGCAGTATTACAACTCAACAATCCAAACATGTGCAAATGCAAGTCACAACACATCAAAGGTTGTTACACACTGGATGCTATGTGGTCATTGCATTACATCCAATGAAGTGATAGTTAAATATAGTTTTGCTGCTTACACGGTGGACCACTTGTTATTGGCAATGTGTCACATCCAATATTCTCTGAAAAAAAAAACCACAAACAGTATAACAAAACATACATCTAGGCAATTATTTTCAATCAATTGCAGAAAACTACATGCAGTTGTTTTCTTCATGGACCCAAAGAGTGGGGATGGGGGGGGGGGGGGGGATAACACCTACTCTCCCTCTCTGGATCTGCCACTGTGCACAGCAAAGATCTATAAAGTCACAGTTTTCAGAAGCAAATATTTCCCATAATGCACTTTGATATTTCACCAAATATCAAAGTGCATTATGGGAAATATACATCTAGGCAATTATTTTCAATCAATTGCAGAAAACTACATGCAGTTGTTTTCTTCATGGACCCAAAGAGTGGGGATGGGGGGGGGATAACACCTACTCTCCCTCTCTGGATCTGCCACTGTGCACAGCAAAGATCTATAAAGTCACAGTTTTCAGAAGCAAATATTTCCCATAATGCACTTTGATATTTAACCAAATATATCTTGTTTGACAGAGCTCTGTGAGCTCTGTCAAACAAGATATAATTGGCTAAATTCCTAGTTAAATGAGAAAAACAGTGATGGGAGAAAATTTTTGTTACACTACAAGAGTATTAAGGGTTAATAGACTTACTTCTGGGTTTGATGAATGAAACAAGCTTTGAAAGCACTTTTAAATCTATTTATATAATATTACACCCATTTAGAATTTAAATTAACACACTTTTTTTGTTGTTGAACATCAGACTTTATTCTCGTACACTGTGGGAGCCTCCCTATCATAAGTACAGAAGATTCCTTTAGTATGTCAAACATGCTTTTAAAAATCTGCTTTCTTCAAGAAAATTAAAGTACTATCAGCATATTTCATTATATGAACATGCCTTACCTAACACACTTAGTAGCGCTAGCATGATTATGAAATTTCATGATTGACTTTTGAAGAATAATCGATTAAAGTCGACATTAATCATACTCTGTGACGTCTAGAAACAACTATATACAAAACAAACTTTTTGGTTATTAGTTCTTTGGGCCGAACTTTCTTTTGGCATGCAGGTATGCTGCACGTCTACTGCACTCTGAGGAACATTCAAACTCTTGATCACCTCAGGCCCAAACCTGAGCTTAGGCTCAGGTTTGGACCTGAGATGGTGAAGAGTCTAATAATAGCCACATGGAGATTTAAGAAGGCAGTTGCCCTCCTTGGCAAACTGAGAAGGGCAGTTACTTGTACTCCCATAGATTCTAGGATGCCAGACCTGATGTCATGTGTTGTATCTTTATACTGCTTTCCCATATCAATTATAATGTATTTTGATATTCCAAAGCCTTTGACAATTCTTTAGAGCACAATGGGGAGGAGAGTAATAACTAATAAATCATCAGTAAAGTGTGATGAAAACCCTTAATCATCGACTTTGAAATTATAGTTGATTATGGGGGTTTCCAACGATTAGTCGACTTCTTGGTTAATCATGACAGGCCTGACAGTGAGTTAAACATGGCAGAAAAATAGTTTCTGCACTTTATTTCTGTCAGTTCTGTTGAGAAGAATCTCAGATCACCAGTGGGGACTCCTGAAAGTGAAGCAGTACTTGCTTACTGTGGCAAACAACTGGGTATTTATTATTTATTAAGGTTTAACAACACTTTAACAGCCAAGGTCATATTGTGCCGGTGACACTTTTATGGGTGGAGGAAGCCGGTGTACCCAGAGAGAACCACCGAGCAATGACGAGCAGCTGCCAGCTCCCCAACATCGTAACTCCGCACTGCAGCACAGGCAGGTTAGATTGGTTCAAGACATGTGCACCATCGATGGGCAGTACGCCTTAGTACACAGCGTCATCATGTCCCCATGTGGACAATCGGGGTTAAGTGATTTGCCCATGGACACTACATGGGACTAATTGGACTCAACGTTGCTTATCTTCGGTGATCTGATGAGAACCGGTTACCGCAACACCACTGCGCCCCCCTCAGTAACGATTAGCCATAGTGCAGAAATATGTGATCTTAAACACCAGTAAATAAATGAGAATCTCAGATTAGAAAGCTGTGTTTCAAATTTGGTAAACAAGCTCTGTTTTACTGGTAAAATATAGGACCCAGTCACCAATGCTTGGTTGGAAGTCCTCTAAAATGGGCAACACAGGTATAAATGATAGGCTGGACTTTACTTGAAACAGATGTTGAGGTCACGATTTGCCATTGTGCAGTTACATGAACTTAAACACAAATAAGTAATAAAATAAATAACTATAGCTCTGATCAACAAGCCATAATCTCTGCATCAACAAGACATCCCAAGAGAAATTATCATGATGCAGCAGTAATAATGGTGTGTTAGAACTGCTTGATTACTCAATAAATTTCAAGTGCTCTGCCCACACAAAGTTTTTTTTCAACTTCCCACACAACAAAAGATATTATGTTTTCAAACATCACCCATATCATTAGTTCAGCACAGAACTGTGCGTTGTGTATCCATGTATATATAAAAAGACATACTAAGTTACTTGCTTTAGTTAAGTGGTTCTGCCTGGAGTTTACCTGCCTTTTCCACCCATAAAACAATGTATTACCACTGACAATCAAAGGTTTTGGTAAAATGCCAGATATTTATAGGTGTTTAAACCTTAATGGACTAGAGATTTTTACATATTTTTGCTCCACTTTGATAGTCTACATCCTGTGGTTTTGCTGCTGTTCTTTGGCAAGTCTTGGCTGCCTATATAGGCAGCCAAGATTTGCCTAAAAACAACTATCAAAAGGTACCTAGAATGTAACTCAAAGACCACCTGTATACATATGGGTGCCTTTTCTGTTGCAAAAAATGTGATCAAAGTCAGGGGGCATGGTGGCTCAGTGGTAGACTGTTGGACTTCTATGCTAGAGGTCCCGAGTTCGATCCCCATCTGGGACGACCCGCGTTGTGTCCTTGGGCAAGGCACTTTATCCTGGTTGCCCACATGGGGGCACGATGACGCCGTGTACTAAAGCGTACTGCACGTCGATAGTTCACATGTCTTCATCCACTGTAACCCTGCTTGAGCGGAGCTTGAACAGAGTTAGAATGTTGAGGAGCTGACAGTTGCTCGGTGGTTCTCTCTGGGTACTCCGGCTTCCTCCACCCGTAAAACTGTCATGGTCACGATTAGCCTTTGTGCAAAAGTATGACCATAAGCCCAAATAAATAAATAATAAATAAATGGATCAAAGTCAGAATTAGGCCCTTAAGGGTTAAAGTCACTTTCAGCATCTATGGCTGTATCATGTCCACATCATAATGTATGAAGTTAAGTTTACACCTATGTTGCCCACTGTAGAGGACTTACACCTCAGAAAGGCCTTTAGATTACCCCAATTTCATATTGTTTACAGGTGTGCCCAAATTAGAGAAGGTGTGAAGACATCAAGAAAAATATATACATTCTCTGTGCCTCATCTACATTTTCAAATAGCTTCCATCATAATATGACCATAGAAGCCCAAAGAAAGGCATGGCGATAAAACATAACCAGATAAGGCTGTTATTTATGGTTTAAATGTGCCTTAATTAGGGGAAAATGGTGTGCCCAAAATAAATGAATTTAACCCTTTGATACTTTTGTACGTCTTATGACATACGAAATCAAACAGTGCGTTGATACTTTGTGGTCAGTTGTTTTGTTATTATTTTTCAAACCTTCACTTCCTATTTTCTCTTGAATAGCTCTCTGTGACAACCATTGAGCCAAATGTTATCGCAGCTCAAAATACTAATATAATACTGCTGTTAAGACTTCTTAGCTGGTTGAGTGCAAGAAGCCACTATCAGGCCTTTCAAAAAACGAGGATACCAGAGCAAAAGCCAACACTTTCCTTGCTTAAATTTCATATTCAGTCAACCACAAATAATATTTTGTTTTATGCCTGTAGGCACTCTCCAATAATTTGTAATAAAACAAGTTTTCAATAACAAATTCAGACCACCAAAAATAATCTAGCCCTCAACCAGTTAATCACTAATGTGAAAAATGTCTTGTTATTTGTACTTTCCGACGTTTGACATCGCATTTGGAAAAACGTTGAAGAAACTGAATTCCCAGTGACATTTAAAAGTCAGGATAATTAAAATCTCAAAGGGTTGAAGGCCTGCCTCAGGTATTGATTGAGTAATTTAGGATTTCTTGGATAAATTTTATTATTGTCTTATTGATGAATTTGAGGATAATATTAATGTATTCATTTCTCGGACTGTATGATAAAGTTTATTGCACGACCAAGAATGTATGTAAAACAATTAAAACATATCTGAAGATATTTCAACTCACTTTTATCTGAGTGACAGTTGTTTTAAAAAGACACATACTCTGTTAAGAATATGTCTTAAAGTTGACAAGCATGTCCAAATAAACTGATGTGATGTCTGTTGTAGTCATTGCCAGATAGAATTGAAAACTTTTTTTTATGTTATTGAGAAAGGATTTCTGGTTAACTGAACATATCAGTTTTGTCTTTTCAGATATCCAATTCATTAATCAGTCGAGTGGCAATAGCAAGTCAGAATTTTAATAAGGAAATGGAATTGGCTCCAAGGATATCTCCCGAGTTTGAGCTGACATTGGATAACACTCCAGCATTACAGGCAGTGGAAACATTGAATTTTTTCCAGATGAAAGGTATTCAATCTCTACTCTTTCTTTTTTGCAATACTTTATTCCAACATGATAGGTGTAATCTGATTTTTTAAACTCTTTACCTCACACATCCAGAAGATGACACTTTCAAAATATTTTTAGAATAAGTAAACGTTTGCATTTTATGCCTCCAAAAACATAGCTTATGACTCTTCATAGGAAAGAGCTTAATAAGCTTGTTCCAGTGGGAGGGAGGGGGTGTCATAAGATATGTTTTGAGGCAAAAATGGAAAAGGATAATAAAAAAACTTGATTGAAGTTTTTTGTGAATGGTGCCAGCCACTAACGTCCATCACTAGTACATTAGGTAAAGGGTTAAATTGACCCATTTTGACACAGGCCAGAATATTTCCGGAATGGGTAACATCCAGTAAATGATTTTCGGTTCTGTCAATTTTTTTGCATGGGTAACAATTGATAAAATGGTTACTTCCACACCCCTCGTTACTTTTTTTTTTTAACCCTTTACCCAATGAATATGCAAATTCAGCAGCATAAAAAATATTTTTCCAAAAATGTCAACAGAACCATATCATGTGACCTCTCTTTGGAAGAGCTCCTCAAGCTTGTTCCAATGAGGGTAACATGATATGGTTTTGTTGAAAAATTTTGAAAAATGATATTTAAAATAATAAATTTTGATATCGTCTGCATTAGGTAAAGGGTTAATGACACTTTTGTTCTGTGAATTACCAAACATAGTGGTCATTAACCCTTTACCCAACGTAATGGCCAAAACCGGCCAGCGCTATTCTAAAAAATCGCCAATTAATTTTCACTATTTTTTTCATTTTTTGTCTCAAAAACATAGGTTATGACCCCTCGTTGGGACGAGCTCATCGAGCTCGTTCCAACGAGGGGTCATAACCTATGTTTTTGAGACAAAAAATGAAAAAAATTAGTTATTCAAGAAGTTTTTTTGCAAGTGTCGTCTGCTTTTCACGTTAATTAAAGGGTTAACATCAACAGAGTCAGGAGAAATTGAAAACACTGAATCTGTTGTCATTGTGGAACAGCAGGAAGCAGTGAATGATGGGAATTTTCTTCACTGATTTGTAGTACTGTATGGGTACACTGAGGTTGAAATATGTTCTGGAATGAAGAAGACATCAATAAACATACTTCTGTAAAGTAGTGACCAAACCTGAAAAAAGCAACCTATCATTTGCAAAATGGGGTCCCCAGAGGGTGAATTTGCTGATGCTATCCCATACAGTGGGCTAATTTATCCTCTAGGTCCATCTTTCTGTTTTGGCATGAGACCTTGATTCAGATTGAGGTTCAAAGTGAGTAAATTTTGTGATGCTATACTGCTGTGCAGGGTAGCATCACCACATTCACCCTCTGGGGACCTCATTTTGCAGATGACAATCTACTTATTTTCAGGCTTGGTAGTGACTTATTTATTTATTTATTAGGGTTTAACAACACTTTAACAGCCAGGGTCATATCGTGTCGGTGACAATTTTACGGGTGGAGGAAGCCAGACTACCTGGAGAGAACCACCGAGCAGCGACGGGCAGCTGCCAGGTCCCCAACATCGTAACTCCGCACTGCAGGATTAGATTGGTTGAAGACATGTGCACCATCGACATGCAGTACGCCTTAGTACATGGCGTCATCATGCCCCCATGTGGACAGTTGGGGTGAAGTGCCTTGCCCAAGGACGCAATGCGGGAGTCTGAATCGATTGCTCAGACGGTCACCCATCCAAGAACTAACCGGGCTCAATGTTGCTTAACTTCCGTGATCTGTCGAGAAACGGTTACCGCAACGCCACCGTGCCCCCCCAGGCTTGGTAGTGACATCATCAGCCCTGTCAACATCAGTATATAACTCCATTGATTAAAATTTAATTTAGTTCAGAAGTCATTAGACTATTAAATGTCTCACAACTGGTTTTGATGCTAATGCCAGTCAGCTAGATCTGACATCGCATCTAGAAGAATTTTTCATGTTTCATGCCCAACCAAAGTCCTTCTTTCTGGAAAAGGGTGGAAAGCACATCAAAATTAGACAGATGCAGCAAACTTAGTGCAGTTTATTGGGATTTATGATCATTTTAGCATCTATGGCTATATCACAACCATAAAATAAGTCAAGCTCTTTCCAATGAAGGGTCATAAACTGTGTTTTTGAGACTGAAAACTAAATTTTAGTTATTCAAGAAATATTTTTTGAGGTGAAATTTGTAAACATCCATTGAATGCTGGAAGCCATTATCAGGGCTTTCGAAAAAATGAGATTACCAGAACAAAAGCCAACATTTTTCTTGTTCATATTTCAGTCAAATGAAAATAATTTTTTGTTTATATAAATTTGTTTTATTACAAAATATTGGAGAGAGCCCATGGGCACTCCAATAATTTGTAATAAAACAAATTTAGAATAACAAATTGAGACCACCAAACATAATCTAGCCCTCAGCCAGTAAACCCTTAAGGGCCTAATTCCGACTTTAATCACATTTGTCTACAATAAAACAGGTGCACCAACATGCAGTTTTCAGGTAAGCTAGCAAGTTACATTGACAGTTGTTTGTAAGCAAGTCTTGGCTGCCTACATAGGCAGCCAAGACTTGCCAAGAAACAACTGCAAATTCATAGGATGTGGATTGTCAAAGTAAAGCAAAAATGGATAAAAAATCGCCAGACCCTTAACGGTTAAAGGTTTAAAAGGATGTTTTTTGTGAACCAGCTCTTTAGTTTTAATATCATTGCACTCAGAAGTGGGTCAGGATAATGTGCTGTCAGATTGGTTACATAAAGTTCTGAAAACATAAAATATACAAAATAAACACCTGTTTGATGATCATAAATTAGATATGAGTTGTTTATTTACTTAATTATTCTATCTGTTTCAGTCACTTCCTGAACATTTTAGACATACTGTGAACCAGTTGCTTTAGCATGTCAATATTTGCAAGATTCTGATCTCCCACATCCATATATTTCTCTCTTTTCGTTTACTTACTTCTCTATTAGAGCTGGGTAGCATACATATCTTCTAGAGTACAGTCCGCATGGAGTGGTCGTGATTCATACATGTGCAGTGATGTCCACGCATGTGTTTACCAGGTAATAAAAATCGTCATCAGCAAAATTTTAATTAATGAAGCACCAGGTTGTGCTTCATTAATTAAACTTTTGATGATTATTCCTCTAATTAATGTTTGGAATCAAATATTATTGCATCCGTGGAAATATTGCCCACCCGTGGAAAGTGACCAATCCATTGTGGCCATACTGTGTTTGTCATGACTCGCGCTGAATATTGGTATCATACTAATTTACCTCCAAGGGAATCACATAATTCTTAATTTTTTGTATTCAAAAATACCCCAACCAAAAGCTAAATATAGTTCAGACAACAAAACATTAAGTTAAAATGACTAACAAGAACTGTCAAGAACAGAGTGTGGACTAGTTATTCCACAGACTCGCCACTGGTCAGTTGATGTAATAAACAAGAGAAAATACCCCCCACTTGATGTAATAAAAAAACTGAGAGAAAATACCCCAGTGATTTTCGATCTAAAATGCTGTGGAGTTATTAACCTTTTGACTTAGAATTTTTTCGTACATGGACACGACATTGTCGAAGCTTGTATTCCTTCATTTTGCAGTCAATTTTGTAGCTTAACTTCACAAAGTCAAGATAAGCTGTTGCCATCAGACGTGCGGAAGTCTGTGAGTCTTCAGTCTGTTCACATTTTCTTTAACACAGGCTACACCCTGTTGTTCTTGTCTGATCATCACTAAGTTTCATGTACAGGTTCAATGTTATGTCTATATGAAAACATCCTATTTTAGTCACGATTGGTCAACTGTGATGACTGCATGGGTTCCAAACACAAAAACCTTTAGCACAGTCTACAGGTTGTATTTAATTCAGGAAGGGATTTCATTGTAACTTGGTAGGATGACTCTGTATAATGTCTACATGAGATCGTCCAATTTTGGTCTGGTTCAGTCAACTGTGAAGGCCGCAGGGGCATTTGACCTCGATTCCTGTAGCACAGTCTACAGGTTGCATTTATGAAGTGATTTCATTGTAAATTGGTAGGATGACTCAGTATATTGTCTAGAGGAGAACATGCTAATTTGGTCATGACCAGTCAACCATGATGGCCGCACTGGCACGTGACCTAGATTTGTTTAGCACGGTCTGCAGTTCATATTTATGAAGCGATTTCATTGTAACTTGGTAGGATGACTTGGTATGATGTCTAGATGAGACTCCTATTTTGGTGTCGATCGGTCAGCCGTTACTGCCGCTTGGGCACATGACCTAGATTCCTTTAGCCCTGTCTGCAAGTTGTATTTATGAAGGGATTTTATTGTATTGTAACTTGGTGAGATGACTCAGTTTGATATATAGATCAGACTGTCCCATTTTCTCTTTTGGTCATGATCTGTCAACCATGACCACTGCACAGTCACATGACCTAGATAACTGTGACGGCCATATCAAACCAAACCTCAATTCTTTAGTACAGTCTGTACCTCAAATGTTTTTGTTGAAAACATAGCATGTGGGGTACAGAACTTAACGTATTCTCAATTATCACAATTCTTGTCTTATTTCATAATCCTTTCATAAACATTGAACATTATCTTTTTCATCAAACACTATGCACAGTCAAGTTAAGCTTCAGTGTCATTGACCCTTTCATTATTGAATGATAGCAGAAAATTGAATACCTTTTATATTGTCCATGTTGAATAAGTTTGTATGGAGAGATCAGCTTGGTTAATCTGCATGTGTGTTCATTTGTTTGCTCAAAATGATGGATTTTTGCACCATCTTGGATTTTTTAGAAACAGCCTTATCTCAGCCATTTTTCGTTGAAAACACATTTTCTCATATATTACGTATCTGTGAGAAATGCCACAACACCAATGAGACCTTACCTGCTATGACTTCAAAAGCAAGGATCAGTGAGTGGAACTGAGTACAGTGGAGCCCACTTAATTGTATATCTTTTAACTGAATAACCCTGTTAATTGAATGTTATTTCCCAACACAAAACCATTTACCATACCTCCAGTACAAATTTGACGTGTTAATTGAATAGAGGTAATAGAGTAACCTCCTGTTAATTGAATAAAAAATCTTGTAACCTGTCAAGAAATTACCCTGACTCTCCCCAGTTTTCCTTTGTTTATAGACCTATTTGGCCTCTGTACATCCAATACAGACATTTAATCTATTATATCTTGTTTGACAGAGCTCATGGAGCTCTGTCAAACAGGATATAATAGAATAAATGCTAAGTTTATCTCTAGAATACAGGAAAGTGACACAATCCCTGTTAATTGAATACTCCTGTTAATTGAATAATTTTCATTGGCAGAGTGGCTATTCTGTTAACAGGGTTCCACTGTACTGAAAAGGGATCATGCTTATACCTCTTATCTCAGGCATAGTGTGACATATTGACGTAGGACCAACACCAAATAGGTCAAAATATATGGTGGGGAAGGGGTGGTGAAATATAGGTCAAGGCCACTGGGGTCATCCTGGGGTCACAAATTGTATTTTTAAAAAAGAAATTTGCACATCACATTTTGAGGCCTGCTAATACATTCCCAGACCTTGTTGTTTTTTTAAATTTTAGTGTCTTAGATCTGACTACATTTGTGGTGAGGGTTGAGTACTTAGGTTTTTTCATAGAATTTGAAGCTTAAAATATTGTATGGGTAGAAGACCCACTTTTTGAAAGTTTTCAGAGTAAATTTCTTCCTGTTCCGAACCCTTAGAAATAGAGTAGTGCTTGCTTACTGGGGATTCTTTTGGGGGGTCTACAAGGGCCAAATATTGGATCCTTTCCAAATGGCATTTTGGCATGATTTTTCCCAATTCAAATCCAAAACTTCCCAAACTCACTCCTCATTCAAATAAAAATTTAATTCTTCTTTAATTCTTGAAGGTCTTATTTTGACTTTCATCACTTTTTACTGCACAAAAACAGGTCTCAACAGGCAGATTTTAGATACGTTTGCAAATTACAACCCAAGAACCTTGTCAGTTGTTTCTAGGCAGCCAAGACTTGCCTAGAAGCAACTGCAAAGCCACAGAATGTAGGATATCGCCTAAATATCTTCATCATTTAATAGTATGAGAACAATTTATTTAATAGAGATTACAGAGCCCGATCATTATTTCATGTGACTTGTTTGTTATACATACAACTAACTACACACACTCTTCATAAGCTTCTGTGTTAATGTTCTCAGTTCAATATGAAGGTAACATTTCATTGTGCATAAGTATGTGACCTTAAATCCCAATAAATATAATAATAATATGCCAGTAAAATAGTGTACAGTTACAATTGCCTGGGGTGAAAAGCCTCAAATTTGAGGAATACAATCATTAACAGTTGGCTAAGCTTGACTTTATACTTAAATAAATAAATAAATAAATAAATAAATAAATAAATAAATAAATAAATAAATAAATAAATAAATAAAGGGAATACAGTACTGCCAGAAAAGGGTCATATAAATGTTGGTTGCTTTATTCACAATTTGCATGCTCTTGTGGATCAGGATATAAGTTACATGATCTCTTGTGTCATGAAAAATCAGAAAGCAATAAATCGAATTAAAAGCGTATAATTTAGATTAAATTGACTTTTGAGAGAAAATACATGAGGGGTTTCGTTAAATCAAGTGCTTCTTTTAATTACATTTCACTCAGTTTTCTTTTCCCTGAATTTTTTTTTAATGAACTAAGGGAAGCTTGATAGCTATCTCTTTTAGTTTCTTGATGTTTAGTCAGATGTGTTCAAATTCAGACATTAGTTGGGATAGAATGCTGAACTGGAATTATTAGGTCTTCAATGTGTAAATGTAGTGTTGGAAATCTTTTAACTGGTTGAATGCTAAATTATTATAAAAATGTGATTTGAAACATTGGTATTTTTTTTCAACAATACCAAGCTTCCAGGAAAAGTAGCCTTAGTTTAGCAAGATTTTGTTCATAAATGATAGTTTTGCTACAATTTATTGAAGAGTGCCAACAGTACTCTCCAATAAATTGTAATAAAACAATTTTATATAAAAAAAATTTCTTCTACTGCTCAGCAAACAATAAGATAATACATCCAGTATAAAGCCACTAAAGTGGCTTCTAGAACTTTTTTAATAGAGCCAAGATCATGGCTTCTAGCACTCAACCAATTAATGAGAAGTTTTGTGCTCATTCAGTTGATTAGGCCATACAAAGTAGATCTTCTGTTTCTCAATCCATTATTTGTAAAATTTCATGTGGGCAAGTGGTCTTTTATTTTGTTTTTTATTTCTGTAATTATTTCATTGCCATCAAAAAGTTCATGTTCTTGGATTATGTTTTAGGCCTCATAATCTATGGAGTAGCATGGGTGGTGGTGTATTTCATCCCTTGAGAGCAAGAAGGCTTTGCAATGCTAAAGCATTGCAAAGCCTTCTTGCACTCAAGGGACAAATTTATCAATTTTTTTAACTTTGGTGAAATATCAGACATGAACCATTTAATTATTTTTAAGTTTACATTTGTTATAAAAAGATAGCATGCGGCAGCCAAAAGGACCATTCAGGAGGGCCTGAGAAACAGATTTTTAATTTTTTGGGGCCTTAGTGGGTAGAATTATACAGCTTCCTTGCATCCCATCCATTAATTCTCTGTATATATTGTACCCCTTTTCTGAACTTTACCGCACATGTTCTGGTAAGGAAAATAGTAAATCTCCTACCCTCTCCACAGTTTTACATATGATTTGCATAAAAAATGCAATAATAAGATTGTTAAACAAATTCTTTTTTCTCAGGTACGTCTCTCAACTCATCACTCTTTTTTAAATGGTTCAGGGTTAGATTATTTTTGTTGGTCTCAATTTGTTCCACAAAATTTGTGTTATGCATTTGACTGAATATGAAACATGAGCAAGGAAAATGTTGGCTTTTGATATGGTACCCTCAAATTTTTTAAAGCCCTAGCTGATAGTGTCTTCTAGCACTTCACCAGATAACATGGAAAGCTCTTCAGTGATACTATTTTACCTGTAGGTCTCAAAATTTAACCAACTATATCTAGTTTGACAGAGCTCATTGCAAGCCTGAAAATAAGGAATCTGTTATTTGCAGAATGAGGTTCCCAGAGGGTGACTTTGATGATGCTGTCCCATTCAATGCACTAGAATCCCCCCCCCCCCCCCCCCCAGTTTATCCTATGGGTACCTCTTTCTGTTTAGGCCTGTGACCTTGATTCAGATTGTGGTTCACAGAGGGTAAATTTAATGATGCTCATCACTAAATTAACCCTCTGGGGACCTCATTCTGCAGATGACAGTCTGCTTATTTTCACTCTTGGCTCATTGAAAATAGAGTGGAAATTGCACTCTTAAATAAATCCTCGATAAGCTAATGGATCCTAAAATCCACATTTACCCCATAAATCCAATGTAAACCCATCTTGTCTCCTTCAGTCCTCAAAGGCCTTGGCAATTTTACAGACTTTCTACTGAAGCCAGAGCAGATTTTGCCATTCTGAGGCAACTTCTTCCTGGTCACCTGGTCTCTGATTCTACTTTGTATTTCAGCTTGTTCTAAAGTGTTTGGCTTTGATAACATACAGTATAAATCGCAGTACAACATTTATTTTGTGTTTCGCTGCATTTTGGTTGCACATACTTGCAAAAACAGTGATTATTCATAATCCTACAGTAGTAAGCTCATACATGTGGTTGTTGTTGGAGAAGTCTTTGATTGGTTATGTGTAAATTATCTCATAAGTTCTCTGTCACATGAAAGGTGCACATCTTTACAAAAATGATTTCAGGCAATCTTGTGCATTAAAATTAAACAGGTTTAATTGGAACAGACTTGTTAATTCTCCCAGAATATCCCGGAAAACCCTGTAAATTCAGTGTAGTTCCTGGCCTCCTGGAAGAGAAGCAGTTTAGGGCAAAAATCCAAGAAAATGGCACAGTCAAAATATTTTTTGTTTTTTGTTCAATGGTGCACTTCATTTAACAATACTAACCTTGCTTGTGTGGAGTTAGTATGTTGGGGAGTCTGGTCATTGCTTGTATTGCTTGTCATTGCTTGGTGGTTCTCTTTGGTTACTCCGGCTTCCTTCACCCATAAAACTGTGTTGTTAAATCCCAATAAATAAATAACCCTTTATCTAATGAATTGGCCATATCTGTATGTGTAATTTACAAATTAAGCAGTTTAAAAAATATATGTTTCAAAAAATTTCAACCGAACCATATCATATGACACCTCATTGGAACAAGCTTGATGAGCTCATTCCAATGAGGAGTCACATGATATGGTTTTGTTAAAAAAAATTTAAAAATTAAAAAAAAACAATAATTAAAATAATAAATTTTGATATCATGTGTGTTGGGTAAAAGGTTAATACCCATATTTTACTTCCATCTCATTTTGTCAAGTGTGGAGCAAAGCCATTAATCCTTAGCTGACAAAAAATTCCTAGAACCAGAGAAACAAAACTGATGTATGATGTTGTCTGAGATAACTTTGTTAAACATTTCTGTCTTCTTGTTTAATCAAGTGATTAATTTTTTTCATTGATTTAGCATTAATAACAAATGGACAAATTCTGGGGAAAAACAGAGAAATTATACTAAAACTTTTACACCCAATTAACACTTCAGTTCTCAAATCAATAAATACACTGAAATTTCCATGTTATCTATAATGGCTTTTGTTTCTTAACATCTGGGTTTTGTTTGCAGACAAAATATCTGTTTGTTAGAGATGGTTTTGTTTTATTTTTTCTAGCCAGATGTGCTTCTATATGACACTTGAAACCTATTTATACAATATTACAAAAAACTGACCCTTTACATGTAAAATCAGTCAGAATGAACTAAGGTGTAATCCTCTGCAAACTGATGTTAAAATACTAACATTTTCAACCACCATTATGCAAACAAGACTGAATTGGTTAAATTCCTAGTTCCATTGTGGGAAAAATTAGCATCTTCAAATATTAATATTTCGACACCAGTGTGTAGAGGGTTCACCCAACCAGAATTTTGAATTCTTCACTTTCTGTATTTATTTTTTCCATTTTGTTTGGGCCTGGGCTGAGATCAGCCCCCCCCCCCCCCCCCCAATTTTTTTTTAGGCCTACCTCCCAAGACATACCGGCCAAGAAGATATCATTTTGCCACGTTGTTTAATGAAAATAGACCATGAGAACACAAATGTCAGGGATTCTTTCAGTATCTACAGGGCCGTTTATGGGACCCTTTACCATTGACATTTGGGCATGATTTTTCCAATTGTTAACATCAAATTTCCCTGTTTCAGTTCACTTTTACAAGTTTCAGACTTGATTTTTGCAATATATTTTATTTTCAGAATCCTGACACACAATTGTACATGTGTCATGGCCAGATTGCAATCAGATTCAAAAGAGACCGCTTTTGTAATCACAGTACTGTGTTGTACTTTACCTCAGTGGAACAAATCCCCCCCCCCCCCCATCTTGTGGGAACCCAAAGGAAGTACAGCAGTGCTTCTTTACTGTAGTAAATCACTTCAGATTTACTAGTAAATATAGGATCCGGTAACCAGTGCCTTGAGCAGGAGTCCTCTGAAATAGGCATCATATGTTTAATTCTTTGAATGCTGCTGGCGGATATTCCTGCCCAGCACAGGATTTCTCTTGTCATTGAAATCAATATAATTTGGGGACATTTAAACATATTTCCTCCCTGTAAACTGAATGGATTTTTATACCAATATGTTCTAGTGTTATACTTAGATTAATTTTTCATCAAATCTAGTCATGGATGCTTCACAGCAGCCATGACTAGAGTTGATGAAAAATATCTTGAAAATACTCAGTGAGTTAAGAGTTAAACCACAGTTACTGGAAGTTGTGGATACAACCACTTTTTTCACTGGTAACAAAGAAAGCACCACGTCAGTCCCGACGGTCCCGTGTTACACATACAGTAGTCTATATAATAGACAAGTAATGAAAGCTTTTTTGCCCTGACCGATACCCCCATTCCCAGTTCATTTGTGAATTCGTTCATTGAACAAAGATTCATCAACACAGTTTTCTTGTACAGCTATCCACAAGGAATTTAACTTCATGTTTATCATACATTAAATTAATCAAATCATCATACTACGGCTTCTTTATTTGATAAAAAAACTCTCCGTTCGACTTTTTTGCACGCGACTCGATGCCATTAGAACAACAATGATGGCGTGACATTTCGTTGCTAGGCTGTACAAAAGTTAACCCGGAAAACGAAACTACGCACTGCGTTGTTCTTGTGCTGCAGACAACAGAACAGAAGAATAATGGATGTGGGCTATAATGTAAGAGTCTTCTCTGCAAAACAATTGTTGCACCCCTGTCCTCGAGTTCTATTTATTGTCAAGGCACAACCAACTTGTCCGAACTTTAATAATAAAAAAAAACTTGTGGTTAATTTAAGACAGCGCTACCTTGTTGTCAGAAGTTGAAAATGCAGGAAGCATTGAAAGGAATATGTATTGGCGGGTGGAAAGGGTATTAGATCTAGGCTATGGGCCTATATGACAGACAGGGAGGGGTCAGAGTGATCTCATGGCCTGTATAAAAAGGAAATTCTATCGCATCTCTTTTTTACAATGCCAGCTAGGAATCGTGACATTGACAACATTTAAATTTAATGCTGAACAACCTTAATTATAATAGTGTATTAGGCTCACTATAGCCTACATGCTGTTTGAAACGTGGAGCGCGGGGGGGGGGGGGGGGAATTGGTTGGGAGCGGCGAGGCTTGTTGTTGGCACATATTATTCAGACGAAGCAATTGGCCGGCAACTGGGTCTCGACAAACAATCTTTCCCGGAGACATTTTTTTTTGAAAAAGAAAAACCTTTCTAGAAAACCCACTGTGGGCATTTGTGTGTGCGTTTGGGAGTCGGTGGGGAGGCAAGGGCAAGGGCAGTGATGCTTTTGGGGGAACGCCGTTCCACTTGACCCCTTCTACTTGCTGCTGCAAACGTTCTTCCTCCTCAATTGCCAAACTTGAACTGGCTACATCAAAAATTACCTGTTACTTGCATGATGAGTGAAACGTAAAATTAGAAGCTGGTGAATGGGAGAGGGGGGGGGGGGGGTGGCTTGTAGGCGCAGACTTTCAGATGCGGCGCTTGGTGGATGAAGATCAACAGCCCTCTGCCTTATTAACGGCCCTCGACTCTCGGGCCGGTAATAAACCCTCGGGCTTTTATTCATTCCTCTCGGGCCGGTAATAAACCGCAAGGCCCTCCAAACTCATGGTAGGCCTATTGCTACATTATTGGAAGATATCTTCAGAATCTGTAGTTTATGTTATCTTGGCATGCTCGCAGTTACTGGCTTTCTTGACTCTAGATTCATGAATAAGCCTATTGTGACTTTTTCCCAATTAAAACAAAAATTATACACATCGAGATGGCCAAACCATGGTCGGTGCGGGGATTTCCAGACCCCTGCCCGCGGGAACCCCGCGGAAGTAAAGCAGTGCCTATTCACTGCGGTAAACAGGCTCTGTTTTACTGGTAAAATAGGACCCAGTCACCAATTCTTGGGAGGTGTAAACCCTCTCTAAAATGGGCAACATGGCTTATTAACGCTCACCCCTGGTGTTGAGTCGATATTCATGTTGTGGGCATGATTAGCCATTGTTAAAAAATATGTGACCTTAAACACCAATAAGTAAATAAATTGTCTAGACCGCCCCCCCCCCCCCGGTGGGGGTCATACGCCTACATCGGGGGAATGTTGGGCGCCACCCCTAGATTGCGGCGCATTTCCAAAGTCAAATAACCTGAGAGAACGAAATAAGCAACACCAATGAGGTGTATAAATGGGGGCCTAGACTTTATTTATTTAATTTTTTCCTTTGAACTAACCGTAACATTAGCTGCACAATTTCCGCACACGCAGATACTGCTGCCAACATGTCCAACTTCTAAGTACTTCCTTTTTCTTATCATAAATAGCATAAAACATACGACTGCATTCTAAAAATTCACCAACTATCATTGTAAAGCTGATGACAAGAACTTGATCCGTTTCAGTATTCCGCAATCATTTTTAGACGGTATTTTTAGACATTAGAAACGTTACGTCATCATTGTTGTTCTAATGGCGTCGAGTCGCGGGCAAAAAAGTCGAACGGAGAGATTTTTTATCAAATAAAGAAGCCGTAGTATGATGATTTGATTATTAATGTATGATAAACATGAAGTTAAATTCCTTATGGATAGCTGTACAAGAAAACTGTGTTGATAAATCTTTGTTCAATGAACGAATTCACAAATGAACTGGGAAGGGGGTATCGGTCAGGGCAAAATGAGCTTTCATTACTTGTCTATTATTATATAGACTACTGTATGTGTAACACGGGGTCAGGACTGACGAGCTGCTTTCTTTGTTATCAGTGAAAAAAGAGGTTGTATCCACAACTTCCAGTAACTGTGGTTAAACGATTGGCTAAACTTGATGTTTGTGTTGGAGTCATGATGCAGACATAGATGCTGAAAGTGACCTCAAACATCAATAAATAAATAATCAAACAGTGGTACAAGTTCTTGTAGTTTAATTTTTGGAGGATCTGGAGGTACCCGATTCCCTTTTATGAAGATAATGGAATAAAAATATCCCTTCCGTTTTGCTTTAAATACTGGGCGTTTTTAGATAAGGTGATGTGTTTACTGGTAGAGTGCTAAGTTATTTTTCAAAGGTGATTTGTAACAGGAGTATTTTTTTTTCAAAGATACCATACTATAAGGAAGGGGAGATTTAGTGTAGCAAAATTTTCTTCATCATTAGTTGTTCTATTATTATTTATTGGAGAGTGCCCATTGTCACTCTCCAATAAATTGTAACAAAACAATTTTAGATGAACATTTCTTTATCTACTGCTGCACAAATGACAGGTTAATGCACTCTGTAAAAAGCCACTAAAGTGGCTTTCAGCACTTTTCAGTAGAGCCCTGATAGTGACTTCTAGCTCTCTACCAATTAACCCCTGCCTGCACACTGATGTTGAAATATCACAATTTCAAGCTGTAAATTTTCCCCATAATTCAACTATGAATTTACCCAATCCACACATGTGTGTCCTTGGGCAAGACACTTCACCCCCATTGCCCACATGGGGGCACGGTGATGTTGTGTACAAAGGCGTACAGCACGTCGATAGTGCACCTGTCTTCAATCAATACTAATAGAGGTTCCGAGTTTGATCTCCATCTGGGATGACCCCAGTTGTGTCCTTGGGCAAGGCACTTTATCACGGTTGCCTAAATGGGGACATGATGATCCCGTGTACTAAGGCATACTGCACGTCGATGGTGCACATGTCTTCATCCACTGTCACCCTGCTTGAACAGAGTTAGAATGTTGAGGAGCTGACAGTTGCTCATCGAAGCTCGGTTGTTCTCTGTGGGTACTCCATTTTTCTCCACCTGTAATACTGTCACGGTCACGATTAGCCATTGTTCATAAGTATGTGACCTTAAACACGAATAAATAAATACATTGGATAAATTCTCAGTAGTATTATGGGAACAATTTGCCGCATAATATTTTGATGTTAGGGGTTAGTATTTATTAAATCAGTTTGTTGAGATTATGACGAGCTGTCGGCAGGCACTGTAACATGGAAACTCCATTGTCTAGCAGTTGACTAACAAATTATTTGTTACTGTTGCCTCAAGCATTGGTTTTGTCAGGAATCCATTAACACTTGGTTATCTTAAAATTTCATTTCAGTTGTAATTAAATCAAGAAATTGAAGACCAGGGAAAAAATTTAAACTTGGCTTCAACCTTTCTAAGCTATTTTGTTTCAAGGTTAATTTAATTCATGTCCACACTTTCCAATTAAAGACCTCTTTAGAGCAGATCTGTCTTTTGATATGAAAGATATTACTGCAGTTCCTTTCCCTTTGTTTGAAACCCAAATGTCACTCTTCTGTCCTGCTGCTAAACATTTAGGGATTATTAGTTTTGAGATCCTTCATTCATGATTGACATTTTGAATTCCATTGGCTCTCCCGATCCATGGTGACACTTAGTTGGCTTTGCATGTCTGCTGAAAATGGTGTTACAGGCTTTCATGACTGAAAGTAGCAAGGGTGTCTTTAACTGGTAGAGTGCTGAAGCCTATATTTGGGCTTTATTTTGAAGTGAAGGTACAATAGTTCAAAGATCTCATACTCTGTGGGAGTGCTTCATATTATCTTTGAAATAAAATTTTTTGAACTGTACTGATTTGTCTTGTTGCAATTTATAGGAGAGTGCCGTTTGGCACTTTTCTATAAACTGCAACATGGCAAAGACAAGTGAAAAAATTTTGATGTCCAGAAATAATTTAGCCCTTTACTAGTTAAGTGTTTCAGTGCAAAATTATTTTTGATTGGTAATTTCTAAAGTATATATATTTTTTTGTATGGTATCTAGAAAGTGGAGCAGTACAAGTTTAATGTGATTGTCGGAAACCAGGCTTTGTCGCTGCTGGAGGAAATAGATTCATGCTGCGTATTCAGCCGAAACTCCTGGAGTGTCGCCTGAATCCGTGCATGAATGTATGTCTCGCCGTAATGAACCCACCCGTTTCACTTTTGTTGGGGTGGTTCTTATCCTGAAGGGGTTAATAACTTCTTGAAAAGCATAAATCAACAGGGTTCACTGAAAACAACAATTTTAATACATATATATAAAAATAAATATGATAATTTGTGACTTGCATGGAATCAAAAAGAATAAGAAAACAAAACGTCAATCACCCCTTACCCACACAGTTTTTGGGTCACTTGCGGGCCTGCATTCTCTGTTGTCGCTGGTTCTTCCTCCTTTTCACTGGTATTTGTTCCTTGGTCGCCTCTTCACTTTACCCTTTCACTGCCATTGCATGTCCACTTGTATTGTCACTTTATCAGGATGCCTTTACTCCAACAAGTGACGGGATGTCACTCTACCACTGCTGTCACACAGCCACTAGCTTATTGTCGCTTTACTTGACGCTTTTCACTTAAGCAGTCACCATGAATGGGGTCAAACTCTCCCCTACGTTTAACTCAGAATAATGTTCATACAGGCAAAGCCTACTTTTCCTACGTATGGCTTGCCTTCTAAAACAGGTAATGCCATTTACCTAAATGAAATAGCTCCCTGAGCTCATACTTCGTTTTTTCTGATCCTATTCTCATATATGGCCACCTACTTGGCCTGCGACTGCTCCTGTTCTAAATATGAGCTCTGTGGCTCCCCTGCATCACAATGTGCCTATACTTTTGCACTGAGGCAGTACCTCTTCTAACCTATAGCATGGGACATTCCCATCTACTCGCAAGGACCCACAGCCTTACGCACCTTCAGACTGGAATGAATTTTTCGAGAAACCTCTCGATTTTTATTTCCGTAGCCAGAACATTAATTCTCAGTTTAATTGCTTCTCTTGAACTTGGCTGCTAAGATCTATCTTAATTTAATATTTGCTTTTAAGTTCCATTGAAAGACTCAAATTTTGGTATCTTTTGACATTCTAGCTGCGTAATATGGGTGTGTGTCCAGAACATATGCGATGTACCGTATTTACAAAAATTATCTATTAACTGGCCATAATTACAAAGATAATGACTGCAGGAGGATGTTGGCTTTTATGACCTTTAATGTTTTCCAGACGGCCCATGTGGCGGTCAACAAATGCTCAATAATGGACATTAAATTTCATGCTTAGTAACCAGCACTTGAATTATTGCTGGTCTGTTTGAGTGACAAATCAGTTTTCGGGATCTGTTGTATAAATGCACATTCTTATACTTTGGCCCGAACGAGAAAAATTATCAAAGATATATACACTTTTATACAACAAAATCGCAACTTTTAGCTATCACCTTGACAGTGATAAGCAGGACCTGATAATAAATGTCTTTGCTGGAAGTCATCTAAAGTGGGAAGCATAGTTGCAAACAATTGGCAAAACTTGACTTCATACATATGTTGTGTATGTGGACATGATATTGATAGATGCAGAAAGTGAGCTTAAACACCATTAAATAAGTAAATAAGTACAATAGTTTTCTGCTGCAGTAGTATAAGTAATTAGGTTAACCCTCTGCCCTCGAATGTCAAACTTTCAAAATACTTATCTTCGCATTTTTACTGAAAATTACTTATGAATTCTCCCAATGATATTGTGTTTGAAAGAGCTCAGTTTCATCTGGGAAGACATTTTTTTTAAATTAATTAAAGATGCAAGACATTTGAAGCCAATAGACTTGGCACTTTTACAAAAGCCTTTGATAGTGGCCTTTTTAAGAGAGTTGATACTGATCCCTTTCTACAACAGTGGGGGCCATTTGATGGAAAATGATTATTGGACTGAATATCAATGTAAATTGCATATCATTAAACACCTAACGATTTGCTATAGGCTCCTTGTGGGCACCCCAGGAAGTGACGCAGTGTTTGTTTACTGTGTAATATACAAATGTATTAGCTATTTCTTTATTAACTGATAGAGTTGTAAATTGCTCCTAGTTGCCAAAATTTGTGTTTGCCTTGTTACAATTTATGGGAGAGTGCCTACACTCCCATAAATGGTAACAAAGCAAATCTCTACAAATGGAATAGTTCACTTCAAAGATAAAGTGAACAACATCCAAAGAATATGAAACCTTCAAGTTATGGTATCTATATCTGCATATACCAAATGAGCTGGACTATGGGCATCCAAGCACACGACCAGTCAAAAAAAAAATAAAATAAACATTAATGCCTTCCAACCTCATTGATTTAAAAAATGAATTTCCCATGAACCAAATGAATTTTTTTATTTGACCTTCAGCTAATGTGTTACTTTACACATCATGCTCCCCGTAGGAATCCTAGGAAGTGAAGCTATGCTTGTTTTTACTGTGGTAAACAAGCTGTTTTACTGGTGAAATAGGACCCAGTCACCAATGCTAGGGGTGGAAGTCCTCTAAAATAGGGAACATGGGTTTAAACGATTGGCTGGACTTAACTTTACCTTCATATTGTGGTCATGATTAGCCATTGTGCAGAAGTATGTGACCATAAACACTAATAAATGAATACACATCATGTAATTCTGAAAAGTGAAACAGTATTTTTTAAACCAAACTATCATGAATGAGTAGAAGCATAAACAGATAAATTTTCTGACAGATTAAATTGGGCAACAAAATTTCTTGCATTATGTCACCTGAAATGGGTTAGTTATTGGGAAATCAGGTTAATAACATATGTTTCAGCCAAAATATCAACTATTTTCCATCCATTGTCTTAAATTTTACCAGCGAAAGGCCTCACATTTTTTCTGTGGAGAATAAATTTCAATGCCACTGTGAATGAGTTTCTAAATAGGACTCCATGCTTGCTGTGTTGTCACAATAAAGCAACATAGTTCTTAATTTAATTGAAAATTTTGGATGTACTAGCAGCAGAAGGAATGAATGAAATGATGAACAACAATTATTGATGAACAGATGGATGGATGAAGATGAAAATAGATGAATAAACAAATGAAATTCAGTTGGAACACACTAACTCAGGAATGGACAACAGATGAATGATGAAAATGAAACTTCATTGAGCTTTTGTACTTGGTTGGATTGAATTAAGATTTAATCCTGGGAACAGGAATTTTTTTGTTCTCATTTTTGAAAGTCAGTCATGATACTGGGAATTTTCTGGTTCTCGTTTATGAAAATCAGTCCCAATACCAGGAAATTCATAGGACAGAACCGGGAATCAAAGGTTGCATTCTGCAACCTTTGATTCCTGATTCCAGTCTATGAATTTTCTGGGAAGTAGCCCTGATTTTCAGAACCGGTAACCAGGAAATTCCCGTTTGTGAAATTAAACTATAGCTCCAATGGCGATGCTGGTCTCTGAAAAAGTTTATATTCACTGTAATCTCCTTAACTATAATACACAATCATTGATACCATAGTCTTTGAATTTCCCAGGTATCGTGATTGACTTTTAGTACCAGGAGCCGAAGAGCCATGAAATTTTCATTCCCGAGATTAAACCTTAGATTGAGTCAACGCCTGTTATCCAGCTGGTGAACACATGAAGACTGCTACAGGCATTTGAACATTATGAATAAATTTCAATGAAAAATTGAAAAACAACATTTTCTGTGTTAGTTTTAAAAATTTCCAAATTTGCTTACGGTAATTTTGTTACAATAAGGGCGAGCAGAAATGTTTAAGTATCCAGTTATAATTCATGTCAGCTTTATTTATTGACCAAGGGACACCTCCATGTTGGTATTTTTGTTCAGAGCTTAACACCTTGGGTTAAGTTGTGGAAGACTCCTTTGAAGCTAATCCTTAACATTGTAAACACTCTCATGACATCTTGAAATGATCCATTCTTACAATTGTTTAACTTCCAAATTATGCTGTGGCTATGAAAGGAAATTTTCAACTGGAGTCATCTGTTAGCAGCTCAAGCGACAGATCCCCAATTGTTTATGAACCGATTTAGAGGATTTGAAATCGAGAAGTGACTGTTTCATATTTTCTACAAAGAAAACAAGGAAGTGCATGAAGCCGCCTCCTTGTCTCCTGTCAGATCTTATTCTCTTTTGTTGTTCAGGATTACATATGGCTTATCAATTGGACATGGGATTGTGTAGGCACTTTGCCTGCAGAAAGATCTGATTAAATTTAACTGTTATATTGCCAAGACCAGCTCAAGTGCTCTAGAATGCCACAGCTGATGGACATGGGATTAGGTCAACACTTTGCCATCAGAAAAATATGATTAAATTTAAACATTCACGTAATGAATAGACTGTATCCTTCCATGTAATCTACAAACTGAGCATATGAAAAACATTTTTTAACAAAATCATAAGATGTGACTTCTCATTGGAATGAGCTCATTGCGACCATTCCAAATGAGGCATCACATGTTATGCTTTTGTTGAAATGTTTTGAATAATTTGAAAAAAAACCCAAAATTTTGATTTCATGTCATTCATATGCGTTATGCAAAGGGTTACCTAATGTGATGCTAAGAGCCATACATTCATTCAGACATGGGATTGTGTTGGCACCTTGCAGTCAGAAAGATATGATTAAATTTAAGGTATTTGACAATTGTGTTGCCAAAGACAGTTTGTATGATCTGGAATGCCAAGTTAGTAGAGTTGGACATGTGATTGTGTTGGCTCTTGCATTCAGAAAAATCTCATTAAATTTAATGGTCCTGTGACCAAGGTTTTTGTTAATCATTCAGAATAAAATAGCTCACTACTGAAGTTTTTTTAATCTTTACTTATACATAAGGCAGACAACACTTGCCAAAAAAAATTGAACTACCGGTACTTGAGCATGTTATAATATTAAATCATGACCTCTTTGAAAAAGGGAATAAATATGTTGTATGTTGTGTGAGTGGCCTATTTGCGTTTTTATGGTGAAGACTTAGTATCAAAGGAAGTGCTTGAGGTATATTTTTTGTATAAAAACTAAAGGACTTTCAACTTCTGAAAAAAATTTTGCGCTACTTTTTACTTGACTGAAATAAATGGTCACTTGAATTTGCCCACAACAGTTGGATTTTTACAATTGCTATTATTGGTATAGGCTCGCTATTATTGGTATAGGTTCCATATTGTTTATCATTGTTTTCTTGAAAGTCATTATTTATACTTGTGAATTATTTTAGAAAATATGTTCTCACTTTCCTGCTGTCAGTAAAATTCTTTCACTAAATGGTATTGATCCTTGCTAAGAATAACAGTCAAACAAAAGGTTGAAAAATCTACAAACATTGATAAGTGTACTAATTGCACAATGAAAAGAAGTTTAAAAATCGCTGAGTCTATATTTTTTTTCATTAACTCTTTGCCCACTGAGTATTTTTTTTTAGTATTTTTATGCCCCGACTCTCTCGGGGTATTATATTATCACCATGTCCATCCAGGTCCATCTGTCATCTGTCTGTTAAGTTTGGGTTTCTGTCCAATAACTAAAGAGCTGCTTATTTGATCAAATCATAATTTTAGGGGTTACTTGTGGATAACTAGAAAATGCTTCCTTTCAACTTTGGTCCAACTAGCCAATTCAGTATGGCAGCCATTGGGGGCATATGCCACTCGTTGCATTGCTGTTGTTTATCACATCATGGCTGCTGTGAAGTAGCCATGACTAGGTCTGATGAAAAATTCAGATAAATTTAAGTAAAGAAAGCATCACTCAAGCAGATAATTCACAATATAAAGGGGAGAATTTGGATAAATGTACTCAAATTATACATATTTCTTTGGTAACTATTTCTTATCGTGGGCAGGAATATCTACCAGCAGCATTTAAGGAGTTAACCCCCATCATTGGACTCTTTGAAGTTTTTAAATTTGATTCAGTTCAAAATCATCTTGATAGTTCAGTTTGATTCCAGTCATGCCGATTCAGAAATTTTTTAATCTTCAAGATCGCCTCAAAATCCTACTACATAGTGTCTCCTCTTGAGGTCTTCTCTCATCAGGTCTCCTACTGTACAGGCATGACTGGAATCCAACCAAACCATCAAGATGATTTTGAATTGAATCAAATTTAAATGCTTCAAAGGGTCCAATGATGAGGATTAACTCATTGCATGCCGCTGGTGGATATTCCTGCCCATGACAAGGAATAGTTACCAATGAAATAAATATAATTTGAGCACTTTTATCCAAATTCTCCCTTTTATATTGTGGATTTTCTGTTTGAGCAATGATTTCTTTAGTTAACAGGAGATGTGATGATACAAGAAGAGTTCAAAAAGGTTCCTCTTCCAACACTATGTTGATTCTGAATATTTTGCTTTTTTTATTGATTTGCTAAAACAGATGAGCCTCCGATGCGTACATTACTTGAGTGGAGGCTGACAATATTTATATATTTATGGTTGTAAGAAGGTGCAATCTTTACAAAATGAAAAGCATTGACATTTGATTCAAGATTTGACTCAGTTCAAAATTCTCTGACTTATTTGATTTGGGGTTCAGTTGGACAATGAAATGCTGCATTCAAGGGACAATATACACTTATACCCATGTTATAACATGTGAGAATTTTTTTTGTGTCACTGCATACAAGTTTCTGTTGTAACATTCCAATTTAACACCACAAAAGGTCCTGGAGATTTATTAAAATGGTAATTAAAAGTTATGGAAAGTCATGGAAATTTTTTTCAGTCAAGCTGTATGAATACTACAGCAGTGCATTCATAAAAATCACCATTCAGAGTTGATTATTTTTACCATTTCTACCTCAGAAACATATTTTATGCCCCTCCATTGAAGGGTCATAAGCTATGTTTTTAGGCAAAAAATTAAAGATTTTAGTTATTCTCAAAATGCTATGTCATTACTTAACCCTTTACCCAACAAATCGGCCACATCTACCTGCGTAGTCAGGCCTCCAAATTCATTTATTTTGGGGATATTATTTTGCACCTAATTTGGGCACATTAAAACCAGAAATAACAGTTGTATCCTGTTATATTTTATTGCTATGCCTTCCTTTGTGTTTCTATGATCATATTATGATGGATGTTATTCTCAAATATAGAAGAAGCACAGAGAAAATTTATATTTTTCTTGATGTCATCACACCTTCTCTAATTGGGCACACTTGCAAATGGTGTGAAATTGGGATAATCAAAAGGCCTGCACGTAATTTCCAAACTGAGCAGTTAAAAAAATATTTTTCAAACAATTTCAAGAGAACCATATCATGTGACCCCTCATTAGAACTAGCTTGTTGAGCTCATTCCAGTGAGTGGTCACATGATCTGATTTTGTGGAATTTTTATGAAATATTTGAAAAAATTAATTAAAATAACAAATTTTAATATCATGTGCATTGTTAACCCTTTACCCAACGTAACGGCCAAAACCGGCCAGCGCTATTCTCAAAAATCACCAATTAATTTTCATTATTTTTTTCATTTTTTGTCTCAAAAACATAGGTTATGACCCCTCATTGGAACGAGCTCATCGAGCTCGTTCCAATGAGGGGTCATAACCTATGTTTTTGAGACAAAAAATGAAAAAAATAAGTTATTCAAGAATTTTTTTGCAAGTGTCGTCTGCTTTTCATGTTAGGTAAAGGGTTAAAGAAAGGGTTAAGAATTAATTCCACAATTAAGAAAGACAATGATTTACATATTATTAGTTCTGGCCAGGTATTCTAATATTCTGCATTTTATGTATTTTATCTGTCAGATGGCATAGTTGGTAAGTATTCCTGATGTATAGATAATGCATGTGTGGACCAGCCAGTTATGTTCACCTTCCCCATCAGTTTGTATTTTTGTGACTCCGTTTAGTTTCACATTCATTTTCAAGATGACTTAACACCCTTCCCAGTTGTTTATGTGATAAAATTGATCTCATCTGCATTTAAAAACAATTGAGCTTTCATTTTTTTTCTAATCCTCAGTAGACTGATTATATTATTATTTTGTTTATTTCATATTTTTGATTGTAGTGGTGATTTTTGAAGTGCACGTAACCTGTTTGTTTAATATCATTTTTATTTCATATTTTAAATCTGGGCACATAATATTCAAGTCAGGGTAAAGCCTGCAAATAGTATTATCTGCTGCCTGTCATTATGACAGGGCAAGGGTGTAGTCAGGGTGATAATGAGGTACATTACTGGGAAGTGAAGCAGTGCTTGTTTACTCAAAAATTTAGAAATGAGAATGCGGTACTGTGATCACAGAAAATAAGCTATTAATTAAAAATACAATATGTTTTCATTTTTGGAATTCACTTTAAAAAAATTTCCACAATCCATTAAAAGTATTTCCATTAGTTTCTTGAATCCTGCACCCTTTGTAAAATGTATCAAACAAACCCTGTCCATTTTTACAGCCTAAGTCATTGTATATTTTCATGTAGTGTGTGATATGCATGTTACCAATTTTTCATAACCAGAAAGTGTGACTAACCCTGTGAATTGCACAGGGTTAGTCACACTTTCTGATTATAAAAAAATTCATTATTAACTGAGTAACTAACCCTGTGCATTGTACAGCCTTAGTGTTAACCTGATCTATATCAACTTTTTACCCAACATAATGGCCAAAACTAGCCTGTACTATTCTCAAAAAAGCATTCAAGCTCAGCTTAAAAAAGATTGTGGAAAGTTTTTTTTAGTGAATTCCAAAATCAAAAACATGTCCTATTTTCAATTAAATAGCTTGTTAGAAGTGGTATTTTTCTTAAACGGATTGTTATCGGATCATGACATGTTTAAATATCGGTAAAACAAGATTTAAAAACTATAATATTGTGAAATTAAGACCTATAATTATGAAAAACTTACAAAAATAGCATGTCATATTCAATGTTCTGGCATTACTTTTCTGACTGGTGATGTTCTAACAGTGCTGTGGGAAGAAAAGTGGAAAGATAATTTTATGATTCAGACACAATCCAATCAAAATAAATTATTTGTCGGCTTTTGTGGTGATGTCACAGTACTGTGTATATAAATATACATATTATCACTACAATGGATTGGTCTGGTCATAGTATCACGACAACCTGACAAGATGAGATAGCTGTATCAGTTGAGGTGTAAAGGCCATTTACCAGCCAAGCCTAGTTTGTCTGGATCTCATAGTCTTGTAAATCATTTGCTTTGTGTGCTAGAAATTATCAATTTGACCATCAGCTCCCATACTTCTCTCTAAATCTATATCACAGGCACTGTTGGTGGCATTGTGGGTGCTGTGATGAAGCACGATGGATGTTTTGATTGCTCTGAGATGGAATCTTCGTTAGAATCATCATGGGTGAATCTCAGTGAACATGATAGAAGTGTTGAAGTGTAAATATTAGAATACACCCATAGTAGCTTGGTGTAATAAATGTTCACCATGAGTGGTGAAGTGGTGTTAACCACAAGACTCTGGTGAGTGGTGAACATTTGGTACACCAAGCTACTTTGGGTATATTTTATTTATACCATGATCCTCAGATTATTAAGAGTCACTATTATTTTTTATCGATTTTACTGAACAGCAGACGTACATACGTGCAGATCTGTTTTTGTCTACATGAGCATCGGTGGGCGTTGTCAATATTATCGTCAAAATGAAATGGAAAAAGAAACAGTGCCTTTTTCATTTTAATAACAGAATAACATACTATTTCGAGTAATGGATGCTTTATTAACATGAGACAATGCAGGTTTGTTAATTTTTGGCATCTTATTAGGTAAACCCATTTAAAAACTTAATATATAATTGCCACTTTCATTTCACTCTTCGTGAGGCGATTTGTGATAAATTTAGACAAGTTTGCATCCATGTCGACGTGACCTTAGGTCAACTTGAATGTAGTTCTACTGTATGTGTAAATTTTAACTATTCCAATTCCATTTCTGTCATGTTCTCCACAGTTAATGTGTAAATCTAAAATTTATGTCATAGGCTTTTTGTATATAGTAGAATAGGTAATCATGGTATAAAGACAATTTACCAACCAGACTGGTTGGTCTGGATATCTTAGTCTCATGTGAGATCAGTCAATTTGTGAAATGGAGGTTGGTGGTTTAAGCCTTGGCTCCCACATTTCTCTCTTGATATCTGTGACACATTTGAGAGGAATTTTCAACAGGTGCGATTACAGAGTGGTGTCATCACAAAAGCAGATAAAGAATTTTGACCAGATCATGACCATGGCATTATCTGGTCTAAATTCTCTGTCTGTTTATGTAATGAGAGTACTTATATTGAGTAGGGTATTCTGTTATCTCCTTGAAAGGGTTACACCATTTGAACCTTTCATGATTATTGGCAAGTGTCTGCCATTTGCAAAGTGAATGCCATTGTAAGAGAGATATGAAGAAGAAAGTACTGTTTCTTGTTCTGCATAAGAGCTGACCTGTTTTGACTTGAGGCTTAGCAAGTGTTGATAGCACCAACTCACCTGCCATTCATGTTCAAAGCATATAGACATGTGCAGCACAAGTTGGAAATATAAACAGTATTAAGAGATTCACTAGAAAATCAAACAAATACCTATATTTCATAAATAACCATTAGCAGTGTCTATCAGTACTTTCAGAAAATTGCATTAAAATTCTCCAGCAGTGATAATTACTGAGATATACCACACACACAACTTGGTTTCACCCTCAAGTGTATATTTTCTTAACTTTACTGGAAAAGTAAGGATTATGTGGAGATCAATGGTGTTCGAGATAATTGTCAGGCTCAAATCACACACTGTTATTAATCAATTTCTATAGGTGATTTTCATGGGAGGTTGGTCACATTATTTAAAAACTTGACAAATATTCAGTTTAACCCCTGACCTTTTACCATTATTTAACATCGTCTCTTTGTGGAAAAAATATGAGTTACCCATTTCAAAACTGTATGAATCAGGAAACCAAATCAATGTCAGTTCTGAATCAGGCCATCGATGTCTCCATTCAATTGACACTATGTTTTGCAGTGCCATAGACCTGATCAGCATAATATTGTATCAAAAGTCTTCTATTCTACCTATGTCTACCAAACTCTGTGGGAAGTGAAGCAGTGGTTGTTTACTGTGGTAAACAAGCTCTTTTTTATGCATATATCAGACCCAGTCAACAATGCCTGAGGTGGAAGTCCTCAAAAATGGGCAAGATGGGTATAAACAGTTGGTTAGACTTGACTTTGTATCCATGCAGTGGTCACAATTAGCCATTGTGCAGAAATATGTGACCTTAAACACCAATAAATAAATAACCCCTCAACTAAAAGGTGGGCCTCACTTCCCCAGCTGCATGTAAAAGAATGATCGATTGGTTCTCCTACTTAATTTGAAGTTCTGTTTATTGAATCTTTTTGGGGGTGGGGGTGGGGGGGGGGGGTGGGGGGGGTGGGGTGGGAGCGGCGTTACTTCTCACTTGGATCACTTTTTACTGCAACAAAACAGGTGCTTCTCTGGGTAAATTTCTAGTTACATATTTTAAGTACTTAGGTGATTGTCTCTTATTAAATCTTGGCTGACAATATAGACAGCCAAGACTTGCCTCAAATCTGCAGGATGTTGACTGTTAAGTGTAGCACAAATATGGAAACAATTCCAGACCAATTTGGCTTTGGTACTACCTATATATTAAGGATGTATTCTATTATATCTTGTTTGACAGAGCTCGCTGAGCTCTGTCAAACAAGATAAAACAAAATAAAACTCAGTTTGGTACTAGAAGGAAGCAAAATTTCCAAATTCTGGTTAACTGAATAATAATAATAATAATGCAATGTTAACATCTAGAATCCACCAAAGTGCTCGCCGACTTACATTATTACCTGGTATCATAGGCGTACACACCCTTTGATCACTCCATGACATTTTCAGCTCAACAGAGCACACTGCCGGTGCTCCACAGATGGGCATTCAAGGCAAGCTCCTCAACGGGTCCCTATTTTACACCTACATAAGGTGAGGATTGCGTAGTACTGGTGAACATTCCCAACGTCCACAGCTGGCATGAGATTCACTGTTGCTGAGTCACACACTCAAACTGAATATTGCTTTATATGAATAATTTTTACTGAAAAAATTAGTATTCTTCAAACAGGATTTTTCTGCATTGATGGTGGATGCACTTTCCACCAATTGCAGATTTTTGTTTTTTCCAACTTTCATGAAGTTTATCAAGAAAAAGAGGATAAATAAAAAAACAGACTTGCCTGAGCATTGAACCCTTAGCCATTCATTTTTCTGAATGACTGGTAGAGTGCTTACATTTTTTTGGTCACCTAAATTTGTTACCAGTTATGGGAGAGTGCCTGTTGGTACTCTCCCTTGAATTGTAACAAGGCAAATCCACACTGATAAAATAATTTCACTTCAAATATCATATTTATTTATTTATTTATTTATTTATTTATTTATTTACTAAGGTTTAACGTCACTTTAATAGCCAAGGTCATATATCAGTGACAGTTTTGTGGGTGGAGGAAGCCGGTGTACATGGCAAGAACCACCGAGCAACAACGAGCAGCTGCCAGCTCCCCAACATCGTAATGCTGCACTGCAGCACAGGCAGGGTTAGATTGGTTGAAGACATGCGGACCATCGATGTGCGGTATGCCTTAGTACATGACATCATCGTGCCCCCATGTGGACAAGTAGGATTAAGTGCCTTGCCCAAGGACACAATCTGGGAGTCCGAATCGATCACTCAGACAGTCACCCATCCAAGGACTAACCAGATTGGATGCTGCTTAACTTCAGTGATCTGATGAGAACCATCAAATATGATATGAAGCATATCCACAGAATATGAAGCCTTTGAGTTATGGTACCTGCACTTCAGAGTAAAGCCCAAATATGGGCTTCCAGCTCTCTACCACTTAAAAAGTAAACTATTTTAGAACAAATGGTTGAAGAAACAAATTTCTAATTGATAAAAACTGAGTTTAATTGTCACCAGACTGGAGGAAGCCAAATAATTCAGCAAGAATTTTCTTTTTCATGTCCGATAAAATATGTGCAGGATCCTTACGCATTTTGATATCCTCGAAAAAGTATGGAAATTTGTGTCGGTCTCAAAAAGGTCTTGAAATGTATTGGAAAAAAACTTTAGTCAAGCCCTGAAGGTATGTCTGGAAAGAGTATGGAACTTTTGTCTCCTGACAAATGTAAGGACCCCGAATGTGATACTCACTCTAACCCTTTACCCAACGCAGACGATTTCAAAATTTATTATTTTAAATATCATTTTTTCTTTTTTTTCAAAAAATTTCAACAAAACCATATCATGTGACCCCACTTTGGAATGACCACGACAAGTTCGTTCCAAAGAGGGGTCACATGATATGGTTTTGTTGAAATTTTTCGAAAAATAATATTTCTTCAGCTGCTGAATTTGCATATTACGCAGGCGGATGTGGGCGATTCATTGGGTAAAGGGTTAAATTGTATGGACAATTTTCATAATACATCTGCAATGTAGACCTATTATAAAATTCATGTTGTCTTCCTGTAGTTTTAGTATTTGATGCTGTTGTCTGATTGGTTGTGAATGGACTAATCAAATGATGTATTGGTGGCCAGATTCCATAATGTTGTCACAAATCTCCTCACATTCATTGAAAACTCTTGAATTGGTTTTAAAAATATTTTAATATCTGACATACATGTGCAAATGTATTTTTTAATCTTATTTGTTTTACAAGGATTGGCAAACAAGTTATGCAACTTATATTAACACCTCTCCTTGGCCCAATGGCGTAGGTGTGTGGGATGACCTTCATAGCGGCAAATTCGTGGCCTAGCTCTTCTCGAATACTTCGGAGGGATCTTTAGCCTGCACGGAGTGTGTCTCTCTCTGCACAGAGGACAGCCATTTTACGTCCGCACCCAATAGGACGATACGCTGTGACAGCATCAACCCCACAATTGATGCTGACAGAGAGTGTTCGGAAACCTCGAGAACTTTCCCCGACCGAGGATCGATCCCGGGACCTCTGGCATGAGAGACCAGCGCACTTATCCACTCGGCCACCACTCTTTGCAAATTTGCAATGTTGTTGGAAATATAAAGTTCATTAGGAAGTGCAATGACTCTGTGTTCAGAGTATTGAACTTCAAATCAAATGATCAGTGATTCGTCTTGCAGTAACTTTGTTGTCTCCTTGGGCGAGACACTTAATCCTAATGTGTTGGCATGACAGCTTCCTCTACTCATAAAACTGTCTGACACGATGTTACCTGGCTATTGAAGGTGTCATTATTTATTTATTTATTTATTGGTGTTTTAACCCTTAAGCCCCCATATAGCCCCAAACCGCCACTTTTATATTGCATTGAAGCAGGTGCTCCCTTGTGTAATCTTTTTAGCTCAACTTGACAAAGTCAAGCTGAGCTATTGCCATCACTTCTCGTCCGTCGGCGTACGTACGTACGTATGTACGTACGTACGTTAGTACGTACGTCCACAATTTCCTTTGGCACACCTCACAGGTCGCATTTATGATCAGATTACTTTGAAACTTGGTATGCTTGTTTGGGGTGACCTCTAGATGGAAGCTATCGATTTTCTTCAATTTTCGTCAAAAAATGTTGCCGCGGCCTACGTTCTTAGAACTTAGTTTAGTCAAACCACAATATTTCCCTTTGGCACACCCTACAGGGCACATTTATGATTTGATTGCTTTGAAACCTGGTATGCTTATTTAGGGTGACCTCTAGATGGGAGCTATCGATATTCTTCAATTTCCGGCAAAAAATGTTGCCACGGCCAACGTTCGTAGAACTTAGTTTAGTCAGACCTCAATATTTCCCTTTGGCACACCCTACAGGGCACATTTATGATCAGATTGCTTTGAAACCTGGTATGCTTGTTTGGGGAGACCTCTAGATGGGAGCTATCGATTTTCTTCAATTTCTGTCAAAAAATGTTGCCGCGGCCAACGTTCTTAGAACTTAGTTTAGTCAGAGGACTCAATATTTCCCTTTGGCACACCCTACAGGGTACATTTATGATCGGATTGCTTTGAAACCTGGCATGCTTGTTTGGGGTGACCTCTAGATGGGAGCTATCGATTTTCTTCAATTTCCATCAAAAAATGTTGCCGCGGCCAACGTTCTTAGAACTTAGTTTAGTCAAACCACAATATTTCCCTTTGGCACACCCTACAGGGCACATTTAGGATTTAATTGCTTTGAAACCTGGTATGCTTATTTAGGGTGACCTCTAGATGGGAGCTATTGATTTTGTTCAATTTCCGGCAAAAAATGTTGCCACGGCCAACGTTCGTAGAACTTAGTTTAGTCAGACCTCAATATTTCCCTTTGGCACACCCTACAGGGCCCATTTATGATCAGATTGCTTTGAAACCTGGTATGCTTGTTTGGGGAGACCTCTAGATGGGAGCTATCGATTTTCTTCAATTTCTGTCAAAAAATGTTGCCGCGGCCAACGTTTTTAGAACTCAGTTTAGTCAGATCACAATATTTCCCTTTGGCTCACCCTACAGGGCACATTTATGATTAGATTGCTTTGAAACCTGGTATGCTTATTTACGGCGACCTCTAGATGGGAGCTATCGATTTTCTTCCATTCTTGTCAAAAAATGTTGCCACGGCCAACATTCTTAGAATTTAGTCTAGTCAGACCACAATATTTCCCTTTGTACACCCTACAGGGCACATTTATGATTGGATTGCTTTGAAACCTGGCATGCTTGTTTGGGGAGGCCTCCAGATGGGAGCTATCGATTTTCTTCGGTTTCTGTCAAAAAATGTTGCCACTGGCAAAAAAAATGACATTGGTACCAATGATCTTCAATTTTGCCATTTCATTTATAACTTACCAAGTTCAAGTTTGTCAAGTTGAGCTACAGTGTCATTGACACTTTCATTTATTATTCTTGTGTGTAGACTGAATTTTCCCTGGCAGTGGTTCTACATCACTGCTGGCTGCCTGTATAGGCAGCCAGCAGTGATGTAGAACCACTGCCAAGTCATCAATAGCTATGAAAGCAGAAAAAGGCCATAAATACTTTAAAATTAATCTGAGGACTTAAGGGTTAAGGTCACATATTTCTGCGCAATGACAAATCATGACAGTTTTACAGATGGAGGAATCCAGAGTACCTAGAGAGAACCCCGAGCCGGGCGAGCAACTGTCAGCTCCCCAACATACTAACTTCACACAAGCAGGGTTAGCATTGGTTGAAGACAGGTGCACCATTGACGTGCATTATGCGTTAGTACACAATGCCACTGTGCCCCACGTGGGCAATGGGGGTGAAGTGTCTTGCCCAAGAACACAACACTATTGCTGCAGGTGGGATTTGAACCGAGGACCTCCTGGCTTGCAGTCTGCACTTTTACCTATTGAGCCACCACGCCCCCCACTCAAGGTGTCATTAACTGGTAGAGTGCTAAATTATTTCTGACCATCAAAATTTGTTCAGCTGTCTTTGTCAGTTAAACTCCAATAAGCAAATAAACAAATTGCACACTGATGTAGAGATATGAAAATTTCAAGCTGCAGATATTTCCCAAAATGCAACTATAGGAAGCTAACCAATTCAAGGAGAGCAGTGGCTGAGTGGATATGTGTGCTGGTCTCTCATGCCAGAGGTCCCGGGATCGATCCCCAGTTGGGGAAAGTTCTCAAGGTGTCTGAACACTCTCTGTCAGCATCAATTGTGGGGTTGGTGCTGTCATAGCATATCGTCCTATCGGGTGGGGACATAAAATGGATGTGCTCTGTGCAGAGAGAGACACACTCCGTGCAGGCTAAAGATTCCTTTGTAGTATTCGAGAAGAGTGAGGCCACAAAGTTACCGCTTGAAGGTCATCCCACATACCTCCGCCAAGGAGAGCCGTTGATATAAGTTGCATAACTTGCTTGCCAAATCCTTGTAAAACAAATAAGATTAAATAAAAATAAACAATTTAGTCTTGTTAGACAGAGCTCAGTGAGCACTGTCAAACAAGATTGAGTTGGTTAAATTCCTAGATGCATTATGGCAAATATTTGCAGTTCGAGTTTATGGCATTTTGATATTTTTGTGTAGAGGGTTAAAGAAAAATATCGGCTGTATGATAATTGTGTGCGACTAAGTTGCATGAACAAAATTGAATACACTGACAGTAGCTCACACCTGACAAAACTGCACAAAGAGCTGTACATAATCAAATATTTACAAAGTTGAGATCTGAGTGAGGTTTTTATCTCAATAAATTTATTGCGGAAATAAAACATGTTGCAGCTGAGTAACAACATGAAAAACACCATGACAATGAACTTTTTTTGAGGATGTCAACCAACTAATAGTGTTGACGAAGAGTGGTAGAACATCAGGGTTCATTACTCCCATAATTTTTGTTTACTCTTGAAACCACTTTCTTCCGTGTCCTTTTCATTATTTTACCGATGGTTCTGTGTAATTTGCTTGTTTAATTATCAAATATTTGTGTAAGGCACATAATGTGTTTATCATATGCATGACTCAGTCTGTTCTTTTCTTTCTCTTAACTATTGGATTTTGTGTAATCAAGAAAAAAATCAATCTTACCTGTAGTTTTCTAAATTTCTACTCTTACTCTCAAGACTTCTTGAATGTGTGCAGAAAGCATTGAATGATACATCCGCACTTTTCCCATGAATCATGGAATTGTTAAGAGCTTTCACCCTTTACCTAATGAATCAGCCACATTTGCCCAAGTAATTTTCAAATTGTGTGGTTGAATAAAACCTATTTTTCAAAAAATTTCATTAAAACCATATCATGTGAATCCTCTTTGGAATGAGCTCATTGAGCACGTTCCAATGAGGGGGCAGCATGATATGGTTTTGATGAATTTTTTAGAGGAATTTGAAAACAAAATAATTAACAAACAAATTTTGATACAGTGTGCATTGGATTAAAGCCCGGTTTACCCTTTTAACATGGCATGCCTCAAGTTTTTGCATGAATAAAAAATTGGCAGAGACTGAGAAACCACCACAGTAAACCATAAATGAGCTGTGAGCTACTGTATTTAACCCTACAGGTCCACAGAATAACACTTTTTAGGTTCTGAACAAAGAACCAGCTGATCAAAGAGCTACTTTTTTATATATTTTAATATTGTCATGGTGTGTGTGGATGGCTGTTAGTCTGTGCACAATTTCTTCAGCACTGGCTTCAGCCCACAGTTCTTTTCCAATCATCACCAAACTTCATCTGTGTGTTCAGGTTCATCCCTAGGACCCTAGGTAACAATGTTCCCTTACGGTCACAGTTGTCTGCCCACAATAGCTGCCACAGCAGCCGTCTTGGATTTCTTCAACACAGGCTACAGGTCATATTTATGCATATTTTCATTTTTTAAAGGTTAGCCTTCTGCACTCATGAAATACAGGAAAAAATCCACCTCAGGTCATTGATTCCAGTTCCCTGTACTCCACTCTCAGTATGTTCTGTCTTATTATCAGGAAAATTTAATCAGCAGAATTTGGGTCACTTTCCTGTATTCTAGAGTTAAACTCGGCATTTATTGCATTATATCTTAGTGGACAGAGCTCATGGAGATCAGTCCAACAAGATATGATACATTAACTTATTAACTGGTAGCGTGCTGAATTATTTTTAGCCATCAAAATTTCTTCACAATTCATTGCCTTGTAACAATTTATATGACACTCTCCCATAAATTATTACAAGGAATCTCCCAACAAACTAAATAATTCATCTTCAAAGATAGTATGAAGGACATCCACAGAATTTGATGCCTTTGGGTTGCAATACCTGCACTTGAGAGTAAAGCCCAAATATGGGCTTCCAAGTACTCAGCCAGTTAAATACTTCTGTTGGATGCACTAAGGCCAAATAGGTCTTTGAGCAAGGGGGATTCGGTAATTAGCAGGGTAATTTCTTAACATATTACAACAATTTTTATTCAAGTAAAAGGAGTTTACTCTCTGACCTATATGCAATTAACAGGTGGAATTTGTACTGAAAGTATGGTAAATGGTTTTGTGTTTGGAAGTAATATTCAGTTAACAGGTTTCTTAGAGACATCCAGTTAAATGGGCTCCACTGTAATGTATTTAATTCCCTTCCAATGGATTTCAAGTAGACAGACAGGCTCAACGCTGAAGAAAAGTCATGACTTGAGTAAATGCAAGCCTCTGGCAGTTCCATCTACTTACTAAATCATTTCACTGTGTGTTGTACATCTGGGCATTAACTATTTAGTGTGGGCCTGTTTTTCTGGGCACTCATAAATATCTAACAGAGATATTCTTTGTGATCTTTATCATAGTCTATCCTCAAACCATCAACAATTATGTAGATATCTCAGATATTCATGCTTGGAAGCCTCTCTATTTCTAATACACAAGCGTAAAATGTCTGCAAGGATGGAATTTTCAGCTCATCATTTATTGATTGAGACTGAGAAACAATAGGATTTGCCATCTGTGTTAATGGCAGCTGTGCTCTCTACACATGATACAATGATTATAGTAAGAATACTACTGTGTTTATCTATACACTTATTGATTGGGGAAGTGCACAGACAAAATCTATGTTGGCTACCATTAGTGTATCCCCTTCAAATTCCCAGATGAGAGTTACACAACCTCACAGACTTTCCCCACAGACCCCTTATCCATTATCATTTTTTCCTGACATCTGTTGCCTGTAGGCAGGATATACTTTATCTACCTGACTAGGATTAATCCCCTGCTGGTTTTTCATCACAGTTCTCCATTACACATGTTATTTTGTTGAGAAATTTGATGATGATGATGGCAAAACTACAGATAATGGTTCTAAACTGGTGAAGCTCTAGATTCAGACTAGTAGGTTCAGAAATTTGTGTGGGGATTTGTTCCTATTGGGGAGTGACTTCCAGTAAATTATACTAGAAAGCCTTAACAGTAATTCTTTCTTGAAGCTGAAAAAGAAAACAATTCAGTTGCCGTTGACTGGTCGTAATCCCAGCCTGGACAGTGATGTCCACGTATGCATTTTCCAGGTAATAAAGATCATCATCAGCAAAATTTTAATTAATGAAGTCTGAGTACCAGATAACCACTGAGCAGTGTGGCAAGCAACTGCCAGGCACTCCAACTGACTAACTTGGCCCAATCAGAGTTAGCAGTGGATGAAGGCAAGTGCACCATTCAAATGCAATACACCTTAGTACACAGGACCACTCTGCCCCCCCCCCCCCCCCCCCCCCCATGTGGTCAGTCGGGATTAAGTGTCTTTCCTAAGGATACTGCAGTGCCTATAGCACAGGTCAGGATCAAACCATTGACCTTCTGGTTAAAGTCCAATGTTCTATAACCAGTAAGCCATCATGCTCCCCCATAAAATGAGATTGAGAGGAGGGGCTTGGTTTATCTAAAAGATAGAGTGACGTTACATGCCTAACCAGCCTCCTCCTATCTGGAAAAGGGTGGAAAGCACATTAAACTTAGACAGCATGCAGCAAACTTCGGTGCAGTTTGGGATTTTAGATCATTTTAGCATCTATGGCAATATCGCAACCACAAAACAAGCTGTTTCCAATGAAATGTCATAAGCTTAGTTTATGAGGCTGAAAACAAAATTTTAGTTTTTAACCGGTTGAGTGCTAAATATTCTTTCAAAGGTGATTTGTGACATGAGTATTTTTTTTCAATGATACAGTGCTATCAGCAAGGGGAGCCTTCCTTAATTTAGCAAGATTTTGTTCATAATTAATTGTTTTGTTACTATTTATTGGAGAGAGCCTGATGGCACTCTCCAATAAATTATAACAAAACACTTTATATAAACATCTTTTTTCTACTGTTGCACAAATAGAAGAGTTATGCATACAGTGTAAAGCCACTATGGTTGCTTTCAGCACTTCTTAACCCTTTACCTAACCTGAAAAGCAGACGACACTTGCAAAAATAATTCTTGAATAACTAATTTTTTTCATTTTTTGTCTCAAAAACATAGGTTATGACCCCTCGTTGGAACGAGCTCGACGAGCTCGTTCCAACGAGGGGTCATAACCTATGTTTTTGAGACAAAAAATGAAAAAAATAATGAAAATTAATAGGCGATTTTTTAGAATAGCGCTGGCCGGTTTTGGCCGTTACGTTAGGTAAAGGGTTAATGGAACCATGATAGTTGCTTCTAGCATTCAACCAGTTAAAGAAAGTATGAGGGTAATTGACTATTTTTGTTAATTGAATTTTTTGGTTGGTAAAAAGGGAATTCAAATTAACAAGGTTAGCCTGTTCAAAGAGTGCACTACTCCATATAATATGCAATTCCAGTAAGCACATACCACAGTAAGTAGCTTGTTATAGAAATCACTACTGTTTATGTAACCTGGAGGGCACTAGAGAATGTTTTCCAGATATATAGATACTGACATAATGTCTCTATTATATGACTCGTTTAATTAGCCTTCAACAGGGCAGTCTTGAATCTAGTGTTACTTGACACTGTGATGAATTTTGTAAGTTGTAGTCAACTGGAAAATACTTGGCAAATAATTTGTTAACAATTCTTCACTGTTTTCATCTAGTGTTAAATACTAATGATAAGAAGAACTTCTATTAACATTCCCATCCCCAGCAAATGATCTGATTATTCCACAGTTGAAATCAGCAAAGTAGTCACAGAGAGACGCCCCCCCTCCCCCCCCCCCCCCCCCCCCCCCCCCCCCCACACACACACATTTTTGCTGAAAAATGTTGTCAACGCCATGTACATTCATGGTCGAAAGCCCTGAAACTGGTTCCTAAACTCTCCCCCTGATATTTCTTGCATCATTTTGCTATAGTTATATCTTTACCATATGGACTTTATGGGTAATTTAGCCTTAAAAAAGTACTCAAGGCAAGCAACTAAAACAACTTATATAAACTGGTTGAATGCTGAAGCCCATATTTGGAATCTGTTAACGTAAATGCAGGTACAATGACTTGAAGCATTCATATTCCATGGATGTTGTCCTTGTCCATATTATTTTTGAAGGCAATCTGTTTCATCTGTATAGATTTGCCTTTCAATTTATGGGAGAGTGTCTAATGGTACTCTCCTATAAATTGCCAAAAGGTAAAGACATAGCTCAACAAATTTTAATGACCAAAAATAAAAAAAAATTTAGGACTCTACCATTAATACCTCTCCTTAGCCCACCTGATAAGACTATATCGTCCGGTTGAGTGCAACAAGGCGCCATATATAAGCTTTGCAGATGATGCCTTGTTGCACTCAGTGGATGATATTAGACTGGGAGGTTTTGATTTTTCAGATTCAGTTTCAGTTCAGTTTCCTGAAAAAATCTTGGTTTCAGTTCAGTTTTTCTGTGTGTTAAGAATGTATAGTAACCAACATTTCAGACTCCTTAACTTGGAAAAGCCCTGTATGTAAATATTTCAATTGGGTTTACCATAACTTCCCTTTAATCATTCTCAGAGGATAAGTTTATAAGGCTATTATCAGAAAAAAACCCATTAATTATGGTAACAAATTTATTTATTTATTTATTTATTTCCTGTTTTCCGTACCCGTACATTGATACATAACATTTACACATAGCATTACACATACATAAGACAATGAATATAACAAAGGAAAGCATATAGGTATAGCATAAGGGTATGTGAAAAACAATAGAAAGTGTATCCATGGAGGAGAGCACACTCGCAGTTGGAGACTTCCTTACCACGTTTACAACAAGATGCTCCGTGTTAAAAATTAGCTACTGTATTTTTGTCGGCCCCAGAACAGTATAGTTGCTCTCCAAGTCAGGTTTGAGAAAGACTTGCAACTAAATTCTCTGGAATGTGTTAATCTTCGCGCATTATCAAAAGGTGAGAACACAGCGAATTTATTGCCCGGCAGCTATTTATATCAGTAAATTCACATGAAACTGCTTTTTAAAGTTCATTTTCATGTTAATTTAAAGAGATAAAATTCCGCATTTGGGGTGTTGCCATTATGCTGAAGTCAACAAATCTGTCTACATTTTTCCATTTCTGTTTGTTGCTTCACTTGTTCTACCACATGCGGGGCATACTTTCTGACTTGTTAAATTACCTAAGGGCCCATGAGGCTGGAACGGCACTGGAAGGCAATGTGTACTTATGTCATCACATGTGGTGTAATGTTATGATCATAACTGCCGATCAAATAAATCACCTTTATCCGAGGAGCTACTACTAATTGATGTTTTTGTGACCTTACACACGTGCGCAAACAAGCATTCTTTATCTGGTGTGTACAAGGGACACTCCAGCAGGAACTGGATTTCATCCTCTATGAGTTTGGTGCAGGTCGGACAGAAACTTTGATCTTTCAGGCTTTCTGTGCCTTCCTGTCTCAATTACCAGATTGTGAGCACTGATGCATAGTCGCATAAATGATGTCCTAATTTCCCTTTCAACCTTTTCTAAGAGGTAGTTTTCAGAACTGAACGATTTGTTTGAAGAGGCTAATAAATTCAGTTTATTACATGTGTGCATCTTACCACCCCACCACGTGGAATACCGGTATTCTAACTTTTTCTGTATCGCCGTAAACAATTTGTTGTTGTTAAAGGAAGATTTATTCTCCCACACATCTCCCACACATGACCAAATGAATAAAGTTTATCTTATCAGTCTTGTATTCTCATTGTCCCATTTTCTCCCTTGTTGGCTCATCTGGTGGCCAAGTCAGTAAGGGTGAAAATGTGACAGTGAGAAGTATTCATTCACTCATTTGCTGATTAGACTACATGCAAATGATGAATGTTCATAGGGGCCACTATTCCAGTTCTCAAAAAGTAAGGTAGTTTGATCAATTTATGCACAAATGCAGTGAAATCGGAACCAAACCAAAAAAAGCCCCCCCCCCCCAAAAAAAAAAAAACTGCCCTGCTTTAGACAAAATGCAGTGACAACATTAACCCTCTGCCAATCTAGTCCATGAGACAGCTGCACTTTGCCTCCACCAGGAGCCAATACCATAAAACTTTTACTATTGTATTTTCTAGAATTGTATTTTGTACCTATTAATATAACTGACAAAAATGAATCATTAGTGTTTTAAAAGATATGGCAATTTGCCACCTTGCAAATTGTCAGATCTTTGAAAATGCTAATGGTTCATTTTTAACCCATTTGAAGGCATGACTAGAAAATACAATTCTAGAAAATACATTTGTAAAAGTTTTATTGTATTGGCCCCAGATTTTAATACGAAACAGCCATTGAGTTGAATGATAGGGTTAATGTTTCTTCTAATCAATGCACTATCTCATCGGAGATAAAAAAAATTATCTGTAATAGATGGAAAATTTTATTAGGTTTCCATAGATGGTTTTCTGATTAATAATTTCATTGAAAACTCAGTTTCTCACTTGCACATTGATTTGTTCAAGGCGTATGTCACTATGTTTTAAGATGGATTCAGAGACAGCATGTCTACAGCATAGAAAAGAAGCAGTTAAATCTCATGTATTATTCATCTTATGCCTGTCAGTGTTTTCTACCAATATGCCAATAAATGTCGCAGTTCACTCTTCTGTAGACATTTATTTTTATGACATAAAAAATTTATACCCATACTATGGAAGTGATTTATGGCTTGAAATTTCTTTGACAGAAACTGAATGAATGATTCTACAGAGGTGAACAAGTTGTCGTTTTTTATATGTATCGCTCTCTGATCAGTTTGTTTTAAGTAATTTAATGGATAATTCCTGTTTTACTAATGCAAACTTGCATTATTCGTTGTCAATAGATTCTCTATTTATTAGAAACACCATAAAAGTTTTTGTTACTTCTTTGTCAGCAGTGTTATGACCTATTGCAGAATTATTGCAAAAATCTGTGCGTGTACATTCTTATGTACCAATTAACCCTTTACCTAATATGAAAGGATGATCCCGCGTTGTGTCCTTGGGCAAGGCACTTTATCCCGGTAGTCTACATGATGCCATGTACTAAGGCATACAGCACATCGATGGTGCACATGTCTTCAACTGCTATAACCCTGCTTGAGCGGAGCTTGAACAGAGTTAGAATGTTGAGGAGCTGACAGTTGTTCATCGATGCTTGGTGGTTCTCTCCGGGTATTCTGACTTCCTCTACCCATAAAACTGTCACAGTCACGATTAGTCATTGTGCATAAGTATGTGACCTTAAACACCAATAAATAAATAATAATCAGCAGTGGTAATGACCTATTGCAGAATTATTGCAAAAATCAGTGGTTGTACATTCCTATGTACCAATTAACCCTTTACCTAACGTGAAAAGCAGAGGTCACTTGCCAAAAAAATTCTTGAATAACTAATTTTTTTCATTTTTTTGTCTCAAAAACATAAATATAACCCCTCATTGGAACAAGCTCAATGAGCTCATTCCAATGAGGGGTCATACATAACCTATGTTTTTGAGACAGAAAATGAAAAAATAATTAAAATAAATTGGGCGATTTTTGAGAATAGTGCTGGCTGGTTTTGGCTGTTACGTTGTGTAAAGGGTTAAATCTAACACATGCTCTGTGGGAATCTGTGATGTGGAGAAGTGCTTGTTTATTATAGTAAACAGGCTCTGCTTCACTGGTAAAATAGGACTCAGAACTATTTCTTGGGGTGGAAGACCTCTAAAGTATGCAGCATAGGTATAAATAAGTGGCTAAACTTGACTCAGGCACCACAGAGCTGGGATCTGAGAGGCCTGCAGTCTCTGCACCTTTTTTCAGATGTCAATGTTTTTACAAGGAATATAATCTAATCAAGCTTGTATTAAACTTTCAGAACAATGTCAGCACATGGCAGGAAAAGGAGAAAGGTAATCAAAATGTCTTCTTGGAACTTCCAGCCATTATAAGTGTTGTGTACCGTTTACCTACAGTATGGCCGCCATGGACTGGTCACTTTCCATGGGTGGGCAATATTTCCAAGGACGTAATAATATTAGATTCTAAACATTAATTATAGGAATAATCATCAAAAATTTAATTAATGAAGCACTGTTTCTTATTACCTGTTGCTTGTTATTGCCTGGTAAATGCATGGATTATGATCGTTATACAATAGCTGTCCTGTACCATTACTTGTGACTTCTCTTTGCCTCATCTCACACCAAGTGAAATCGTTCACTTGAATTTATGTGTAGGTGGAATATGGCTGCGTGGATATCTAAGTTTTCATTTGCAGCTTTTAGGAATGTGTATGAATGAAAACTTATACAGATGAAGCCACTTAATTGTATATCTCATTTGAATAACCCTGTTAATTGAATATAATATCCAAACACAAAACCTCCAGGTCAGAGCCATGTGTTAAACAAACTCTATTTTCCTGGTAAAATAGGATCCTGTCACCAATGTTTGGGGTGGAAGTCCTCTAAAATGAGCAACATGGGCATTAACTCTTAACCCACTGATTATTTTGAAAGAATGTTTCATCAGATCTATGGCTGCTGTGAAGCAGCCATGACTAGATTTGAGGAAAAATTCATCTAAATTTAAATAAAGAAATCATTGGTCAGTAAGTCCATTCAGTTTACAAGAGAGTAATTTAGTTAAATGTACCCAAATTGTACTATTTCAGAGGCAAGATATTTTGTGTCCTGGGCAGGGATATCCTCCCGCAGCATGCAAGGAGTTAAAGGTTGGCTAAACTTGACTTTTTATCTCCATGTTGTGGTCAGGCCTTTAAATTAATTTATTTTGCCCTAATTTGGGCACATTAAAACCAGAAATAACTGCCTTATCCTGTCATGTTTTATTGCCATGTCTTTCTTGGTGTTTCTATGGCCTTTTTTATGATGGTTATTCTCCAATGTAGAAGAGGCAGAGAGAATATATATATTTTAGTTGATGTCTTCACACCTTCTCTAATTTGGGCAATCTAAAGGCCTAGTTGTGGTCATGATTAGCCATTGTGCATTATTGGTAAAATAGGACCAGGTAACCAATGCCTGGGGTGGAAGTCCTCTAAAATGGGCAACATGGGTACACAAAATTGGCTGGACTTGAATTTATATTCATAATTAGTCATTGTACACCAATAAATAAATAATATCTGTCTTATCTCAATGAAGATGTCAATACTAAACAGTTGTTATATAATCCTTACAATTGTAGCACCTGGAAAGCCAGTTATTGTACCAGAAGAATGTAGTGCTGAGAATAACAGTGTAACTATAGCATGGCAGCCTTATTACGGAAGTATAGTAGAAGCCTATACTTTAGAATTGGATGATGGAAATGAAGGAGATTTTAGAGTGAGTATATTTGTTTTATTATTCTTTATGTAATGGAAGCCCTGGCTGGAAATTAGCAATGGCAATCACTAGTCAACAATACATTGCAGTGCACAAAATTTGACGAGAATGCCTGTTTCGTTCGCATGGTGATTACGCAAATTCAAATCTATGCGAATGGATGACCATTTAGCTAAAAGTTGCATCTTGAATGGTAAATAAAGTCTGAGTCATTTAACTGTTAGAGTGCTAAATTTGTTCTCAACCTCAAGATTCATTCGCACTTTTCTGTCTTGTTAAAATTCATGGGAGAGTGCTTATAGGCACTCTCCCATAAATTGTAACATTGCAAATCGTTGGAGATGAAGTAATTTTACTTACAAGTTAATATGAAGGACATCCACAGAATATGAAGCCTTTAATTTTAGAAACCTGCAGTTCAGAATAAAGCCCAAATATGGGCTTCTAGCACTCTACCAGTTAAGCAGCCTTTCTTGTATGTTGATAGATTTTTAGATTTTTGCCGTGAGAGGCTATATATATTTTAAATCCATACAATATATGAATACCTGTTAATGATAAAAAAAGCAGTTTCCCAATTTTTACATAGCTGAGCATTCGGTTCGCCATCTCCAATCCACGTGAACAGTCCGTTGGTTAGAGTCATTTTTGAATTTTTGCACACTGCATTGGAACCCAGTTAATTGTATATCTCATAACCCTTTACCATATGCAGATGGTATTAAAATTTGTTATCTTAAATAATTATCTTTTCAAATATTTAAAAAAAACTGACAAGCTCATTCCAATGAGAGGTTGCATGATATTGTTGTGTTGAAATTTAAAAAAAATAATTTTTTTCAACTACTCAGTTTGTATATTCTGCAGGCAGATGTGTACAAATCATTAGGGGTAAAGGGTTAATTGATTAAACTTGTTAACTGAATAAAATATCCAAACACAAAACTATTTACCATACCCTCAGTGCAAATTTAACCTGATAATCGCAAATAGGTTACAGAGTAAACTCCTGTTAATTGACTCAAAATCTTGTAATATAAAAAGAATAAGTTTGACAACCTATAAACTATTTGGCCTCATTGCATCCAATATAGGTCTTTATCTCTTAGTTCTGTAAAACAAGATTTAACATAATTAATGCTCATTTTAACACCAGAAAATAGCAAAATTATCAAATTCATGTTAATTGAATACTGTTAATTGAATATTTTTCTCAGGCAAGTTGCCTATTCAATTAACAAGGTTTCACTGTCATGTTGCGATTGCAAAAACTGATGGCTGTTTTTGTGAGATAAATGTCACTGCAAAATATGATCCAGTGAAGTGACAAGAGTTAGTCTTCAGCATCAAGCAAACATATTTTCTCTTTGGTAGATAATTTTTAATGCAAGAAGCCTGCTATTTGGCATGGGTAATTGTAAGGAGATACTGCCACTCATTCCATCTCCCTCCAGGGAGGTGTTATGTCTGGAAGGGCCTTGATAAGATTAGAGTACCAAGAATATTTTTGTGTAAATTATTGTTAGGTAAAGATTGCTGCCTCAGCCTTAAGCCATCATGACTCTTAAACTTGATGGGAACTCCTGTACTGGAAGCATTTTAACCCTTTGCCTACACAGTTACAGGATGACAGTAACAAAACATTTATATTAATCTCCACAGTGCAGAAGAGTTCACTAAGAGAACGATTCTGCACTGTGGAGACTACTATAAAATTACTTTTGGTTTGTGTTTGGATATTCTTTGTTTTAGAACATATGGTGTAATTGAATCACATTGTCAAAACTACGAACATGCTGGTGAAAGAGTCCTATTGCTGCGTAACTGTGTCATATTGAATCGGCAAAGTTGTTAAAGACCGCTTTGTGTGATCTGGTGTGTGCAGGCCGATGTTGGTTGTCATGTTGATTGCCATGCACAATTCTTTCTTGGGGAATGCACCTTGGGTCCCCCCTCCACCAACACACCCCAGCATGAGGGTTGGTGGAGAAGGGGGTCCCAAAGTTTTCTCCGCTGGAAAAAAATTGAAAATGCACTATCAGATGGAGTATAATGTTTGCAATACCACAAATATTGACTGAAAGTAGTTGGTCCAAGAAAGATAACTCATTTTCAATAGGCACTATATATTATTGTCGAACATCAAATCAATTGTACCTGGTTCATCAAGCCTGAAAATAAGCAGTCAGTCATTTGCAGAATGAGGTCGCCAGAGGGTGAATTTGCTGATGCTATCCCATACAGTGGGCCAGTTTGTCCTCTGGGTACCTATTTCTGTTTATGTTTGAAACCTTGATTCAGATTGAGGTTCACAGAGGGTAAATTTAGTGATGCTACCCTGCTGTGCAGGGTAGCATCACCAAATTCACCCTCTGGGGACTTCATTTTGCAGATGACAGTCTGCTGATTTTCTGGCTTGTGTACATGTAATATTTTTTACTTTCCTTGTTTGGATAGAAATGATGCAAAAGCATGTATAATCAAATCATACTAATACAGGAAGGTTCTTTGGAGAGATGAATTGATGGGTGGTTTCCTTTCTCACTTGAACTCACATCTTTTTCATTACTGATGCAAGGGATTGAAAATTAGTATCTGTAATGTTGACAAATGGTTATTACATGTGACAGATATTGAGTTAGTTGTCCTTACAAATTAACCACAAATGGTTTTATTTTTTTCTTTATAACCACTTTAAATTTGTGACATGGCTGGAAATTAATGTGGTTTTAATTAATCACATGTTTTATGGATTTATTACTGGCAGTGAAATATTGAGAGATGCCATTCCCAATATCTCAACAGAGCAGGGAAATCTGTTTATGATGTTATAAAACACATTCTCTCTGACCATCAGGTAGCCAAAATGACAGGCATAAAATCTATGAATACTAAAACACAAATTAATATGTTGCCAGTCAACTTTAATACATTTCTGTTTTCCATTCCATCACATTGTAACTTGCACCAGATTTCAATTCACTTAATTGCTGGCAATTAAACTGATACTTGTTGTCTTTCTGTTTCAAGATTAAAAACTGAAATATATTTAGGAGAAGGTGAACAAAATATGAACCATTTTCAATTGTCCAATGTCAAACTACAATATGCATTACTTATCCAAAGGATTACTTACAGCCCCATGGTGTTTGTTCATCATTTGGTAATTTATGTTTTGGTTTTTATGACATTTTCAAACCCTGTGCCATCTTAGACATGTTTATTGGCTATGATAGCTTGGGAACTGTGAGAGAAATTCAAAAAGGTAACTGTGATTTTTTTGCACTGTCTACTTGTTTCTTTACTGTTCTTCCCGACCTCTTTGGAATAAGTTCCACCACTATAAAAAATTAATCTCTTTTTCCTTTTTGTTTGACAGAGCTCCATGAAAAAATCAAATACAGTGGAACATCTCTTAATTGAATAACTCTGTTAATTAAATATTATTTCCAAATACAAAACAATTTACCATCATACCCTACTGGGTGAATAAAGCCAAATTTTATCCAAGGCTAATATTGTACGAATAAACGGCCATTTATAGGATAAAACAGGGTTCCACGACACATATTGATCACAAGAGTATAGGTAAAGATTTTTGGTTGTTAATTGTAAATCTACCAATTTATATCATCCCCTGCCAATTTTGGTTATTCCAAAATGAAGTTGTACTGCACATGTGATTATTTATTCAAAGAATTGGGAAATTTGAATAAATTTGCATATAATTTGTGTAATGTAAAGTAAGCAGACAATCACAAAAAAGTCACTTTATTTAAGTCATGGGTGAAATTGGTGGACAAAATTTTTCTCTGTCTAATTTGTAGAACCCTGACTGCATTGTATTTGACTAAAATGTTACTTCCTGATATGTTAAGTATTTTCTTGAATACTTTTTAATTTTGATAATGATTGACTAATATCAAGAGAATATTGATAAAGTGATTGAACCATATTACGGAGATAAAATCTGTAGAAAGGGCCAATATTATTCCTTCACTAGTCACAGTAATGTCACCCTTGACATGAATATCCACCTGAAGAATACGAGAGTGGTAGCTGATTGGATAAGTTTGCTAGTCTCTCCGACCAAAGTTCCAAGGCTCGATCCCCAGTCAGGGAAAGATCTTGAGGAGTCCAAACACTCTCCATCAGTTAATGCTGTCACAGCATACTGTCCTATTGGGTTTGTGGACGTAAAATGACTGTCCCCAGTATGGACAGAGACACAAGCCATACAGGCTAAAGAACCCTTTCTGTATTTGAGAAAAGTGAGGTCAATAATTTACCACTACGGAAGTCATCCAACATACCCATGCTATTGGGTCGAGGAGAGGAGTTTATATAAGTTTTATAACTTGCTTGCCAAATCCTTGTAAAATTTATTAACTCTTTACCCAACGAAGACGATGTAAAAATTTATTATTTTTAATATCATTTTTTACATTTTAAAAAAAATTTCAATAAAACCATATCATGTTACCCCTCACTGGAATGAGCTCAATGGGCTAGTTCTAATGAGGGTTCACATGATATGGTTTTGTTGAAATATTTTCAACTGCTCAATTTGCATATTACGTGGGTGGATGTGGGAAATTCGTTACGTAAAGGGTTAATACATATTACATAAAATATCTGCCTAAAACTCTTTTACTCAATATGACCCCAGCTGTTGGATGTGTTTTTAAGATAAATAAATAAATATATAAATAAATAAATAAACCAGCCAACAGTATGTAAAGGGTCACAGTAGAAGATTATTTGTTGTTATTATGGTATGCCAATTAAAATGAGAAGATTGCTCGAGTGTTTTATCTTTTTTTCAGTGTTATTTTCTAATCATGATGCAAGCCAATTTTTGCAGCTGTGATAGGTAACATGTCAAAGGAGTTTGTTTATTTTGATGCAATCTATTTCAGAGAAGATATGCCAGATAATATACTCCTCACTATTATGTGAGCAGTGGAATAATGTTATTGATTTTGTGCCCCATTGAAACCAGAATAATCTATACTCTTAACAATGGCTATAGTCTAAACATAGGTAGATGATTTCAGCATCCAGATAATTGAGTGCGGTTTGCCATTCACCGCTAATGAAATCATTACTTATAATGATTCCTATTTCATCTAACATCACTATTCCTGGCATTGAAACCCATTAGGTGCCATTTGTTGATCATAGGTATGTCCAGGTCTTCACATTTTCCTCAACACTCAGAAAGGTCCCCAAATTAGAAGAATGGTCCCAAATTTGATGACTTAGCAGAGAGTATTTGTTTTATTGTTTTATCTATTTTTGTTCAATTTCATAAGAAGTAATTATACCCCCCTCCCACCAAATGAGTTGGAGGAGGGGGGTATACTGGTATTATCTTGTCCATCTGTCTGTCCATCCGTAGACATAATTTTGTCCGGAGATTTTCTCAGATGTTTACGGACCAAATTGCTTGAAACCACCATGGGAACCTGTGCATCTGTGACTACAGTTGCAGTTGGATTATTTTTGCCAAAATTATGTCCCTTTTTGACTTGAAATAGCAACTGCATAGGCCTGAATTTTGTCCGGAGATTTTCTCAGATGTTTATGGGTCGATTTCCTTTAAACTTTGTATGCATGTTCACTACCATGGGAACCTGTGCACCTGCAATTATAGTTTCGATCAGACTTTTTTGCCAGAGTTATGCCTCTTTTTGTCTTAGGATAATCATGGTGGTGGTGGGGGGGGGGGGGGGTATGGACTGGCCCATCTGAGACAGTCGTACCTCTAGTTTCACCCTGAGGGGGTCTAGTGACTTTTATATTTCTGCTACACATTGGCAGTCTACACCCAGTGTCTTTGCTGCTGTTTGTAGGCAATCCCATAAATAACTACTAAGGTTGGTTCACATTGACTCAGTGGTTAGAGCATTGTACTTCAAACTGAAAGATCAGTGGTTTGATCCTGACCAAAGGTAACTGCATTGTATTCTTGGGCAAGAACCTAATCCCCATATGGGTGCTCGGTGATGCTGTGCACTAAGGAGAACTGCACGTCGATCATTCACTTACCTTCAAAGGCTACCTGCCAGGATGGAAAATAAGATTAGGTCAAGGACAAAGATCAAAGCAAATACCCTATATGTCCTAAGCCAATAGATTTTTGCAGGTCATCATGTCCCAAGGTGTAATGCCATTCATGTTGGCGATTGGCAATCACATTATTTAAGTGGTAGAGTGCTGGAAGCCCATATTTGGGCTTTACTCTGAGTTGAAGGTACTGCAACTTGAAGGCTTCATACTCAGTCGATGTGCTTTGTATTATCTTTTAAGTGATATTATTTAGTCTTTAAGGACTTGACTTGTTACAATTTATGGGAGAGTGCCTGCAGGCAGGCACTCTCCCATAAATTGTAACAAGGCAAAGATATGTGAACACATTTTGATGACCAAAAATAATTTAGCACTCTACCAGTTAAAGATTAAAATAAAAACAAGGCTGGGATATCTCCAGTGACTGTTGCCAGTGGCATTAGTGACTGCAGATATTCAATCCTTGTTTTGTTTTTGATTGTATTACTGTTTTCTCAGAATTTTTATACAAGAATAATTCAGAAAACTTTTCATGACCTCAAGCATCCTCACAATGTCCTGCACCAAAACATTTGTACTGATTATGAAGACAGACACACCGTGCAAATTTATTTGCAGACTTGCTACCATCTCGGGTTGTGCTGGGTTAGTAAGTTGGAAAACTGGAAGTTGCGAGCCACTGCTCAGGGGTTCTTTCCAGGAACTTTAAGTTTTATTGAGCGCTGTCAAACACAACTGAATTGGTTAAATTCTTAGTTGCATTATGGGAAAAAATCCAACTTGAAAATTTTGAAATTACGGCATCAGTGTGCAGTGGGTTAAAAGAGATGGCTGTAAAGTAAAAATTTTCTGACAACTTTTCCATATATCTGTCAATTGCATTTACTTTCTCATTGTGTTTATAATTATTGCCTACAATGCTTTTCATATCCTGATGATGCAGCCTCTCAGGATGCATCCATTAGTGAATAATGTGGCACCATTGTTTCCTGATAATATTACTAGCATTCATCTTGGACGAATGATGTTCAACCTTCATCTCTCTATAATGTCTCTGTTCCTGACAAGCATATTTTTTCAAGATAGGAATTGATTTGTTCCTCATAAAATAAAAAATCGTTGTGGCTGTAAAAATGGTGTACAAAGAATATAATAGAGGAGGCGTGACAGGCTTTGGGAAAAACACCCTTCAAATGGGGCTTCCACCCCAGGAATAATTTTGTGAAAATGCATGAGTGGTGGAGTTAGCGTGTCAGACCTATGTTTGAGAGGTTGTGTTATTTGAGTGTTTTCCTTGAACTAGACACTCAACACACTTGTATATATATGAATTTTTTATGATCATTCATATAATTAGTTTTTTGAATCTAATATTATTGCATTCGTGGAAATATTTCCCACCTGTGGAAAGTGACCAGTCCATGGCAGCTGTACTCTTTGGCATGTTAATATGTGACATCAAACTTGAGCTCTGTTGGTGCAGACCTCTCTCCCAGATGGACATTTTAGGACTCATGCATACCTCATTATGTCTGGAAATGAAAATGTGGCAAGTTGCCATTGTCTTGGTTTGATACTTGGACATAAGATACATGTTAACCAAGCCTGAAAATAAGCAGTCTGACATTTGCAGAATGAGGTCCCCAGAGGGTGAATTTGAGGATGCTATCCCATGCAGTGGGCCAATTTATCCTCTGGGTACCTCTTTCTGGTTAGTTTTGAGACTCTGATTCAGATTGAGGTTCACAGAGGGTAAATGTAGTGATGCTTCCCTGCTGTGCTGGGTAGTATCACAAAATCACCCTCTGGGTACCTCATTTTGCAGATGACAGTCTGCTTATTTTCTGGCTTGATGTTAACCCCTTAAACTCTGATGGTATCTACCAGATCAGCTCAGTAACATCACTTGGAAGATTCCATATTTTCAATCTGCAGCCTCGTCAACCCCTCGTATTCACTGAGCAGCCATCCCACTCAATCCAACACAATGATCAGATTTGATGAAAAACTAAATTTAACTCAAGAAATCATTAGTGAAAAATCACTTCAATTTTCAGTGTTATGTACAATTAACAGGTCAAATTTGTATTGAAGGTATGGCAAGTGGTTTGGTGTTTTGGAAGTCATTTGCAAGAGGGATATTCAGCTGAGAAAAATCCATTTAACTTGATCCACTGTATATAGGGGATATCTATGCTGTTTTAGTGAATATTGAGAATTATTTAATGAGTGTGCGCTTGCACGAGTAAAAAATATTACTTCAGGTCCACACAAATGAGATTCCCAGTATTCACTAAAACAGCATAGATTTTCTTTTTATTCTATGCTACATGACATTTTAATGCGCAGTATTCACAGCCCATTTCGACTGCAAACAATTTCAAGACAATAACAAAAAGCTGCTGATCGTTCCTTCAAGGTGACGTTCAAAGTGACGTCATGTGCCAAAGCCTAACGTCATTTAGAAAGCTATTGAAAAAATTCATTGTGTGGACCTGAAAGTATTATTTTCCACTCATGCAAGCTCTCATGAAAAATAAAATGTTCAGGTCCACACTCGTGAGATAATTCCTGACACTGACTAAAAAATAGATTACTTTTTTTTTTGTTATATGCTATGAGACATTTTCTTGCACAATATTCAGCCCAATTCAACCCCAAATGCATACGTTTCAAAACAATTATGAAGATCAGCTGATCATTTCTTCAAGGTGGAGTAATGTGGCATAGAATGATATCATTTTGGAAGCACTGAGGAATATCTCGATAGATATATCTTTTAGATAATTTGTGATAATTCACAGGCAAGCATATAATAAAAAAAAATATCTTCTAGAATGAAATTACTGAATTTCTACCTGTTTTTTATCTTGGATCATTCTATATTGTTTCCTGATACTGATGTATTGTTTGTTTCATCTATATTTGACACACAAGCCTTGCTCCCTTGATTACAGGTTGTGTATGTAGGACGAGAAACAATATGCACTGTAGATGGATTACATTTTAACAGCATATACAATGCTCGTGTGAAAGCCCACAACCATGCTGGTGAGAGTGAATACAGTGAGATTATAAGTCTGCAGACAGCCGAAGGTATGCATACAAGATAAGATTTACCACTATTTTCTAGTGTTATCATTGGTGGGTAAGGGTATTTGTCTTTCAGGTTTGATTAAAAATGGTTTGATAGAGTCTTGGAAGTCCTTGAGTTACCCTCATACTTAAGATGAAGAACTTGGTGGAAATTAGCAATGCACAGTATTGCAACATGCCTTGGAATAGTGGTAAAGGTTTCAGTGATGTTAAGCCTCCAGAAATGTTATTTGCGACAATAGGCCACATTAATTTTTGGAGGCTTCTATTTTCTAACTCTATTTTTTTCCCCAAGAACTAGTGATTAACCAATAAGGATTTGCAACCATCATCTGCTTGCCGATTACTTGAGCACACAATCTACCGATTGTGAGTGCCGATGCCAGATAGTAACAACCAAAAGGAGTAGTATGTTCAGAGAATATGAAGCCTTCAAGTGGGAGTACCTGCACTTCAGAGTAAAGCCCAAATATGGGCTTCCAGCACACTACCAGTTAATACTTCTACAATTTCTCTGTGCGCCTCCAGAAACAAAAGCCACTACTAAATTAAAAACCTGTCTTGTTATAAGAGGTAATTACGTAATAAGGAAAAAGTTGGCTTAGGCAGTTGGGCTACTAAGCGGATCTTCTGTCTCGTTAGCGGAAACCATGAATATGAGAACATTGAGCTGGAGATGAGATACTCCACATCATGATCCAAGATTGCCATCATTGCCCTAAATACAGTCCCACAGTTGTTGTATTTATTTCTGTACAAGGAAAAGTCTGCAAAAAGTGGTTGCATAAAATACCCTTGAAATCAAAGTAAATGTCATGGAGTCTTTGACTTTACTTTTTCTATTGCAGTGTGAGAAACCAGATAAAAAATAAATTCATATTTTACTGAAATTAATCGCTTTGCGGCAAAATGAATAAGCATGGTTTAGAGTCTACCATATCGGTTTTCAATAGATATTGATCGAGCAATAAAAGTTGGAAAAAATTCTGTTATACTATGGAATTGTTTTCAAATAAATCAGGAGATTCTGTCTGAAAAAAGCCAAGAAGGACTATTCATTTTATTGCAGCTTACAAATATTATTAATCTATTCTGTAACTTGATCAGAATCGTCTGCATTTTTATTGGTAATTGTAGCAGTATATCAACACTTGCTCCTTTGATCATAAAGTTGGATAGGGAAGAGAGGAATTTTAATTCTGTTATGTAGAACTTGTGGCTGTTAACCTTCTGAATTTATGTCTGATACAAACAGAGAGGTTTTCTTTATTCAACCTGTGGGAATCCCACCATTCAAAGAATGGAACCTTTTTCTCATCTCATGTTCCTCCCCATGGGAACTCTAGAAAGTGGAGCAGTGCATGCATATATGGTTGTTAAGTGATACTCTATGAGATGTCCACAGTTCCATCCTTGTCAGTGGTAACTGCGTTGTGTCCTTGGGCAAGGCACTTAATCCTGATTACCTACATGGGAGCAAGGTGGCACTGTGTACTAATTCTGTACTGTGAGGCTCCACCTGTCGTCAACCAGTGTTAACCCTGCTTACATGGAGTTAGTACATTGGGAGTCTGACAATTGCTTACCATTGCATGGTGTTTCTCTCTGGGTGCTCTGGCTTCCTCCACCCGTAAAACTGTCTGACATGAGGTGACCCTGGCTGTGGAAAGTCTCATTAAACTCCAATAAATAAATAGATATCCTTGCACAAGAGTGTTTTGAGATTTCATAAATAACAAATATTGAGAAAGGGGGGCCTGCGAATATTCGAGATTCGATTCGATATTGATACCATACGTATGCTTCGAGATTGACCCCGAATCAGTCTCAGGATTCGATTTTTTTCGAATCTCTCGTACTAACTTCAATTTGTTACATTTCCAACAAAAATAGGATAAAACTGTCATTAGAAAATTCATTCATGTAGGCCCAATTCCTATTTATTTGAGTAATTGACAATGTTTAATTGTTTGGTAAGGTGTGAATTTGGCCCAGAACATTATCCATAGTTTTGGTTTTTGAAGGCTTAACTTGTTACTATTCACGTTCTTAAGAACGTAAATAGTAACAATTTAGGCCTTCAAAATTTAAAACTATGGACAGGCCTAGCTGTTTCAGCGACGGTGCTACAGAGAATATTTAGTTATTGGTGTTTAAGGTGTTCACTCCTTCGCGTAAGGGTCATCACAGTGTTCCTTAACTTCCGTTTGATGCAATATGAAATAACTTGTCTTTTAAGATTCGATTTGGGATTCGATTTGATGTCGATATCAGAGACACGATTCGATTTGAGATTCGATTCGAAAAGAAATTTGTGATTCACAGATCCCTATTAGAAAGCAAGACCTGATCAAGAAAAAGAAATGAAAATAGCATCTCAGACTGAATATTCTCGCATTTCTTTTCTGACAGGGTGAGATTTTACTGGGGTAAAGGGAGACAAGCAGACAGAAAATTTTGACCAGATTGCGACCTAGTCGCAATCTGGTCGAAATTTTCTGTACTCATTTGTGATCACTACTCTGTCTTTACACTTAAAGATATTTAAGGGTGCACAGTACAGTCACCGTGGTTCAGTCATAATCCACACTTGGACTTGGATGTCCACGCATGCATTTATCAGGTAATAAAAAATCATCATCAGCAAAATTTTAATTAATGAAGCACTGGGTTGTACCTATAATTAGTGTTTGGAATCTATTATTATTGAGTCCGTGGAAATATTGGCCACCTGTGGAAAGTGACTAGCCCATAGTCACTGTACTATAATTGTGTTGTTTAGTACTCAAACGATTAGTTGACTAGTCGATGTCGACTCTGGGCAAACCAGTAGTCGACTCTCAATTGTGCCGTCAGCTAGTCAGAGGAGTTCAAGCTTTTAGGTAAATAGTATCTCTTCTGTGCCACTGTCAGACAGTTTGAACAGCAATATTGGGCAATCAATGTATACATTTATTGCCATCTAATAGTAGTGACAGTAGTTTGTTTTAACTGGTACTAGTAGAGTGCTGAATTATTTTGGGCTATCAGGATATGTTATTAATTTGCCTTGTTGCAATTTATAGGCACTCTCCCATCAATCGCAACAAGGCAAATTAAATAAGACAAAATAATTTCACTCTTAGCATAATTAGAAGCACATTAACAGAATAATGTTCCAGTAAGTTGCTGTATTTGAATGCCCAAGTGAAGCCAAATTTGGACCTTCAGCACTCTACCGGAACACCAACACTGTTATAAGGAGACAAGTTATCACCAATGACTAGTCAAAGTCGACTTGACTTTTGGGTATTGACTAGTCAACTTTGGAATTCACTAGTCATTTGAGCACTAGTGTTGTTACAAAAAATTGATTGCTTCTAATTGTTGCCCTAGACTTGTTCAATTCACATACTATAGAGATTAAACCTTTTTGAATCACAATGTGGCACTGTGACTTAATGAAATTATCTGCATGCTTTTATTCTTTCAAATACTGGAGAATCATGTTAAAATACTTAGATGTGTCATGTTGAGAAGGAAAAAGCAATTCTTCTTTTTCCTCTGTTTTCTCAGGTGTATTTCTGTGTTTATTTTCATTGATCATAGAGCACTGTTAAATTGTTTTGGTAGGTGTTAAATGAAGCTAAGGAAGATTGTATATCTCACAACCCATCAAGCTTGAAAAAATTTGTTTTTATGTACACACTAGACTAAGAGGCAAAAATAAATCTTAATCACTTCATTGCTAAACCCTTTACGTAAAGTAACAACCCTGTCTGGCCAGTACTGTTTACAAAAACATTCCATTTAAATTTTATTACCATTTTTAAAAAAATTTGGCTCCAACACTTCCCAGAGCCCCCAACCTCCGACCTTTAGGAACTCCAGAAAATTTAACAGTGCTTGTTTACTGTAATAACCAGGTTCTCTTCTACTGGCAAAATACAACCTATTAACCCATTCAATGGCTGGGGTAGAAGTGTCCTCTAAAGTAGGCAACAAAGATATAATTAATTGGTTACAGATACTGAAAGTGACCTTAACCCTTTACCCAACACACAGGATATCAAAATTTATTATTTCGATTATTGTTTTTTACACAAATTTCAACAAAACCATATCATATGACCCCTCATTGGAATGAGCTCAGTGGGCTTATTCCAATGAGTGGTCATGTGATATGGTTTTGTTGAATTTTTTTTTTAAACTGCCTAATTTGTACATTACTCAGATGGATGTGGCCAATTGGTTAGGTAAAGGTTAAACACCAGTTAAGACATTAATAAATATATTGCTGAAATTTCCTTGCTGCTCAGTTTCGTATTGCAAATTTCCTCCGTTCAACAGCTTCGAACTCCCTGTTATACAAACCAGGCGGCCTCGCAACGGGAAGGCGGCTGTGCAGTTTCTGTGGCGAGTCCCTTGCTGTGGAATAGGCTGCCCGACCACCATAAGGCACCACAGACGCTGGAAAGCTTTAAAAAGGCTCTGAAAACCCACCTCTTCACCCAAGTTTACGGTGTGCGCTAGTTGTGTATTCTCCCTGTATAACATATTTGCTACATATTAACCCTTTGATACTTTTATACGTCTTATGACGCACAAAATCAAACAGCACATTTATACTTTGTTGTCATTTGTTTTGTTATTATTTTTCGATTTTTTAAAGTTTTAACCTCAATTCCTATTTTCTCCCGAATAATGCTCAGTGACAACCATTGAGCCTAATGTTATCGCAGCTTAAAATACTAATATAATCCTGCTGTCAAGGCTTCTTAACTGCTAGAAGCAACTATTAGGGCTTTCAAAAAATGAGGATTCCAGAGCAAAAACCAACACTTTCCTTGCTTATATTTCATATTCAGTCAAACACAAATAATATTTTGTTTATATAAATCTGTTTTATTACAAATCATTGGAGAGTGCCTGAGGGCACTCTCCAATAATTTGTAATAAAACAAGTTTTGAATAACAAATTCAAACCACCAAAAATAATCAAGCCCTCAACCAGTTAATCACTAATGTGAAAAATATCTTGTTTGTACTTTCCGATGTTTGACGTAGCATTTTGAAAAATGTTGAAACTGAATTCCCTTTGACGTTTGAACGTCAGGATAATTAAAGTCTCAAAGAGTTAACAGATCATTGTAAAGCCAGAGAGTGCATAATTTATGCAGATTCATGATTATAAACTATATTTATTTATTATTATTTAAAGCAAAAATTACAAGCTGTGATGCAGTAGCTGGAATTGATTAGTGTTTTTTTTTTACTTCGGGATAAAATCGACGAACACAAAAAGTATTTATCACAATCTGCGAGTTAGATGGTACAATGTATAATGAGTACGCAAATTGCTTATTATTTATATTATCATCTATCATGTGTAGCTTGTAGAGTATATATCACTTCTCATTGGTGGGTGGAGAAATCCTGATTATGTCGAACCAGAATATCAGGGAAATGCATTTACATACTTCCTGGAAGTAAACATGCGTCTCACGAAACTGAAAGTACAGTATGTCACAAGGTAAACTTTAGATGTGTTCTGGAACTCAGCAGGACATACATATAAAGGATAACATTAGATGAATTTGTTGATATATTAAAGACGGTATCAACCTATATCATAGTAATGTATTTTCTTACCTGGACTCTCTAGCACCTGAATGCTAGTAACTAACAGAATAATATAATTTCTCTTCACATACTTGGAAAAATGAGTTTGAAAGTGAGACTCAATTACATTTCCAGATGCAAGGAAACTGAGTCTTTCTGGTGAGAGGTTCCAAATTTTTTCACTCTGGGCTGAACCATGGTCGACCCAGAGGGTCCTTGGACCATCAACCTGGGCTACAAAAAAGTTGCTAATAAATTTTTTGTGAACAAATCGAGGCCAGATCTCTCTCACTTAATATCTCTCTCTCTATCCCCCTCACCCACCCACTCCCACAAACAAACATACCAGTAAACACACAAATATCAACACACACAAATTTGACCCTCCCTCTCTCTTGATGGAGAACCTGTCCTCCCATTGCCCCACATAACCAAAATTCTTGTGTCGCCACTGAATTTAAGCCAGAACATTTGAGCCTTTGCTGAATCTTACTGTTAAAATATAATAAGTTTCCTCTTTAAGCCACATAAAAATTCAAATCATCCTATCTTTGCTTGGAAATCTCCATATTTTACAGTTCATCAACTTGTCATGTCTGAAGACTATTGTCTATTTCATTTTCGGAAAAAAGTTGTGAGTTGAACAAGTTGGGCAATTCATGTCATATTTTTGAATGACATATAGCTCTCTGCATATAAAATTCAACAATCCAAGAGCACTTTCTGAAAATGAAACGGGAGTGAAATCCATGCATTAATGTCTATGAACCCCAATGCTAAAAATGAGATTATTTTTTTTCTTCAGATAGTCTTGAATTTGACATGTATAATTTTGAAAGGATATTAATTTTTTGCAAATGCCCAGAGCCTGTCAATGTGATGGATTTATTTGGGGGTTAGAAATAATTAATAATGCTAAAATACATGAATATTGAAATTGCTTTTAATGTTGGCAACTCTCCATTAACCAGATGAGATACGCAGACAGAAATTAAGTTGGAATATTAGTTAATATTTTAACCTTTCTATACAAGGCAATGGATCATTCGCAAGATATTAGAATTTCAAAATATTACATGCATGTGAGATGGATAGGAATTGCAATCCTCTGATTTGCTTTTTTGGACAATAATTTTATTGTTAACTGGCTAATGTACTGCAAATGAAGAGTTCAGTATTGAAGAAACACTCACTGAGTGAATGAAGTTTATACCCACAAAATAACTCTCAACCTGTGGAACAAGCCAGAAATTAAGTAAACTGTCATCTGCAGAGTGAGGTCCCGAGAGGTTGAATTTGGTGATTCTCCCCTGCACAGCAGGGTTGCATTACTACATTTACCCTCTGTGAACCTCCATCTGAATCAAGGTCTCAGGCCTAAACAGAAAGAGGTACCCAGAGGATAAATTGGGGAGGGGGGGAGGGGGGATTCTAGCCCACTGTATGGGATATCATCAGCAAATTCACCCTCTGGGGACTTCATTCTACAAATGACAGATTGCTTATTTTCAGGCTTGCTTTGGAATTTTAAGGCCTCAAGTACTAGGGCCTGGTGAATCACAGGTGTTTCTCTCGAATCCAATCCCATCTGAAGTACTGTTTTGCACAAGTGAATTAGCCGTGCTTCAACTTATTGTAACTGTTACTGTACACATATATATGTATGGTTTTGATATTTTCAAATATTCACATCATTTGCTGTGCAATGCTACCATGCAGTACAGTGGAGCCCACTTAATTGGATATCTCTGAATAACGCTGTTAATTGAATATAATTTCCCAACACAAACCCATTTACCATACCTCCAGTACAAATTTGACCTGTTAATTGAATATAGGTTATAGAGTAAACTCCTGTTAATTGAATAAAAAATCTTGTAACGTGTCGAGAAATTACCCTGACTCTCCCCAGTTTTCCTTTGTTTTTAGATCTATTTGGCCTCAGTACATCCAATACTGGCATTTTGATATATTATATCTTGTTTGACAGAGCTCATGGAGCTCTTTTAAACAAAATATAATAGAATAAATGCTAAGTTTATCTCAAGAATACAGAAAAGTGGCACAATCCCTGTTAATTGAATACTTATGTTGATTGAATGAATAATTTTCATTGGCAAAGTAGTTATTCAGTTAAAGTTAACAGGGTTCCACTGTACTGTACTACAAGTATACTTTGAATCCCTCTTTTCTGATTGCCATTAGTTTCCAATTCTCCATAAAGATGTTCCAGTGATGGGAGGGGGGGGGGGGGGCAGGGGCAATGGGAGGGGATGGGAAGGGGGAGAGGAAGAATAAAAAGTACATCTGTAAACAAGCTATTAATTGAAAATGGATGTACAGTGCACAAGGTTAGTCTATATAATAGTTACTTAGTTAATAATGAAAGTTGTTTATAACCAGAAAGTGTGAGTAACCCTGTGCAATGAACAGAGTTAGTCACACTTTCTGGTTATACATGATTGGTAACTGCAATATCACACACTGACCAAGGCTGAAAAATGGAAAGGGTTAGTTGGTTACACGTTATTACATAGTGTGCTGAATTCAAGGAACTAATTTAAATACTAATATAGGATTGTGGAAGTTGTTTTTTTAAAGTCAATTCCAAAAATGAAAACATATTCTATTTTCACTTAATAGCTTGTTTGTATTTCTTGAAACTCAGTCCAATTAAAGTATGCTATGAAGATGCAATATTGTATAATTATTTGTAGCAGTGATAATTCCTGTGTTTTTTTTACTGCAAATGTTTGTTAGTTGAGAAGTTAATAGCATTTTCATTTTCTATCAACTCTTTTTGCTGATGTTATAGTTACAATAATGTTGTTATAATAATTTATCTTGAGTATGCAGACTGAAATAATTGTCAAATATTGATAACATTGGCACTTTTATCATACACTTAAAATGTCTGCTGTGGTTTGTTTGAAGAAAGAAAAACAGGAAAAAAAAACTTCTCGGTTATACTGAGTCAAAAAAGAAAGTATAATAAACTTTGAGGAGCAATTTTTTTAGTATTATCGACTTTAATCCCAAACAAATTATTGTAAATTCATATTTCGAGTCCAGCTGTATGGATTTGCATAATTTCATGTTCTTACTGTTGCCAGCATCACATCAGGATATCGCAGTTCAGACATGGGGTGAAATGAAAAGTTCACACATGAAGTCAATAGCATGTATGTCTACCGTTTGCCTCTTGGATGGCAAGACATCGATGGCGCATGAACCTGATAAATCTCTGGATGTCACCCTGTGGTATTGCGTTCCACTTCTGCCTTAGAACATTATGTAAATCGCCTAACATCTGAAGATCATGAAGTCGTACCTGACTGTCCAATTGATCCCAAAGATGCTCAATTGGCAACAAATCTGGTGAAAGTGGGGGCCAGGGAAGAAGTTCGATACTCTGCTCCTCAAGAAAGTCCCGCCAGATATGCGCCATGTGACATCAGTCATAGTCTTGCTGGAATAACTGCAATCTGATGTAAGCGTTGAACAACGGGACAACAACAGCGTTAAGAATTTCTCCCTATATCACTGTCCATTCAGATTACCATCAATGAAGATCAACTGCGTTCGATGGTGCAAGGAAATTCCTGCCCAAACCATTACACTACCCCTGCCGAAACAGTGACATTCCCACACGCAACCATCAGAAAACCGTTTTCCTCATCGGAGTTACACTCTTGCCCTACCATCAGCACACCATAGGCAAAATCGTGATTCATCACTAAAAAGAACTGTGCTCCAACGCTGCTGAGTCCAGTGAACATGCTGACGTACCCATCCCATTCTGATAGTACGATGACATTGAGTAAAGATTGATCCGTGATATGGATGCCTACTTCAGATGCTGTGTTCAGCGAGTCTGTTGCGGACAGTTTGTGCACTGATTCTGTTGTTAGTTCTGCCAGGAGTAATTGCTGCTGTCCTCATCACTGGAAGAAAGTGATCTTGCAAGTGAGACGTCTTGATGTGTTGGTCTTCTGCAGGGGTCGTAACTCTTGGTTGACCTGAACGCAGTCAGTAGGAAGTAAATCCAGTGGTTCTGTACCTTCCAATGAGATTGTGAATAGTGTCCACAGTGACTCCGAACTCATACATACCAATGGCACCCAACCTCTGATTTTTGGTTAACCTTGGCATTTTTTAAAATGTTGGAAGACAGAAACTAGCGTGTTTTCTCAATAACACAGGCTCTCTAGCACAACATAACACAAAGAAAATCGTCGGTCACCCATTCAATTTGATATTCTCGGCTACCACTTATTATTTTCAAATCTGTAGCAAAATTGTATACAGTTGGGTGGACAACAACAACATGTAAACTCTTTGCATGACTTCTTGTCCACAAACATGCAACATTAGAACTATTATATTTCATCCTTTATACTATTTTTTCACATTTGTTTCTATTATACTTACTTTTTTGACTCAGTATATTTTGCTATGCTGGTACTTCTAGCAAAACTATGTGTTGGCTAAAAGGTTTATTTATTAGTCCCCTACTGGCATCGTTGGAGGGGACTACAGGTTTGCACTCTGTCCATCCATCAGTCAGTCTGTCAGTCTGTCCGTCTGTCAGTCTGTCAGTCACACTTTAGTTTTCCAGAGTTTTTTTGGAAACACTTCAACAGAATGATTTCATTTTTGGTAAACTACTATAGAACGATGACTTACAGATCAAGTTTGAGTTTCATGCTGATTGCATTATTCTTGTGTGAGTTATGGCCCTTGGAAATATGGAAAAGTGCCAAAATATCAGTTTTCCGGACATTTTTTGGAAATGCTTCAACAGAATTCATGCTGATCGCATCTAGGTTATAACATTTGTAAAATTATTAATGCTCATTAGTCTGGTAGGGAACATTGTATTGCTTCGGCGATACGTGTGCCCTTGTTTATTTATTTATTTATTTATTTATTTATTTTTCGTACCAGTACAATGATACATAACATTTACACGTAGCATTACACATACATAAGAAAAATGAATATAACAAAGAAAAGCATATAGATATAGTATAAGGGTATATTCATTCAAGTTTCTTGTGGCACCTGCAGAGATAATCCTCCAGTTTTTTTTTGATTTGATACACGTAGTAGTTGATAAGGAACATGCAGTACATACAATACAAGGATCTCTATTGGCAATCTGGAAAAATGAGCAGAGCTTGTTTTCTGTGGTTGACAAGTTCTTGTAATATTTGATTAATAGAATCTGATACCCAGTGTCTGGGTTGAGAGTCCCCCGTGGGAACCCCGGGAAGTGAAGCTGTGCTTGTTTACTGTGGTATACAAGCTCTGTTTCACTGGTAAAATAGGACCCAGTCACTAATGCTTGGGGTGCAAGTCCTCTAAAATAGGCAACATGGGGTATAAACGATTGACTGACCTTGGCTTTATCTCCATGTTGTGGTCATGATTAGCCATTGTGCAGAAGTATGTGACCTTAAACAACAATAAATAAATATAAATAAATATCTGGGTTGAGAGTGCTCTTTTGTGGGCAGCATTATTATATAAATCATTAGCTAAACTTAACTTTATAGTTGTGTTGAAGTCATAGTATAGCCATAGAGGCTGAATGTGACCTTAAAATATACATAGTAGGACAAGCAAAGTTTTGGGAGTGTAGCGGCTCAGTGGTTATGGCATTGGACTTCAAACTGAAAGGTCCACAGTTTGATCCCCATCAGGGGTAACTGCATTGTGTCTAGTACTCAAACGATTAGTCGATGTCGACTCTGGGCAAGCCAATAGTCGACTCTCAATTGTGCAGTCGACTAGTCGGAGGAGTTCAAGCTTTTAGGTCTGTGCCACTGTCAGACAGTTTGAACAGCAATATTGGGCAATCATTGTATACATCTATTGCCATCTAATAATAGTGACAGTAGTTTATTTTAACTGGTGCTAGTAGAGTGTTGAATTATTTTGGGCTATCAGGATATGTTATTAATTTGCCTTGTTGCAATTTATGGGAGAGTGCCTATAGGCACTCTCCCATAAATCGCAACAAGGCAAATTAAATAAGACTATATAATTTCACTCTTAGCATAATTAGAAGCACATTAACAGAATAATGTTCCAGTAAGTTGCTGTATATGAATGCCCAAGTGAAGCCAAATTTGGACCTTCAGCACTCTACCGGAACACCAACACTGTTATAAGGAGACAAGTTATCACCAATGACCAGTCGAAGTCGACTTGACTTTTGGGTATTGACTAGTCGACTTAGGAATTCACTAGTCGTTTGAGCACTAATTGTGTCCTTGAGCAAGGCACTTAATCCTGATTGCCCACACAGGGACATGGTGGTGCTGTACTGAGGCATACTACACATCGATGGTGAACTTGTCTTCAACCAATGCTTACCCTGCTTGTGTGGAGTTACTATGTTGGGGAATCTAACAGTTGCTTGCTGCTGCTTGGTGGTTCTCTACAGATACTCCAGCTTCCTCCACCCATAAAACACTCTGACCTGAGGTGATCCTTGCTGTCAAAGTATCAATTATTAAACCCCAGTAAAAAAAAAACAAGCACAGTTTCAGCTAATGGACCTACGATCCATTAGCTGAAAATGTACTTGTGCTTATGGCTTTTTTTTATTTAAATATAATATGAGTCCTTGTGAGAATCTCTGGAAATAAAACTGTGCTTGTTTACTGTGGCAATCTAGTTCTGTTTTATAGAACCTGGTAACTAATGCCTGGGGTAGCAATCTTCTAAAATGGGTAATAGAAATATAAATGATTGGCTAGACTTGACTTTATTTGTGTTGTGGTTAAGATATGCTAAAAGTGTCATTAAATACCAATGACAAACTACAATAGAGAAGTTTGGAGTTACTGTCTGGGTGACAACTCCATTCTATGGATATTTTTTTTATAAGAAAAGCGCTCCTCCTGTATTGTAATTTTCAAGTCAATATTAGGCAATTCTCAACTTTCTATCGTTATTTCACAGAGATATTTTGTTAAGCCCAATCAATTCCATAAATCGTTCATGTTTGAAATCATCTTCAAATACATGAGAGATTTGATAATTTGACCATGAAAAGGCTTAGTGTTTGCTCTCTGAAGCATAAATATTGGAAAAGTCTTTGTCAAGAAATCTAATTTAACTAATCAGATAAAACTATTCATTGTAAATCACTCCATTTTCTTTTCCCTGTCTGCTCGGCTCCAGTGAGTCTGAGGAGCCGAGCTTAATGAACATGCAGAACAAAGAAATAAGGCTGTCCTCAGGATGGACACAGAAATTAAATCCTTTTTATCTCATCTCAATAATTTCTAATTACATTTGATTGGGGATTTTAGAATTTTCATCAGAACAAAAATTAAAATTATTTTTCATTATTCTGAAGGAGGGCACTTCATATGACAATCTCCATCTACTAATAATACACTGTTAAGATGAAACATTCGGCCAAAGTTAGAAAAGGAAATGATGATAATTGTAGTTAATGCAAATTTGTCAACTTATCATCAAGCAGAAAAGTTTATGTCATTTTTCTTTCAGAAAGACATGCAAGTCTACTGAAATTTTGTTCAAAGGCAAATAAACATGAAGGCATCGTTCAATTTTCTTAAATATTTTGGAAAATGAGCTGACTATGTTTTGGAAGAAAAATAAAAGATTACCCCTCTGCACATTAATGTCAAAATATCACAATTTCACAAAGCAATTTTTTCCCATAATGCTACTTGAAATTTGACCCATTCAATGAGATCTGTCAAACAAGACTGAATTGCTTAACCCTTTACCTAACATGAAAAGCAGACGGCACTTGCAAAAAAAATTCTTGAATAACTAATTTTTTTCATTTTTTGTCTCAAAAACATAGGTTATGACCCCTCGTTGGAACGAGCTCGACGAGCTCGTTCCAACGAGGGGTCATAACCTATGTTTTTGAGACAAAAAATGAAAATATTTTGAAAATTAATTGGCGATTTTTGAGAATAGCGCTGGCCGGTTTTGGCCGTTACGTTGGGTAAAGGGTTAAATTACTAGTTGCAGTATTGGAGAAATTTGCTGCTAGAAATTTCAATATTTTGACATCACTGTGCATTAGTGTGTAGAGGTTTGGGGACGTCATTTAGTATCTTCAACCTGCACTAACTTGTTGATTGCAAGATATTTGGGCTTGGCAAATACTAAGCTATTGATTGTAAGAAGTCTATATTTGGTCTTGGCGAATACTAAGATATCAGTTGTAAGAAGCCTACATTTGGGCTTGGAGGATACTAAGATATTGATTGCAAGAAGCCTATATTTGGGCTTCGCGGATACTAAGATATTGATTGCAAGAAGCCTATATTTGGGCTCGGCTAATACTAAGATATCGATTGTAAGAAGCCTGTATTTGGGCTTGGAAATACTAAGATGTTGATTGCAAGAAGCCTATATTTGGGCTTGGCAAATACTAAGATATTGATTGTAAGAAGCCTATATTTGGTCTTGGCGAATACTAAAATATCGATTGTAAGACGCCTATGTTTGTGCTTGGCAGATACTAAGATATTGATTGCAAGAAGCCTATATTTGGGCTTGGCAAATACTAAGATATTGATTGTAAGAAGCCTATATTTGGTCTTGGCAAATACTAAAATATCGATTGTAAGACGCCTATGTTTGTGCTTGGCAGATACTAAGATATTGATTGCAAGAAGCCTATATTTGGGCTTGGCAAATACTAAGCTATTGATTGTAAGAAGTCTATATTTGGTCTTGGCAAATACTAAGATATCAGTTGTAAGAAGCCTACATTTGGGCTTGGAGGATACTAAGATATTGATTGCAAGAAGCCTATATTGATTGCAAGAAGCCTATATTTGGGCTCGGCTAATACTAAGATATCGATTGTAAGAAGCCTGTATTTGGGCTTGGAAATACTAAGATGTTGATTGCAAGAAGCCTATATTTGGGCTTGGCAAATACTAAGATATTGATTGTAAGAAGCCTATATTTGGTCTTGGCGAATACTAAAATATCGATTGTAAGATGCCTATGTTTGTGCTTGGCGGATACTAGGATATTGATTGCAAGAAGCCTATATTTGGGCTCGGTGAATACTAAGATATTGATTGCAAGAAGCCTCTATTTGTGTTTGGCGATTACTAAGTTATTGATTGTAAGAAGCCTATATTTGGGCTTGGCAAATACTGTGATATTGATTGCAAGAAGCCTATATTTTAAGGCTTGCTGAATACTAAGATATTGATTGTAAGAAACCTATTTTGAGGCTTGGCAAATACTAAGATAACAATTGCAAGATGCCTATTATTTGGGCTCAGCTAAAAAGTGTGGTTTACCACACTTGAATAGCTTCAAATTCTGTATGCTTCATTTTCAGTTAACCGAGTACCCAACATAATGGCCAAAGCCGGCCAGTGCAATTCACAAAAATTACCATTCAGTAATCATTATTTTTGCATTTTTTGTCTCAAAAACATATCTTATTGCCCCTCATTGGAACAAGCTCACTGAGCTTGTTCCAATGAGGGGTCATAAGCTATGTTATCGACACAAAAAATTTAGTTATTCAAGAATTTTGTGCTCAAGTGTTGTCTATCTTTCATGTTAGGTAAAGGGTTAAAATCTAGAATATATTGTATGTATGTATTGTGTTGTAGCAATTTATTGGAGAGTCTCCAAATTATTGTAACAATATTAACACATATAAACATATTCTAAGTACCAAAAGTGTTCAAGCCCCCTACTAGGTAATAGTTTCTGATTTACGATGCTGGGCAGACACGCAAACACAACCATTCATCCTTTTATTCACGTGAAATGCTCTGGTCCTTTAATCTGTTACTGATGCAACAAAAAAATTACAATTGCAAAAAATATTTGAATAAATAAAAAGTGTCATATTTGCCTAAAACACATAGCTTATGACCCTCTCATTGAACAAACACAATTAGATTGTTCCAATGAGGTGTCATCAGTTATTTTTTGAAGGGAAAAATTGAAGAAGAAAATAATTTGAATGCTGAATTTTTAGCATAACTCCCTGCTGAATCTATTGATAAGCCAATGATGATGGTGTCCATGCCTGAATATAAGCAGACTGTCATCTGCAAAATGAGGTTCCCAGAGGGTGAATTTGGTGATGCTACCCTGCACAGCAGGGTAGCATCACAAAATTTACCGCCTGTGAACCTTAGTCTGAATCAAGGTCTCAAGCTAAAACAGAAAGATGTACCTATAGTATAAATTGGCCCACTGTAGGGGACAGCATCTGCAAATTTGCCCTCTGGGAACCTCATTTTGCAAATGACAGGTTGCTTGTATTCATGCTTGATGGCAGTGGTGAACCTGTTGCCAATGACATAAGGACCAACCAACTTCAGTGCTTTGTTTGCCTTTGCTACTACTGCAAGCAAGACAAAAATCTCCATCTCAGCTTTTTTTTTATAGATCCATTTAAATTAAAACTAATCTCCTGGCTGATTAAGATTGTGTCATCTCCCTCATTTACATTCCTTGTTAGTTCTTGTGTAACTCAATTATTTTTGTTGTCTTGGAATTTAACATCATCAATCGGTAACCGGTTCTCGTCAGATCACCAAAGTTAAGCAGCATTGAGCCTGGTTAGTCCTTGGATGGGTGACCGTCTGAGCGATCGATTTGGACTCCCGCATTGTGTCCTTGGGCAAGACACTTAACCCTGATTGTCCACATGAGGGCACGATAATGCCATGAACTAAGGTGAACTACATGTCGATGGTGCGCATGTCTTCAACTAATCTAACCCTGCCTGTGCTGCAATGTGGAGTTACGATGTTGGGGAGCTGGCAGCTGCTCGTCATTGCTCGGTGGTTCTCTCCAGACCTGAAAATAAGCAGTCTGACATTTGCAGAATGAGGTCCCCAGAGGGTGAATGTGATGATGGTATCCCATACAGTGGGCCAATTTATCCTCTGGGTACATCTTTCTGTTTAGTTTTGAGACCCTGATTCAGATTGAGGTTCACAGAGGGTAAATTTAGTGATGCTACCCTGCTATGCACGGTAGCATCACTAAATTCACCCTCTGGGGACCTTATTTTGCAGATGACAGTCTGCTTATTTTTTGGCTTGGTTCTCTCTGGGTACTCTGGCTTCCTCCACCCATAAAACTGTCATGGTCATGATTAGCCATTGGGCATAAGTATGTGACCTTAAACACCAATAAATAAATAAATAACATCATCAATCTCATCATTGTCAGGAATTGTAGAGATGTTCACCGTCAAACAAACCAAAGTTTTGAATTAATATTTGCATCCAGAATGTAAAATCCTAATGCATATAATGCTAGCAACACAAATGTAATGGTGTGTGTACTGCAGATGCTATCCCAATCATAGAGACTACAGTACTATTATAGTGGAGCCCACTTAATTCGATACATGTATCTCTGAACTGAATAACCCTGTATATTGAATATAAAACCATTTACCATACCTTCAGTACAAATTTGACTCATTAATTGAATATAGGTTATAAAGCAACTCCTGTTAATTGAATAAAAAATCTTGTAACCTGTTGAGAAATTACCGTGACTCTCCTTGGTTTTCCTTTGTTTATAGACCTATTTGGTCTCAGTACTTCCAATACAGGCATTTAATCTATTATATCTTATTTGACAGAGCTCATGGAGCTCTGTCAAACAAGATATAATAGAATAAATGCTAAGTTTATCTCTAGAATACATGAAAGTGACAAAATACCTGTTAATTGAATACTCCTGTTAATTGAATAATTGTCATTGGCAAAGTGGCTATTCAGTTAACAGGGTTCCACTGCATCACAAAATTGATATTTCAAGCCATGACACATTCATACACTAGTGGGCTGAAATTTTCATAAAGTTAAATCCGCTTCACAAACAACCAGATGGGTCAGTATGATATGATCCCCTCCAAGGGTAATACTACAATAATAAAATGGCCAGGGGCATAAAAAACTTTTCAATGAGATAGTGGAGAGAGAATTTTTAACAGATTGTGACATAAGTCCGGTCAAAATTCTCTGTCAGCTTTTGTGAACTCATTACTGTAATCTGAAGTGAGGCAGTATCATCTAGACTAAAAATTGTGATATTGGAAGTGTAAAATTGGGGTTCACAGTTTTTTCACTGTTCCAAATATAATCAGTTTAGTATTATTTGTAAAAATTTTCGTTATACCATTCATAATATAATAATATTATCTGATTCTATTTTACACTTTACTTAACGAATTGGACACATCTCCCATTAGTATGCAAACGGAGCAGTCGGAAAAATATTTTTCAAAAAATTTCAACAAAACCATATCATGGGACCCTCCCCCCACCCCTCATTGGAATGAGCTCATTCCATTGAGGGGTCACATGACATGGTTTTGTTGAAAGTTTTTGAAAAATTGTAGAAAAAAATATTTAAAATAATAAATTTTGATGTTGTTTCCATTGGGCTAGGGTTAAGTAAAAAATTAATTATTTATTTATTGGAGTTTAGTGATGCTTTCAACAGCCAGGGTCACTTCGTGTCAGACAGTTTTACAAGTGGAGGAAGTCAGAGTACCCATAGAGAACCACTGAGCAACAGCAAGCAACTGTCAAACTCCCCAACACACTAACTCCACACAAGCAGAGTTAACATTGGTTGAAGACATCAACATGCAGTGCATCTTAGTACACGGTGCCACTGTGCCCCCACGGGGGTAATCAGGATTAAGTGCCTTACCCAAGGACATAACGCAGTTATCCCTGGTAGGGATCGAACCGTGAACCTCTGGGTTTGAAGTTCAAATATGATGAAAAAGTTTCATTGTCATTTTGCATTAGATGGTGACTAATTTTCAAACATATTGTTCATGAAGAGATGAGATGATATATCTTCTCAATGTCAGTCTGTCTCTCTCTCTCTCTGTACAGTCAGTTGGGGCATTTATTTGATGACATCTCATTTCAGACTTATCAGCTGTCCACATTCTGGATCTGTGGGATTGAGGTAGTAGAGTAGTTAATGGAAAGGCAAAAATTTTATCAATTATCTGACTGAATTAACTGATTTATTATCAACCCAAGGCATTTTGTTGTTTTAACGGACCATTAGTTCTAAATTAGTCTGTATCAATTTTATTCCAGATCTTTGGATTCCTGAAAATCACATAAATCATTGTAAAACTGCTTGGGTTTTTTTTTCATTTGGTATTGACAAATTGAAGAGGTTGAAGAAATATTACAGACATTCTCATTAAGGGATGATGAGAACAGGTTCCAAGTTCTTAGATCCATATTTTTTTTTCAAGGATCAGGTTCATTATAAAATGTTATTTAAAGATCAAAGATCATTCATTTGTGTTAGTAGTATTGTAAATGGGATGAGTTTACATTATTGGCCAAAATAAGTTGTTAAAAATTGGATGAAAAAAACATTATTCTTCTGTTTTTTTTCTTTGCTGGCAATATCAGACCCCCCTGTTCTTTTCCAGGGAAGTGACCATTCCTCTTTTCGGAGGAATTCTTTTTTTCTGTTACATGGATACAAAACTATCCTCTTATAGTAAATAGTTTTACTGAACACCTGCTGAGATTTAACTGGTTGAGTGCTAGAAGCCACTATCAGCGCTTTCAGAAAAATGTGGGTACCAGAGCAAAAGCCAACATTTTCCTTGCTCATGTTTCATATTCAGTCAAACACCAATAATATTTTATTTATATACTTTTGTTTTATTACAAATTATTGGACAGTGCCTGTGGGCACTCTCCAATAATTTGTAATAAAACAACTTTTGATGAACAAATTCAGATCACCAAAAATATTATTGCACTCAACCAGTTTAACCAATCACTGAACTCTGCCAAACAAAATGCAATTGGTTAATTCCTCGTTCCACTGTGGGAACCCTGCAAAGTGGAGAAGTGCTTGTTTACTGTGATAACCAAGTTCTGCATTACTTGTAAAATTGGGCCCGGCAATCAGTGCCTAGAGTGGACTGTGGAAGTCCTCGTAAGTGGACAGCATATATATAAACAAGCTAGACTTTTTTTTTTTTAAATTTTATTCATTTTTTTTTTAGAGCTAGATTTGACTTCGCTCTCCACATACTGAGTACAATAAATATTGACGTCACCTTCTGCATGTGTCAGGAAAAAGTAAATAATAACAAAGCTACATTTTTCCTTTATTTCTTCCATTCCAGTGGCTTGGTTTCGACTGGACCCATTGATGGCACATCCAGAAATAATATTTTCAGACAAAAATATGGCTGCTACCTGCAACAGTTTTGATCATAAAGTTGTCATGGGTAGTGTTGGATTTTCGAAGGGCGTGCACTATTGGGAAGTAACAATTGATCGTTATGACAAGAATACAGATCCAGCAATTGGAATTGCAAGATTTGATGTTGACAAATCAGTCATGCTGGGTAAGAAACTTTATATTTCCATTTGAAATTTTAAAATAATAGTAATACTTTATTATACAATCATTATACATTACAAGGTATGCATTTAGAATGACACAATGACTTTTCACAAAACAGAAAAAAAATTAATTAGTTCATGATCAGGCACCACACTCTCAATCCAACATTCCCTGACCACTCCACTTAAATACAGTAGTCACTGTGGATTGGTCATAATCCACATGTGAGCAGTGATGTTCACGCATGCATTTACAAGGTAATAAAATTCATCATCAACAAAATTTTAATTAATGAAGCACTGTTTGTACCCGGTGCTTCATTAATTAAATTTTAACTTGCACAGCCTCAGTGAGTGCATATTTTTCACCAGAGTTACGGTCCTTGCTTCGTCAGTTTTTCATGATTTTTTGGTCCTTACTTTGTTTTTAATTCATTTATACTTCATCGGTCTAGCACTTCAGTGGGGGTATAATTGCCTTCAGCAATAGCTCTTGTTTTGAACTTGTACTTGTTGACAAAAAATTTAACCTTCTATATATCTTGTTTGACATAGCTCATTGACAGAGCTCATGAGTCCAACCATTTCATTCAAATGAAGGGTGCCGATCACATGATATGGTTTTGTTAAAAAATTTGTAATTCTTTTTTTTTTCAACTCCTTAATTTGTAAATAATGTAGGAGTATGAGGTTGATTCATTAGGTAAAGGGTTACTGAAGTAGTATATTGAGTTAGGTCTTAAGTTCATATCGATAGTCAGTGACCCAGGAACACTGTCGGAATATTTTAACTCTCACCCCACCATGTCAAAACCAGTGTGTTGGAGGATTTTGAGATTCTGGATTCAGGCTTGTCGCTCATTCAAAATTGTGGCTTTACTGTCAAGGGCCTAGGGATTTTTATACATTGTAGCTAAACTTTGACAGTCTCAATCCTCTCACTTTGCAGTTGTTTCTAGGCAAATCTTTGCTGCCTATATAGGCAGCCAGGATTTGCCTAGAAACAACTGCCAAAGCACTTTGCATGCAACTCACAAGTTTACCCAAAGACTGCATGTTGAGAACCTGTTTTGTTGTAGAAAAAAAGTGATTTATATTTATTTATTGGTGTTTAAGGTCACGTACTTATGCACAATGGCTAATCGTGACCATTATAGTTTTACGGGTAGAGGAAGCCGGAGTACCCAGAGAAAACCACCGAGCATCCAGCAACTGTCAGCTCCTCAACATTCTAACTCTGTTCAAGCTCTGCTCATGCAGGGTTGCAGCAGTTGAAGACATGTGCACCATTGACGTGCAGTGCACCTTAGTACATGGCGTCATCAGGCTCCATGTAGGCAACCGGGATAAAGTGCCTTGCCCAAGGACACAACGCGGGGATCGAACTCATGGACCTCTAGCATAGAAGTCCAACAATCTATCACTGAGCAACCGCGCTCCCGATTCAAGTCAGAATTAGGCCTTTAGGTGTTAATGTGTGACTTACTTTATTATTACTATCTGCTTGTAGGTAAAGATGACAAAGCATGGAGCATGTATATAGATGACAAGAGAAGTTGGTTCATGCACTGTGATGAACATACCAACAGAACAGAAGGTGGAATACAACGAGGCAGCACCATTGGTGTTCTTTTAGACTTGAATAAACACACATTAAGTTATTATGTTGACGATGAACCTCATGGACCTGTAGCGTTCACTGACCTTCATGGTGTGTTCTTTCCTGCTATCAGTTTAAATCGCAATGTTGAGATAACACTACACACTGGACTGGCGCCACCTATTGAGACAGGAGTGGATGAAGAGCATGTATAGATGAGGCATTGTAAAAAAACATTAAAAAAACAAAATATGTTGTTGTTATTTTATATATTGTTGACAATTGTTATGGAAGACTCAAGTCTCTAATTATTATCACAAATTGTGCACGTAGGTGGACATGTTGTTCATTGGCAATGACGATGACCAACAGGTAATTGACTCTCAAAATAGCTCATGATGTTCATCAGATATCACTGCCAATTACCATGACAACAATGAATTCCCACAGAATTATTGTATAGGACAGTAATGAATTGCATTTCTCAGGTTTATATTTCATTTAGACTGGGACTATTTTATTTATTACAGAACAAAATTTTTAATTTTCACTTTTCATATCAGATATTTAACTGGAATTGATTTAACTCATCCATATCACAGCTGTTTTTCAAAACTGCCTTTTTTACTTTCATTAATTGATAAAAATAGAAAAATATTAATTATATCATTGTATGGACCAAAATATTGCTTGCTTATTGGCATAAATCGCTTGATGTCCTTTACAGAGAACCAGTATGAAGATCTTTTATATGCTGTATGGAGTAATGTTAAAAAACATAGTTTTTAACCCTTTGAACTCAAGTGGAATCTAACATGACAATTCAATGACAGCAATTGGAAAAGTGCATATTCATTATTTGGGGGTAGACCAATTAATATTTTCAGTGTGCAGCCTCGAGGCTGCACGTTGAAAATAATGATTGGTCTACTTCACACATTGAATTAGCAGCCATCTTACTCAATGAGATTATGACGTGTCATGATCCTGGGCTGGAAAAGCAGCCTCTTGGGTTCAGCCTTCGTGCAGAGGAGGTTTGAACTTCTGAACAAATGTTGCCTTTTAAGAAACTTACAGTTTACGTTACAGCAGTGGAACCCACTTAACTGGATATCACTTAATTAAAAAACCCTTTAAATTGAATATAACTTACAAAAACAAAACTATTTACCATACCTTCTGTACTAATTTGATTGTTAATTGCATAAAGGTTACAAAGTAAACTCCTGTTAATTGAATAAAAAAAAGTTGTAATGTGTCGAGAAATTATCTTGACGGTCACCAATTTATAGACCTCTGACCTCATTACATCAAAGTCAGGCATTTAATCTATTATATCTTATTTGACAGAGCACTATGAGCTCTGTCAAACAAATTATAATGGAATAAATGCTTAGCTTATCTCTAGAATATGGGAATGTGACCAAATTTATGTTAATTGAATGTGACCAAATTTTGGTTAATTGAATAAGTTTCACTGACAAATGTGGTCATTCCATTAACCCTTTACCTAACAAATTGGCCACTTCAGCCTACCTAATGTGCCCACGTTATTTATAAATTTAACAGTTAAAAAAATTTCTATTTTTAAAAAAAATTCAATAAAACCATATCATGTGACCCCTTCATTGGAAGGAGCTCATTCCAGTGAAGGTCATATGAAAAGGTTTTGTTGAGCTTTTTTGATAAATTTGAAAATACAATAATTAAAATAATAAATTTTGGTATCACGTGTGTTGGGTAAAGGGTTCCACTGTATATCATCTTGGCTATCCAACACTATATATATACATGGAGATAGTGATATGCTGATATTTCCAACCCCTCACATCATTTCTTTGGAAGCCACCATGAAGGGTGTCTCAAGATGAGATGTGAGGGGTTGGAATCATCAAATGAGGGAAAAACACAGATTTTTATTCTGTGGTTATTCTAAACTTTATTACAGCTTGTATGATAGGTAGAGGACCATGACAAATCAGTGGAAGGCCGAAGAATTATTAGTAGCTATTCCGCCGTGTAATGATTTTACAAGAAACTCATGTGTAACCCATATATATTGTTTATTCTTTTGCTGAGGGGTATTTCCCTGTGAAGTTTCAAAATTACCCTGTGAAGCTTCTAGATGGGCGCTACTGAAATATTTGAATCATAGCAATGTTCTCAGTATCTTGTAAATTATTCCCCTTGAACTCTTCTCCTATCACCAGGTCTTCTATACAGGATGATAGACAAAGAGCTCTAGGGAGTTCTGTTTCCAGAACTATTTTGATTCCATTTCTGGAATATCCCACATTTTTGACTGATCCCCCAAAACAGATAATAATTTGCCATTGAATGCATTTAGTTCATTAACTGAAAATACAATTCTTGCATGGAGACTAAGACTATTTGCCATTTCCATGGTTGTAAAAATGTGAAATGCTCACATCCCCCATGGAAAACCGTGGAAGTGGAGTGATGCTTGTTTACTGTGGTAAGCAACTTCTGTACTGGGAAAATAAGATCCAGAACCAACACCGGGGGTGAAAATCCTCTAAAGTGGGCAACATAGGTACAAACGATTTGCTAAACTTAACTTCATACAAATGTTGCGATGCGATTGTAAACACGACCTCAAATCTGATACAAATTACTGGACATGCACATGGTCATGATAATAGATTTATCTAACAATCCTGTTACATAAAGCCTGCTTCCCCATTTTTCATTTTAAATTGGGTAGGGCTGTCGCAATTATTCCATTAATCGACTAACTGTTGACTGTTGTGGTAGTCCATGGTTTTTATTTTTAGTTCAAGTGATCGTCGTTCATTTTTAAAGTGGTTCAAGTTGGATTAAAATCGTGCTGTGTAATGAGATAAATTAACAGATTGTTAACCTTTGAAATGTCTCGCCATAGTTACTTGTAATGTCGCATGGCCTTTGTTTTCCGCATTATTGTGCAACAATGTAATTTTGAAAACACTGAGCCTTGCTATTTGATCAAGCCCTGTTCTCTTTAGCATTAACCAACACCTGTTGATCAATACTAAAGAGAATCATTCAAACGGTGTATCTTTTAATATCTGCAGAGAATCTTCAGTCTTGTACACTCGAACAGCCCTCTTTGGAATAATTGGAACCGTGAAAGTGAGAAAATTGTCACAAGACCCTCAGTGGTAACGTCACTTGTAGTACTAAGTTGTAACTTGTGTTGGATGGAGTGGATTTTATATTCAAAATTTCTGAATTTTAGTTACAGAAATAAAACATTTGCACAAATGTTCTTCTGTTTAAATTCTTAAAATCTACTGGAGATATTCTGGTGTTTCAAATTTATCTCGATGCAGAAAGGTACACATTCAAACATCCTCAGTTTTAAATTTATTTTGTAAGTATTTTTGAGATTGTTGAATTCACGGGAAACGACTATTAATTGACTAACCATCGACTAATGCTGGCGATTAGTCGACTGAAAATTAATAGTCGCGACAGCCCTAAAATTGGGTTGAAATTGGTCAAAATTTTCAATTTCAGGAACTATACTTTAATACGTAATAACAATGCATACATGTGAATGTTTTTGTGAGTATTGGGGTGCAAATTAATTTGATTATGAGATAAATAAAGAGAAATACAGAGATTTAATAACTTGGAAAGCAGGATATTAAAGTTGGGATTCTATTCAACTCAATATCCTTTGCCTGATTTTATTTGAGCCAACATTTTGAGAATACTGAGGGGTTTATGTATGAATAGCAAATTGCTGAAGGGTTAAATACGATTTGATTAACAAGTCTGAGACAATCCATTGTATGGAACTTTCCTTCGTTAGTTCTCCTGAAAAAGTTTAATTTAGGTACTCTTGAAAGAATCAGTGGGTTCAAAGAACAGACAGACAGCTTTCAGAAAATTACTTCCATTGAGACAACTATTAGACACTCTATAAATCTAGACTGGCTGTTTGATAATGTGAATTCAGAGAAATTGCTTCTCAAGTGGGAATTGTTAAATGCCAGATTCCAGGAAACCCGATGAAATAAGTTGTATACATGTCTTTATAAATAGGAAACTGTCATGAACCATCCATTTCCCAGAGAAAAATAACTTTCTTATGCTCAAAACAGCTACAAAAAGATGAAGAGAACATTATAGAATGATGTATGTATTCTACAAACTACTTGGACTGCAGAACAAAATACATTATTTACTATTAAGGTATCATTTTTCTCCTTCAGTTATATTATTCCCTGGTCAGTTTTGTGTTTTGTAATTGCAACGTCAATAGTAACGTCAACCGTTTCATGAAAAAAAACTCTCAACAAAATCCACCATCACGAACAATTTTCCATCACATACCCATACTATATAACCAGAGCCCTGTGTTTACATATATCACTATTCATACCATAGCATACTATATATACAGTATGTACACTACTTGCCGGATGTAGATGGATGGAGCCTTACTTTTGCTCCGGCAAAAGCTCCGGTTCCAATGGAAATTTAACACTAGCTGCTCTGGCAAAGCTCCGGGTAATGGGGGATGATCAGGTACCTTATATACTACTCAGGCAGCCGTCATTGCAATTGACGTTGCTATTATCCTATTGAGTATACTCGAGATATTTTTCATCAAATCTAGTCATGGCTGCTGTCGCAAAGTCTGTCATGGAATAAATGGAGTAAACTACACCAATCTATTTGTCACACTGGCTTACTGGAATGCTCATTAATCACATATAGAAAGTATCTAAACTATTGCCATCTTGGGGGAAGGGGGGGGGGGGGGGTTGGAGTAGTTGCTATAAATAAACAGTGTTCAAGAAAACCGAAAAATCGCGGAAGGTTTTCAAGTTCCCAACACGATAGGTTATTGTGATGAGTTGATGGTAACATGGTCTGAGGTTTGTGGCTCGGAGCTTATGTTCAACCGAGACACGATTCGTCGAGGTTGAACATACGCTCTAAGCCTCAAACCTCAGACCATGTTACCGTCAACTCATCACAATAATTTATATGTTCCAATAAGACACAACCCATAGCCTAAAACCTACACCGTGAAACACGAGAGGCTTATTTACTAAACTTGTGATCATTAAAAGTTGCCTTGTTCAAGGCAACTTTTAACAATCACAAGTTTAGTAAATAATCCTCTTGTGTATCCATGACTACACTGGATAAATAATCAATAAACCAGATAAACTCATTCCATCTCAGTTCAAATCATCAATTGATTTGTAATTTAAACAACACTTCATCTGGAACACCGTCTGCTGCACACGTGAAACATCCAGAAAAATGAAGCGGCTTGCTAGTTACTCTGTTAATGAAGCAATTCCAAAACAGGCGATGTCATTTCAAATATTTCACGTTGTGACGTCAGATGGTAACATTTGCCACTTGAACTGTAAACATAGAATAACTAAGCGAGCTCTCATCCAATCAGAGGAGGATGATTTCAGTCTTATTGGAACATAATGCAACCAAGCCTGCTTAGCATTGCAGACGGTGCTTTGTTCAGCTCATGGGATGCAATACATCATTCCAGAACTAGCAAATTTCAGTTGTCCTCTGTGCCCAGCTAAGAGTAGGACAACACTTCATCAGAAGACAATTGGTGAAATAAAAAGATGATTGTCATGACAGTTGGTCGAATGGACAGTTGATTGAAATGACACTTCATTGAAAACATATTTGGGCAAAATTGGAAATTTCAACTGATTTAGATTTACAGTCATCACAATCACCTTCACATTCTAGTTTAAACAGGCATGTGCAAGGACTGCCCAGGAAAGTGGATTTGAAATTTAGAATTGTTCACCCCTTCACTTTCACTATACTTTCCATCATAATTATTTCAACTGAGTTATTCTTCGGTGTTTTCTATTATATACAACATGAACTGTTTTGGAGGCATGATAAAAACTTAAATATCTATTTTTCATTTGTTAGAACCCCCAACAAATTGTGACGTATAGTATCCAAAATTGGTTGTAGTCAAGTAGCATGGGCAATAAGTGTGCTAAGTATATATTTTATGTGTATGATCTAGTTACTTAGCAGTTTTCAGAAATAAATCACTTAACTCAAACCAAATTTTTCATTGAAAATTTGATGAACGTTTTTGAAAATTTCTATTCAATCCAATATACAAATTTTCTAATCGACCAATTGTCTTTCAATGAAGTGTCATATAACCACGTAAGAGGTATATAATTCAGATTTTTTTGAGACCATGATATTTTGTGCTTGTTAATTAGAATTTGTGAATTGTGCCAGGCACAACTGCACTATACTTGTCTCCCATGAAGGACTTTGACTTTTACATCCATTATATGTTAAGTGTGGATAGAATATCTCTAGTGCTGAGTGAATTTGTAACCGACTAGTGCTGAAATTAACTTGTGATGGTTTTTTGAAAAATAGGAATCCTAAAATTTGTTGTTAAATATCATGAATATTTTTGTTTCTTACCTCAAAACCATAGGTTCTGAATCCTCAAAGGAATGTGCTCGATTATTATATTCTTAAAGAGGGTCATTGCATATGTTTTAGAAGAAAGAATGGAGATTTAATGGAAAAATTTTCAGGATACAAAAACATATCCCCCCCCACCAGCTTTTACCAACCCAGGTCACTTAACAGTATTTTAGTTTGAGTTGAGCTCTGAAAGCCACTATCATGGCCTACAGAAATGTTCGGAAGTCCACTTTAGTGGCTTTGCACTTTCTCCACTAGCTTGTTGTTTTTCTCAGCAGTAGATAGAAAATGTTTCTATATAACTGTTTTGTTGAAATTTATTGGAGAGTGCCAAGAGGCACTCTCCAATAAATTGTAGCAAAACAATTTTTAGAACCAAAATCTTGCTCAAATAAGATGTACTTGCTGGTAGAATGATAATGCTTGAGAAAAATTCTCAAGTCACAAATCAATCTTGACCCCGTGGGAACCCCAGGAAGTGAAGCAGGGCTTGTTTACTGTTGTAAGCAAGCTATGTTTTTCTGGTAAAATAGGACCCAGTCACCAATGCATGGGGTGGAAGTCCTCTAAAATGGGCAACATGGGTATAAATGATTGACTAAACTTGACTTTATCTCCATGTTTTGGTCATGTTTTGGTCATGTTTCGCCATTGCGCAAACATTTGTGACCTTAAACACCAATAAATAATAAATAAATAAATTTGAAAAATAACTTGGCACTCGACCAATTAATCGGCTATTTCACAAGAAATCACAAATGTTTGAAACTTTCAACTCTCTTAAGCACAAAGCAACTGTGAGTGCACTCATGGTGAAAAGAAGAAATACTTTTATTCCAAAGAGTAAAACGTCATCTTTATTTTTCGTAAATTATGATAGTAAAGGTTTAACATTTATTTTATATAAAAAATGTTTGTATTTTGTACATAAAAAGTTGTAACCATTACACTGTGTAAACATTTCTAGTCACGTTCAGTTGTAGATGATTCAGTTCGTTTCGCGATTGTAAATTAATTTTATTTATTTATGTTTTTTTCATATACTCTCAACAAATAAGACAACTTCTGTTAAATCAGAGAATTTTGCATGTTCATATTTCAAATGTTCATCATTTCATTGGTATAGTGGAACCCAATTAGTTGGATATTTCTTCTACCCATGCACATGATATCAAAAATTGTTCTTTCAGTAATATTTTGTTCAAATTTTTCACAGAAGTTCAATAAAATCATGTCATGTGACCCCCTCATTGAAACAAGCATGTTCCAATGAGGGGGTAGCATGATATGATTATGTCGAAAATTTTCTGAAAGTACAATTTTTTTTCAGCTACTCTGTTTGGAAATTTCCTAGGTGGATTTGGCCAATTCATTATGTAAAGGGTTAAAAGAAAATCTCTGCTAACTGGTAGTGTGCTGGAAGCCTATATTTGGGCTTTACTCTGAGGTGAAAGTACCACAACCTAAAGGCTTCATGCTAAGTGGATGTGCTTCATATTATTTTTGAAGTGATATTATTTAGTCTGTAAGTACTTGTCTTGTTACAATTTATGGGAGAGTGCCTGTAGGCACTCTCACATAAATTATAACAAGGCAAAGATATGTGAACAAATTTTGATGGTCAAAATTAATTTGGCACACAACCAGTTAATTACAATTAACTTTCAAACACCAAAGTATTTACCATACTTCAGTGTTCTCACAGGGTCTTAAAAAGCTTGAAATGTCTTGAATTTGAAGATCCAGTCTTGAAAAGTTTTAAATTGACAGAAGTCGTGAAATACGTCCGAGGTGCTGCATATTGTGAACATTGACTCCGGAATCAGTGTGTTGCAACACCTGTCTTTGAGAACGAAAAGTCTTGAATTCATTCTTATCTTGAAAAGTCTTGAATTCACATTGGAAAACGTATTATAATATCTTGAATTTTCCCCTCCCCAAACTGCAGGAACCCCGTACTTTCAGTATCGTTTTAACCTGTTAGTTGCATAAATGTTATAGAGTAAACTCTATGGCACGATGACGCCGTGCACTAAGGCGTACTGCACGTCGATAGCACGCATGTCTTCAACCAATCTAACCCTGCCTGTGCTGCAGTGCGGAGTTACGATGTTGGGGAGCTGGCAGCTGCTCGTCGTTGCTCGGTGGTTCTCTCCGGGTACTCCAGCTTCCTCCACCCGTAAAACTGTCATGGTCATGATTAGCCATTGTGCATAAATATGTGACCTTAAACATCAATAAATATAGTAAACTCCCGTGAATTCTTTTAATTGAATAATCAATCTTGTGCTCTATCAAGAAATTATTCTGATAACAACTGACTTCCCCATGTTCAGGATCAGTAGACTCAGTACATGCATTTAATCTGTCTGGTTTGACAGAGCTCCATCAGAGGGCAAGGATGTCTGTCTTATTGGAATGTAATGAAATGAAAGCTTAGTTTATCATAAGAATATACAAAAATGATTACATTTCTTTGTTTTCTGTTAATTGGATATTTTAAGGTGGCAAGGTGTCTATTCAAAGTTCCACAGAATATGAAACTAATTTACTTTGCTTGAGATAAATATATTTTAAAATGTAATAAATCAGAAATATTTATAATTTACCACAAAGTTACTCCGATTTGGGAATGAGTTTGGTAATGAGTACTTTATTGTAAGAATTTAACCTAGGGCTGTCACGATTAATCGATTGTCGATCGGTCATGTCGAAATCAATTAGTTGTCGAAGAATAGGTAAATTTTACCCCGTTTTGGACGTTCAATAATTAAAAAAAATTTGATGAAAAACTATTGTTTCTAAAGGTAAAAGGTCAAGAACATCGACGTTAAACCTCAAGAAACCGTTAGAAGCATTTGTCTTTAGGTACATTCAACGCTTTGATGTTCAGAACTTTTGAAACGTCAGTGCAATAATCAAGACCGGTCGGCAGTTGCAAGCTTGCGAAGTTCGCAACTGCCGACCGGTCTTGACTATTACACTGACGGTTCAAAATTTCAGAACATCAAAGCTTTGAATGTCCCTGAAAGAGGATCGTCTTCGTTGTTTACTTGAGGTAGGTCGACTGACTTGAACTTCATTTTTAATGACTTAAAAGAGAGGGAGAAGGGGGGGGGGGGGGCATCTAGTTATGATTAATCGATTGTTTGCGACGATTAATTGACTACTAAATTCAAAAATCGTGACAGCCCTAATTTAACCCATTATATTTTGTTTGAAAGAGCTGTGTGTGGTCTGTCAAACAAGTTGTAATAGGATAAATATTCAATTTATTGCCCATGTATTTGGCTTGTATTTTTTCGTGGGGGGGGCTTTGAATTCTTTACATTTATCTATTAGATTCCAGCAGTGAGTGTGCTATTCCCTCTCTTGTCAACAGAGATGAGGTGACACTTGAGAAACTCTTGTCTACTTTAGGACTATGTTATCCCAAATTAATCCAAAAATGAGATGAGATGGTCATTAAATGAAAAGAAAATTAGTGTCAACACTATACACAGACTAATATATTAGACACATTTTATTTTATAAAATCCATAATTGGGAATAAGAAATTTGTCTTTTAAATTGGAAGATGTCTCTTAAATCGGAAACAAACTTCAGCAATATGCAAAACAAATAAAACGTATGTTTTATGATTTGCCTATCTAGGGCACTTTACCAGAATATGTATTTAAAAACCTATGTATTTAAAAACCTCATAATAGGTACTTTAAAAAGGGAAATATTGTAAAAAAAATATATTGAGTACGTTTCTTTTGCAAAAGATGCAGAAGGTCATCCGTTGCATCCCAACACGGTTAACAATATAGCGACAGTATCAGAATTATTTCATTCATTTATTTGAACACACTCTGTTTTGGTTAAAAATTGGGATGAGATAGTCCCAAAATAGAAAACTTTAAGTCACAAATACACCAATAAAATGTGGAAGCCAAATTCCCTTACATTTACATTTTTGACAACTATTAAATAACCCATGTGAAAACGCAATATTCCAAAATATGGCCTTGTAACTTAATCACATGTTTTTCCAGTGATAATTATTGGAAAAGGTATGGATACGGTACATCATAAAGGTTATATGGTTAGGGTTTGTATGCCCTCCCACCCCCATCTTGCAGTTCTAAGAATTGGAAATGATTTTGAAACGGGTATCACTGTGGACTTTTACTTACATAGATTGGGAGCGCGGTGGCTCAGTTGGTGGGGGTGCGGGCTGCAAGCCGAGGGGTCCTCGGTTCGAGTCCCGCCTGCGGCAGCCGCGTTGTGTCCTTGGGCAAGACACTTCATCTCCATTGCCCGCGTGGGGGCACGATGACGCCGTGTACTAGGGCGTACTGCACGTCGATGGTGCGCATGTCTTCAACCAATCTAACTCTGCCTGTGCTGCAGTGCGGAGTTACGATGTTGGGGTGCTGGCAGCTGCTCGTCGTTGCTCGGTGGTTCTCTCCGGGTACTCCGGCTTCCTCCACCCGTAAAACTGTCGCGGTCATGATTGGCCATTGTGCATAAATATGTGACCTTAAACACCAATAAATAAATAAATAACTTACATAGATTGAACACAAAATACTCTTTTATTTTCTTGTTCCCTTTCATTGCGTACTTAACTGATTCAACCCTTTACCTAACATAAGTCATACCTTGCCAGTTCTATTCACAGAAATTACCATTCAGTTTGTTTTCTTCAATATTTGCCTCTAAAATATATCTTATGAAGCCTCATTGGAACGAGCTCGATGAGCTCGTTCCTATGAGGGGTCATAAAGTACGTTTTTGAAGCGAATTAGTTTTTTTAGTTTTGTTCAAGAAGCTGTTGTTACAAGTGTTCATCGTAGTTTGTTGCGGTTTAATGACACGTTCAACAACCAGGGCCATATCATGTCGACATTTTTATGGGTAGAGAAAGCCGGAATATCAAGAGAACTATCGAGCAGTGGCTAGCAACTGTCAGCTTACTAATCAAACAGAGTTAGTAGAGGTTTTAGTTAATTGCACCAACAAGGCGCAGTGCGCCTCTTAGTACATAGTGCCACGTTGCTCCCACATGGGTAGTCTGGATTGAATGTCTTGCCTAAGGATACAGATGGTCTTGGTCACGATCAAACCATCGACCTCTTTAGTACATAGTGGCACCTTGCTCCCACGTGGCAATCGGGAACCACCAAGCAGTAGCCAGCAACTGTCAAGACTCTCCAACTTTCTAATTCGGCACAGGCAGTGGTTGGAGGCAAGTGCACCAACAATGCACAGTACGTAGGGACGTGGTTAGAGGTTTCCGATTGGGGTGTGTAGGGTAGTGAATTTCCAACTGGGGGGAGGAACCGGGAGGGGAAACCCCCCTCCAGGTCCCCCCCCCCCCCCCCGTAGATGGACATTCACTACCGAGAAAGATTTTAAAAATGAAGCCATGAAAGGGGGCATAAAATTGATTTTAGTAATTGAAATGCCAACACATTTATGATAGAATTATCAGGTTATTATTATTTGGTATTCTTCTTTGAATTGACTATGTACTAAACAAATGCTTAAGATGAGAACTTTGAACAATTCACACTCTCCTAACGTTAAATCAGATCTTATGCAGGAATGATCAATTTTCGATGTTTCGTCATTTTGCAACTGTGAATGATGGAATTAACTCAGTATAACGATTTTACATGATGTGATTTTCTTGAAGTGCATTTCGAGGATTTTTCTATTACGATAAGTAAACGTACTCCAGAAATCTCGTACTGATTGACATCATGCATACTTATGAAGGTAAATATTGCGTACACTGCAGCTGTAAATAGTAACAGTTAGATTTTTTGCCGATTTGAAGCCGAGTTGGTATTTTGGAAAGTAAAGGAGAGAGACATCAGCATCGCCAAAGAAGCTCTAAAATCCAGATAGATGGAATTTCCAACTACTCATGACTTGCCCTCCGAATTTCCAACTATTGGAAAGTTTGACCAGGATTGGGGGGGGTGACACCCCTCCCCCCCCCCCTGTCGCCACGTCCCTGACAGTACGCCTCAGTACACCATTGTAGCCTTGCTCTCACGTGGGCGGAGCGGATTGAGCGTCTTGTCCAAGGGTACACATGGCACTGATCGAACCATCGACCTTTCAGTTAAAATTCCAATGATTTAACCAATGAACCACCTGGCCCCTCTGGTCGTATGAGGTAAAGTATTGAGATAACCCACAGAATTGTACTAAACGTCTTAAATAGGATCAATTTTAATTACTCTAAAACCTGATTTGTACTAATGCTATTATGTTACGTCTCGTGAAACATTCATCATTAGATTACATTGCTGCTTCAAAACAGCACACAAATTCTGGCTTGTTATTAAAATGTCCGGTGCACCAATTATCCATTATTCATACATTGCATTATCATAGAAACAATGGCATTGTTCAGTTTACACCATGCGTAAAAGCTTTTAAAGGTTTTTCTGTGTTAAAAAATTGAACACAGAATGTATGATTGTACAAGAGTCAGCTTTGAACAGAAGTGTTACTTTCTGTACCTCTTGTCTTGTGCACTTGAACAAGATTTAAATTTTTCATATCATTCATGGATAAAGGTTGTCACTTTCTATAGTATGAATGTAGACCTGTCAAACAAACTGTGGTTTATTCGCCTATCATCCTTGTAATAAAATTAGTAAAAAAAATATCTCAGTAGTTGTCTTTATTTTCCATTGACGGCGATGTTATCTTCAAATATCTTCACATTTCTTTTATTTTCATTTCCTTCATTTGCCTTTGGAGCTTGAGTTGAGAACCACTGGAATTGGTCAGTGACACCTCATTGTACAGATTTGTCAGTGCGACTTAGCATGGTCAGAAAAAAAAATCACGGACTGCTCATACAGCAATTATTCGGAGTGGGAGGCGAAGTCCTAAGTAGGACCCTCCAGTCGTTATCCTCCTCCCACTTCCCTTCGAGGGTGTAGGAGGAGGGTGTAACGGCCAGGGGGCTCTAATTAAGAATTGGAATGGCCCCGCTCCGCCCCCACAACGGCCTTCCAGATATCATGTCCACCACACCCCCCCCCCCCAAAAAAAAAATACTGGTTAGGCCACCCCCAACTATAGAATCCTGGCCACGCGCCTGCCTTCTTGCCGTTTAAACATCGCCACTTTTCCCTGTTGCTCACTGGAGTAAAACTGGGGTACATGTTGCTAGCTGTTTTATCACCGATCGTAAACATCGTGGCTGCGATTGCAACGAATCTGATTTTCCATCGTCAACGAAGTTTAGTATGAAAGAAAGTAAGCCACTGTTGCGAAGTTCCATAATGGTCAAATGTCTCCACAAACTTACATTTTAAGGTGGGTTTGGGGTGGGGGAGCATTTAGGGATATAAACTTTACTTCTTATCCATACTGCGGCCACGAAAAGCCATTATGCAGAAATATGGGCCGTTAACACAAATAAATAAATAAGTAAATAGACTTCTCAACTACATGTATATGTGTACTTTTATTCTATGAAAGACAGGGGACGTGACAACCGTTACTCCCAGTTCCTTATTCAACATTCGTTATCAACCGATAAAATCGGGAATAAGTAACGGTTGTCACGTCCGTAAAAAAACCTTTTAGAAATATCCCGTTGAAATATGTATATGAAATTTTCAGCTAATATTGTACCATCCACGACATCACTGATCACGTGATTTAATACATCGCTGTTCACGTTATCTATCAAAGAAACGAGATTGCACTACAGCTATGAGGTTATATCAAGCTCTACCTTGACAACATACTATTTCCAATGATACCTTGCAAAGAAATCGCCTCTGCATGACATAACCACATGGTTGCCTTCATAGATTACTATGACGACAACAGACAATGCAACTATGAAATCCACTTCCTGCAACTATCCTCATACAGGTATCCTCCAAAAGGTATCCTCAAATAGTACATCACCGTGTAATAGGTATCCTCAAATATCCGCATGTGCCTATGTTCTATATGTTTTTGAGGGTCATTATGCACTAGCATATGTTGTTGGCACATCCAGCATGTGTTCATGTCCTGTGTACGATGTACAGATATTGTGTACTAGCCCACAAGCACATTCCAACTGCGAGTCAAAAGTGTCGTGGAATTCCTTTATAATATTCGACTTTGGCAACAGATTCTTTTTTCATTGTATATGTTCCACGTGTTGTGCGCTCATTGTGCACTAGCACACAAACACATATCGTCACATCCAACATGTGCCCATGTGCTGTATGCACAAAAGCACATTCCATCAACCACGACTCCTGCGTTCCGTGGAATCCTTTACAACGCTTGACTACGCCTTGGGCATCTCATTATCACCGTATGCGCCCATGTACTATAGGTTTTGTGACACATTGTACATTTTCACGTAAGCATATGTCGCTACATCCAGCACGTGCCTGTATCTTCGGCGTGTTGTGCGCACATTGTTCACTACTACACAAACAGATCTTGGTGCTATCAACAGACAGTCTCTTATACTTGAGATACTCTAGCATGCATTGGGTCAAGGGCCTGCAGAGACAGATACGGGTTCAGATGGTTGGAGCGATCTGACTGACACTACTAAAACTTGGTCGAGGGGAAGGGGTCGAGGGAGGGTCTGGGATAGCTAGCAAGTCTGTAGTAGTTCGGCAAGTCAGTAGTCATAGTTCACGGGCGCATGTGTGGTAGAAGACTATAATATTAGATGACTACATTGGAAGCTTATCAAAGGACAGATGGTAATGATCAGGGACAAGTTAGTCGTAGTAGTAGCCTTGAAACTATGATGCCCATGGGTGGTGTAGAAGGTATCATCAAAAGACATCCTCCATATCGTACGTATCTTCAAATACCCACATGTGTTCATGTGCTGTATGTGTTGTACGCACAATGTGCACTTGCACACAGGTACATATAGGCACATCCAGCATGTGCCTATGCGCTGCATGTGATGTATATACATTGCTACACACTGTGCTTTGGGACACAACCACATCTGGGGAAGTCAGAATAGGTACACCACGGAAGATACAAGTCATAACACAGAAAGAACAGATCCAGGATTGGTGAAAATAGGACGTGGGTTACGCAGAAACTAGGATTCTGGAAGAATTCAAGCCATCAAAGATACACTTATACAATGGATAACACCTTCCAGCGCCCGCCCTGCCCCCGCAGTCCTATAGCACTATGTGCTATCTATTCCGACATGTTTCTAGGAGAATGCGAGCCAAATAAAGTCCGTTTGGGGGGAAAACGGATCGTTTATGAAGATTTTTTGGTTGTAGCCGGTTTGATTGTGGTAATTAGATATCCTCCCATTCAATCGAACATACCATCAGAATACACCCGTCTTATTAGAAACCTCCCAGGCTCATAGTAACCACGTGCCACCAGAGCGACTAAGGTGTCGACCTCCAGTAAACAAAATGGATGACTGAGACACGTGTTACCCTAACAACACGGCTGCGCATGCGCACTGACATCACGTATCGCTATGGTAATAACGTCACGATATGGCCGCTCACGCTACCACGACGACCCACATACCGCAACTGAGTCACGTGACTGACGCCACATGAGATCCCCCGATGAGCTCCACCGAATGGGAATCATTTTCCACGTTACATACTCCTAGCCTATTGTCACAAACGTCTGTTCCCAATTCTCACAACGTCACAAAATATTTCTAGTATAACAAACCGCATCGAGCACACATATCGACAAGACAACCTGGATGGGCGGATGTACGTTTTAAAATACCATCTGAATAAACAGTTTAAGAGAAGTTCACCAACATACAGCGGCAAATGGCAAGTATGTAGCTTCAACCAAGTATTAAGGAAATATACAACGAATTATAACAAATTCATTACAGATAACTACCGGAAACATTATATTTCACGTAACCATTTACCTGACAAAATGAGTGATTCAAAACAACAAAGGTCATTAACAGGGTGTACAGAGACAATAGTTGATTGGTCTTGCTGTAGCAAGGTACCAAACTTTCGATGTCTGAGGTCTGATGCCAAATGCTTTTGGCACTCGGCGATGGTCAGTCAAGACAATATGTTTGGAACTCAGTCTCAATAAAATCATCATTCCATTTACCTATCGGATATTAAAGTCTAGCGAAACTCATAAAAAAATCTTTCATCGTGCCATTGAGGGGTTTCTCGTCAACACCTTTTTAATAAAATGTTTCCATAAAAGGACAAATCGCTGAAAAGTAGCCTGATCTTCAACAGACCGAATCGGGTATAACATACATCCACCCATTCGCATGACAGACTGAGTGTGTGACACAAATCCGAGAATCAAATTTAGTCTGTTAGGAAAGTACACAATTACTAGCAAGAGAGATTTGATCACTTAGACTCCAACCCTGATGAAAATGTACCGACTGGAAAATTATTGGGGGTCTCACCCCTAACCCCTTTATCAACGCCTTGCTTGGAATTTGTTTGTGAAGTGGCGTTGACTCTAGAAGGCCCAACGCGTATTAGGTCAGAAAAAGGTGATGAGCCTGTAAGTGAAATTTATTAGTGTGGCAGGCGCGAAGAAAGGGGAGGTGCGACGGGTGCGAAAGCATCTCCCCACAAAGACGGGAGTTCCCCTTGGGGGGGGGGGGGGGGGGGGGCAATCTTCCATATGCGCTTTGAAAATTTTGATAAAATGGGACGACCTCACTTACCCCGATACATCGTTCTCTCTGTGGCTTAGCCAATTAAAGAGAGTACAATGTATTGGGGTGCTTGTTTTAAAACATGAATTTTCTCATTGCATGTAGTTTACGCCAAGGCGCTACTTTGATACATATCCTCAGCTAAAAAATGTATCAAAGCGCCTATGCGTTTCACAGAAACCAGTTGAAATGATCGTGGTGTTACAGGCAGTATATGTTACACTGAGCTTTTCATTGCTTAAGTTCTGCCAGAATCACATATTAACAGAATTGCGTATAATCTGAAGAATAAAATAAGCCTATCAACTTTATCGGTCTATTTTGTATGTAATTTTTCACATAACTAGTGCAAAAGTGCTTATATTTTATATCCTAAATTTCACATAATATTATTCCAGATGCTACCAGCAGAACTTCATTCGATACTCATTTTTCGGTGAGCATCATTCGCCACGAAGCGCGCCCGCCCGACAAAATTCATGGCTTAGCGTCTTTTTGGTATGTCCAATCAACACATATCTCTGCAATAAATTAACTTACCTCTTATCGTCCAAGTTTCCTCTGCACATAATTATGCAGCTCCATGCCAAATTTAATGCAGCACGTCGTTTTTTCCAAACTAAATGGCACATGTTTTAAAGATAATTTTTTACAAAATTTCTCATGTATTAAAGAATTTTGACAAATGGGTGTTAGACAAGTAAACAAAAACAATCATGATACACTAAAAAGACGCGCCAGATTTAGAATTTCTACCGCTGAGTACTATTTAGAATTTCATAATCACATTTGAAAAGAGGACGTTTTTTTAAGCAAAACAGGAAATGTTTGAAATTGCACAAATATATGTGCTGGAATTAGTCACCGCTTCGTCTCATAATACAGCATGGCCAAGTGGACTTGTCACTTTCCACGGGTGGGCAATATTTCTAAGGAGGCAATAAATTTAGATTCCAAACACTAATTATACGAATAATCAACAAAATTTAATTAATGAAGCACCGGGTACAACTCGGTGCTTCTTTAATTAAAATTTTGCTGATGATGATTTTTATTACCTGGTAAACGTATGCATAGACATCACTGCCCAGGCGTGGATTACGACCAGTTCAGGGCGGCTTACTGTGGAACTGCTCTACCTCTCACCAGATGATTCAGAAGTTTGGTGGGCTGGCTGAAACAGTTGGTACATTTTCCAAATATTCAATAAACACAAGGCTTAAAATGTAACCTTGTTATTTATAATGTTTGAATACGAGAAAGTCAGTCGGGTTCCGAAAAATAATGTAACTTACATCGATTTTTTAAAGCAGAATTCCTATTCGTGGTCGGCTTCAACATATGTCCTTATAAAGTCTGAAGCAATGACTGACATGACAACTGTTACTTATTCTCAGTTCCTTATTCGACATTCGTTATCAACCGATTGTCGAATAAGGAACTGATAACGAGTGTCGAATATGGAACTGTGAAAAAGTAACGAATGTCACATCCTCGAAAAAAAGAAAAGGAAAGAACGCATACAGCGCTGTCAATGGAAGTACTATACAATATTTCCAGATACACTATTATGAACAATTAAAAGAGGTACGGAAAACTTCTTGATGTAATAATAATAATAATAATAATAATAATAATAATATAATAATAATAATAATAATAATAATAATAATAATAATAATAATAATAATAATAATAATTCTTTTGCCTTCCGCTGATTTGCTGCGGTCATTTAACGGAAGACAAACATCAACCCCGCACCGCCCTGCGTGGCTATTCTCCTCTCCCCACTCTTTCTCCTAATCCCCCAGCATTCAGTCAAAGCTGGCTAATGATTCCCCCATTAACGCCTTCTCGATCTCCCAAACTATAATATTTTCCTCATGTCATTCCTCATCCAATTATCCTTCATGTTTCCATCCCTATCTTCCATTTGTTTCTCAATGTGCCTTGAAAAACGTGGCAAATATTTGGGGCATTTTAAAATGAAATGTTCCAGGTCCTCTGTTACTCCATGGTTGCACATTGGGCACGCTATCTCCTCGCCTTTCTCGATTCTCCCTACAACTCCAGTGACTTGGATCTCACTTTGAACAACAATAACCCCCCCCCCCCACCCCAAAATATCCATATAGGTGCTCCCACAAGCTAGTGCATCTTTTCTAGTTTTCTATATAACCCATCTAAAGAACTCTTAGTCCTAACTCCATCTCCCCAGCTGCTATTGCAATCCTCGAGCACCCTTCCGTGATAAAACTACTTCCCATGCTTCACCCCCCCCCCCCCCCCAGATCTTCTGTCTCAATAGAGTAATTCTCCATTTGCTTCTGCGCCTGTCTTATTCACCCTGTCAGAATGAATGTTAGAGCATCATACATAAACGTCGTTGTACACCATGCATCTGCTGTATGGAAGGTTTCCCAGGTAATCCATATGGCATAATTGTTCCATATCTATCCTGTCTTTAACCGGCATCTACCCAAGTTTTCATCTGACCGTTTTCAGTGCGGTTGTGTTACCTGATCCGGTTTTCCACCGACCCGCATCACTTGGCAGAACATCTAAGTTCCTCACTACTGTTTTGTTCAAAGGGATCACATCCCTTCCATAAGGTATACTTATTGACCCTTTCCCTCATGTCATTCCTCTTCCAGTGTGTTTTTCCAACGAAGGCCTTGTTAAAGCAGTTCCTTCTAAGAAGTTTTAGCCGATTGGGCGTTCTTTTCCCCTTTGTAATATGTTTAGTTGTGTGGTTTCTGTATCAGCCTCTACACGTAACGCGTGGATTCACTCCCAATGAAAGATTCTTCACTTGGGGATGCGGCGAGCATCCCATAAGTGGATGTGACTTGGCGGTATTCTGTGCTTGTCGACTCGCTCGCTTATTTCCTCTGCTTCTTCTTTTTTTCCTTTGGAGGTGGCTGTAGAGGTGGGGTTTCCTTGAGTGTTGTTGGTGGGGGCTGCGATTCCGTGATGGTGTTTGGCTGCTGATCTTGATTTCGTACCATGATTTCGGAATGTAGTTCGTCTGCTTTCTTTCTTACTTCTGCCAGTTGGGAATCTAGGGCGTTCTTGGTTTCTGTGAGCTTCGTTTCGAGCATTAAAAGAGCGTTTTCCTGAAGCTGGGTGGTTAGCTCGGTTTCGGCTGGAGAGCTATCGGTTGACCCTTCAGTGCCCACGATCAGTTTTTCCAAGCTTTCTTATTTCTTCATCATCTTCCTGCTTAGCATGGGTGGGTGCGGGGGGGGGGGGGGGGGTCCAGGCTGGAGATGGAACTGAAGAAAGAGACGTTTGATGTGTGGGTGGTGTCTCTTGGTCGTTTTTCGGGCGGGCTAAAGCGCGTTTTTCCATCTCCTCTTCCTTTTCTTTGCGGGATTCTTCTGTCTTCTTTTCCTTCCAAGCCTCTGAGCGTCCTCTGAGCGTTCTCCAGGCTTGGACCAAAGCCCGACTGAGCAAAGTTGCTACCACTCCCCAGAGAGGTCGATGGTCTGGATGCTGGCGTCTTTGGTCTCTTTTTTGGAGCCATTCCAAGTGGTACTGGAAAGTCCAAAATCACCTGGCAGGTACCAGAAACATGGATGGTCCAGTTCCTGGTGTTACTCACATTCAGACATGTTAACATGTCCAATAACTTCTGTGGAAAGGTCATTTTTGGTGCTCACGGAGAATCCAGAGGAGCGTCCGAACTGATCGACCGATGATCTCCATCAAAATCGTGATCATATTCCCCCGTTTCCATTCCACTGTATATCCTTACTTTCCTCCTAACCAATAGAGACTTTACACACCCTCCACCTTCGCGACTCTTCTACACTTCGTCCCACAGGTATTACCTTGCTTTTGTTTTCTTTCGGGTCAAGTCGTCATTCATCCCCGCGCTTTCCTACAATGGTTAACAGTTTTTTTTTGTGGTCTCTCTTCACTCTCAGATGATAAACCATATCGTCGACAATGAATAGCCCCGGGATTTTTGTGTCGCCTCTGCTTGAAAATATTGAACCTTCTTACAGATGTAAATATTGTAAGTTTTCACTCAAGTATTATTCTCAACAGCGACTCGTCTGGTAAGGTGAGTCAATCAAAAAAGCGACAAATTTAACGAAAAATCAAGGTAGTAATTTCGAAGGCGGAACCAGCTTAAATTCTTTTTCTGTAATCGGGTCTCCTGTACAGGAGACCTTGTGACAGAAGAAGTGTTCAAGAGGAGACACATGGCAGGAGGCTGAGAACATCTCGACGATTCGAAAATGTCCTACTCAGCAAGACGCAAATCGAATCGAATCAACTCGTCTAAACGATTTCTAATCGAATCGATTTTAACACTTACGCTGCCGAAAGCCACTATTATCACCTATTTTATGATGATTATCTGTACTCTCTGGTATGAGCAGATCTAACCTACCATCTGATTAATTGTTGGAAAGGGCTCACAGAGCCCTTTCCAACAATTAACCGGACTATAGAGTTTCAAGGATGTCATAAATCTTATTAAACTTCCTCACAAACAGGCGTACATAGAGATCCTCCATATACGGCTAAAGTAGGCGTGGCAATCAAAGGGTTAAATCTTCGCAGGGCCTACTAGATGATTGGGTTAATCATTTTGAGGTGAAAGAAAATTGTAGTCGACAGGATTATTTAAATCGGCTTTTATATTCACACAAGTACTATCGAGTGTCTACAGATCGATTAAACTCGGCATTTTCCGTTGATGATGCGAGACCGTTTCCCACTGAATCACAAGAAAAGAAGAAACAAGAAAAGCGAACATGCATAGTGTAAACTTAAAAAAATAACAAATAGTTTACTCATACAACATAGTGTGCGTATGTAGAGAAATATACTCAATATTTTTCCATTACACCAACTTGTTTGCATTATGTGAGGAAGAACAATTCTTTCTTGTATTCTATCGACACTATTGACTATTTTGTCCGGTACTTCGGTGCAGTAAATTCACACCATTCATACAGGATCGAAGACATTAATTATTGGAAGAGACCGAGGTAAAAAAAATACATATTGGAGTTTTTTCTCATTGTTCTCTTTTCAAATACATTGTGATCTGTGATGAGTATACATAAATATTTTACGACCTACTGGCTCTTCCAAGGTCACCCTTCATATAACACATCGATAAAAGAATTATCTAGAAGGCGTAAAACTGCAATTTCATTTCTTCTTATTTTTTATTGCTGAATGGGGGACTTGTATGAAAACGAATGTGGGAGTGGTGGCCATTACATACCCCTTCCTGGCAGGATTCTTCATTTTTATGTTTTGAAGTCGAGGAAGCCGCTGTACCCATTACAGCATGTCGTCCCCTGAGTTCCAATGTGTTCTATGTGCCAGTAGGCACATAGAACACATTGGAACTCAGGGGACGATGTGTATACCGAAGAGGTATACCGCTCTTCGGTATACACATCGTCCCTTGAGTTCCAATGTGTTCTATGTGCCTACTGGCACATAGAACACATTGGAACTCAGGGGACTACATGTTGTAATGGGTACAGCTGAAACGGATTTGGTCGCTTATCAAAAACCCACTGTGCTTTCAGTTTTATTTTAGTCCAAACCTTATCATATGATCACTCCATCCCAGGCTGAACGATCGCGTCGAGATCCTTACAATTGGTAATAATAATAAGTTGTGGTTTTGAAGAGAAAAAAGTATTGTTTCAGTTGAGCAGGGAAGAGTATTGGCACAGCCATCTGCAATATGTGTATACGAAACTCAGTGCTCAGTTATCAAGAATTGTCCAAATAAACCTCATAACAGACTGAACTGAACAATGCGACAGCATTCAGTAACATTGGCTTGAAAATTTCATCAAGGAAATGCTAAATTACGATCAGACCATATTTTTGTTCGATCTGACCAAGTTCTCAGCCAAGCAGTCTGTAAGAAATCCGACGCTGTTATGGCTTGGAACAAGTCTTGCTCTAAAATAGTTCATCGCCTATATTTTAGATTCGATCGTCTGGAATATTTCAGTTGGTGGGAAAGGCGAACCTACGAAATATTCCCGACGATCGAATCTAAAAGCACCAGAAACACTCATTCTCTTTGAATCAACGCAAGAAATGTTTCTCCATCGAGAATGGATTTGACCGAATCTTTAATGCCATTACAATGCTATAAAACATGTTTGTAAACTAAATGCTTATGAAAGAAGACTCACCATGGCTGTAGTTTTATGATTAGCCATCAGTCTAATTCCGTGAGGAATGTAACGTTGTCATGGCTGTTTGTTTACCCACTCTTCGTAGAAAAAACGTAGTTTGCGCGCTTATCACACCGTTGATGTAATGTGATGTCCCTTTATTCACAATGGTTTACAGATATTATTCCGTGCTCCTGTTATAAATATTCCAATCAATAAATATTTATTTCTGTCCGAAACTGGGCTTTGTCGTTGCTGGGGGAAATAGATTCACGCCGCGTATTCAGCCAAAACTCGAGGAGTGTCGCCTGAATCCGAGCGTGAACGTATGCCTCACCGTGGCGAACCCGCCCGTTTCGTTTTTGTCGGGTTGGTTCTTATACTGAAGAGGTCAATGACTTTTCCTCAAAAGCATAAATCAACAGGGATTCAATGAAAACAACAATTTTAATACACATATATATATAGAAATAAATATGGTAATTTCTGACTTACATGAAATCCAATAAATAAAAAAAAAACAACAAAAAAAAACCGAAACGTCAATCACACCCCACCCACCCAGTTTTTGAGTCACTTGCGGGCACGCATTCTCTGTTGTCGCTGGTTTCCCTTCCTTGTCGCTGGTGTTTGGACTTTGATCGCCTTTTTACTTCACTCTTTCACTTCCGCGTACGGCCATTAACGTACTTTACCGGACGCCTTTGCTCTAATATGTGACGGAATGTCACTTTACCGCTGCCGTCGCACGGCCACTAACGTATTGTCAACCTACTATGTCATCTTCTCTCTAACACGTAACGGAATGTCACCCTACCACTGTCGACGCACTGCCACTAGCTTATTGTCACTTTACTGGACGCTTTTCGCTCAAGCAGTCACCGCCAATGGGGTTAAACGCTCCCCTCCATTTATCTCAGAACAATGTTCATACAGGCAAAGCCTACTCTGCCTATGTATGGTCTGCCTTCTACAACAGGTAACACCGTTTTCCTAAATTCAAATAGCTCCCTAAGTTCTTACTTCGTATTTCTGATGCTAAACTCCTATATAGCCATCGCCTTAGCCCGCGACTGTTCCTATCCTAAACACGAACTCTGTGGCTCCCCTAACATTACAACGTGCCTATACTTTCGCACCGATGCTGCACGTCCGCTAACCTATAGCATGGAACATCCCCAGCTCCTCGCTCGACTACGACACACAGTCTTACAAACCTTCAGACTGGAATGAATTTTCGAGAAATCCCCCGATTTTCATTTCGATAGCCAGACATTAGTTCTCATTTTAATTGCTTTTCTTGAACTTGACCGCTTAGATCTATCTTAGTTTAAGATTCTCTTTCAAATTCTTTTAAGTTTGCTATACTTTGGCATTTCTGACATCTCTACTGTCAAAAAGCGATGCTACCAGGCGTACTACGAGCGTTATTATAATTAGGAGACACTAATGACCATATATTTAGATAAACTGATTACCTCCATGCTAAACGAGTGCCTTATATTTGTGGCTTATAGGGCAAGATCGTTGTTTCAGACCAGATAAGCGCTAATTGGCGTTACAGACTCCCAATGAGATTCCTTCCATTACAGTAGCCACTTTTATTTGCCTTTACTGATTTATTTACCCAGATGGCTTAATTGACAAATCGGTTTTTCGAGGTCCGTCGTATACCTGTCTTTGGCTTTTACACCGAAGAGAAAAATTATAAAAATTATATACGCTTTTTAAACCACAAAATCGAAAATTCAAGCTATCACATTGACAATTTCGCATTGAAAACATCAAGATGTTATCCCTTTATCCAACGAATCGTTCACATCCGCCCGCGTAATATGCAAATTCAGCAGCTGAAAAAATATTATTTTTCAAAAAATTTCAACTAAACCATATCATGTGACCCCTCTTTGGAACGAGCTCGTCGTTTTTTGACATTTAAAAAAATGATATTTAAAATAATAAATTTTGATATCGTCTGCGTTGGGTAAAGGCTTAAGATAACTGATAAAACTATGCGGCGTAATCATAAAACTAAAGTCGTAGTAAGTCTTCATTCATAAGTAGTCAATTAACAAACATGCCTAACAGTAAATTAGGCCAGGATCGCACCAAATGTTTAATCCAAACCTAGTTAACTGAACAATTTTACTCTAAACTGGGGACTCGTTGGAAATCCTCTATTTTACAACATAAAGGTAACCGGATTTCACGAGAAACATTTTGAAGTTGAAAGAACCTAATATATATTGCAGTATGCTTTTAGTGTTGAGATATGATATATATGTATATTGTGCAGTCGCAAAACCGAAATTTTCGATGAACCCGAAAGATATTGGTAAAAAAACCTTGATTTTTATTCCAATCGACGAAGAAAAGCTTCGGGAAAATGTCGCAGGATTACGGGGTTGAGTGATGGAGAAAAATTTATGTTCTTATCGGTGCTCAGTCGACTGCCAGTGACTGTCGTCTGAACCCCAGTTCGAACGTTAACCTTGCCACCTTATCAATGCCCTATCCGCTTGGGACTCTTAGGATTCCTGAAGGTGCCTGTGGCTTAAAACGCCAAAGGGTGATCAACGATAATTCACTGAAAAGATTATTTATTTACATGTACGAAGAAATATAATATCAAACAAATTACTCACAAAATTATCCATAAGAAAACACTAATTACGCGGATAAAAGTTTATTCTTTAGGGCTCTCGACGTCTCCCACAACTATCTGTGCCCAATGGGTCGACCTCACATCATGTTCATCTTCTCACGGTTATGGATGAATACAAAGTGTCTATTCATTTCTCGTTGCTTCCTCCTCGCGGGGTTAACTTCGCCGTCAGTCGGGCTTCACTCATATAATGTTCTGCTTGTGTGTCTCTACTAGAGTTCTCACAGTTCAACCACAATTCAATTGGCGTCTATCACAGTTCACGATCACTTTGCGCTTCGTCTGGCTCTCATGGAGTAAAGTTATTCTTCGCCTTCAGATATATACTTAACAAAGCTCACATAAAAATATTCTGCAAAGTGTTCTCAACATCATCAATTCTCGCAACGCCTAAAACTATTTTAACTTGCGAGCTATTCAAGCGCTTACGCAAGCTCCTAATACTGTTTCTAGACCTCAACGTTACAGCTTTTACTTCTTTGGCTGCTATGCCACTACGGTTCGCAACCGTTAACAAACTACAATCGGTTCCTTACAACCCTCACAGGGTTACGACAATACGCGGACTTTCAATCTCGGTGCCTATGACCGTCGACGGCCAAGGCTAAATTCGGACCTTCCCTGAGTGCCCTCAGGCCAACTGCCTCTCAGAATTCTGCTTCACTCTTTATACAGTCGGAACGCAAAGTTTAAACATATTAATTCTGATTCAACGAGTGCTTTGTAATTCGATATGGATAGAGATATAAATGGGAATTTCGTTTGAAGTGAACCCTTTCGACATTTCGGAGACAGGATAGACGCGTAATATGGGTGTGTGTCCAGACCATATGTGATACACTGGTTTTCAACAATTACAGCTTAACTGGTCTTTAATTACCCAGATAATTATTGCAGAAGAGAATATTGTCTCTCTTACTATTGATCTGTTATCAGAGGCCCACATGGCGTTGAACACGTGTGCCATAATGGACCTTAAATTTCATACTTAATTAGCAAAATTTGAATTATTGATTGCCTGTTTAGATGACAAAAGTAGAATGTCTCGTATGTTTCACCCCCATTCTGGATGACCCCGGTGGATGACCCCGGAAGTGACGTCATGTCACGTGACGTAGTGGCGCCATGTTGTGTTGTCATGGTAACCCGCGTGAGCGGCCATGTTGTGACGTCATCTCCATAGTGATACGTGGTGTTAGTGCGCATGCGCAGCGCGTGTTGTTAGGGTGATACGTGTTTCCGTCGTCCATTTTGTATACTGGAGGTCGCCATCTTGGTTTCTATGGTAGCACGTGATTGCTATGTTACCTAAGGCCTACAACAGGACAGGGGAATGTTTTGGGGGTATGTTCGATTAAATCGGAGTAAATCAAATTACCACAAACAACCCGACAATCCCCCAAATCACCAAAATCTATCCCAATTCACCGAAATAGACTTTATTTCCCCAATTTATCGGCTTAGCACGTAGTGCTATAGTACTAAGAGGTACAAGGGGGTGCGTTCGATTGAACAGGAGTAATGTTCTGGCTTAGAATTCTCCCAGAATCCCTTTTTGGATCATTATCCCGTGACGTTTTTCCCAATAAGAATAGCACGTAGTACTATAGGGCAAATTTACCCAGAATTCTCTGCTTCTATCTATATAAACAACAGTTTTCGTCTATCTGGCCATGTTCCTTTGTTCTAGAGTATACTCCAGTAGCGTAGAAGAGCCTATCATATGGAACAGCTTTGCTTATTATTACTATAATTAGCTATTCTAGTCTATTCTTGTTAATTCTGACCCTATTCCAAGTACTCTCGTTGTTTCATATATCTAGATAATTTATAACCAATCAGATTGCTTGATTTCCCATAACCTGTATGCAGAGTTATCTCCCTTCTGTATAATAAAAGCCTATATTCAATGGCCATATCCCATGGAATCCCATTTTTTGCAAAACACCTGTGGCTATGGAATCCCTTTTTTGTCGTATGAGGCCACGAGGGCTATGTAAAAGTCCTCAATGAGTCCTCATTTATTATCCCTCATAGCCTCATTGGATTTTGAGGTTATGAGGACCATTAAAAATCCCTCAGTGAGGTATAATTTACTACGACTCTCAGCCTCATTTCAGTATTTGAGGATACCTATGGCCTGGTATTGTATTATTCGAGGATACCTATCGAGGATATCTTTAGGAGAATCCCTTTTCTGTCGTATGAGGCCATGAGGGCTATGTAAAAACCCTCAGTGAGTCCTCATTTATTATCCTTCATAGCCTCATTGAATTTTGAGGTTATGAGGACCATTAAAAATCCCTCAATGAGGTATAATTTACTACGACTCTCAGCCTCATTTCAGTATTTGAGGATACCTATGGCCTGGTATTGTATTATTCGAGGATACCTATCGAGGATACCTTTAGAAGAATCCCTTTTTTGTCGTATGAGGCCATGAGGGCTATGTAAAAGCCCTCAATGAGTCCTCATTTATTATCCCTCATACCCTCATTGAATTTTGAGGTAATGAGGACCATTAAAAATCCCTCAATGAGGGATTTTTAATACGACTCTTATCCTCATTTCAGTATTTGAGGATACCTATGGCCTGGTATTGTATTATTTGAGGATACCTATTGAGGATACCTATCGAGGATACCTTTTGGAGAATCCCTTTTGTGTCGCATTAGGCTATGTAAAAGCCCTCAATGGGTCTAATGTAGTCTTACCAACCGCTTCTATCTTGTCGCCAAAGCTCCAAGGCCATTACAGGTCTATGGCCTATCTGTCCTATCATTAGCTTCTACAGCAGTCTTGTTCCATTGCGGCCTTGTACCAGTACTATTGGCTTCTGTTATTCTGCCCCATATCTCATCCATTACTTCCTAGCTATACCTATCTCAGTCTCGACTATAACATTGATCAAGGTTGAATCAGATGTCCCCTGTATACATATAAGGCATTCCGTTATTGAGATTCCTAGCCGAGTCCGTAAAATTTGGATTCCGTGTTTTAACATCGACACTCGAGGGTATGGAAAGGGGCTAATAAAGCCTAATTCATCAACTACAACAAGAACCCGAACATATACAACTGACAACCAAGATCGAAGGGAACACAACATAAACTATGATTTAATCTTAACGCCCAATATATGCAATACAATTTTTAACCTGAATGTACTGTAACCCCTAAATCGAACTAGTTGGAAACAACTGAACAGAACCAACTCAACTACAGTTGAACTGCTGAAGTCGCAGTGAACGAAGATCCAACACAACCAAGATCGAAGTGAACAGAAGAAATTGAAGAAAATCGAACTGATCTGATCGAATATAATCAAACTCGAAGTGAATTGACCATGAATAATGAACGAAGATCCAACACAACCAAGATCGAAGTGAACATAACAAAGTTTTCAACTGAATGGACTATAACCCCTAAATATAACCCTCTTGAACTGAACAAAATTGAATGAACCCTATGAAGCCAATACAGTTTTTAACTATAACCTCTATAACCCAGTGTAAACCCCTTGAACTTTTTGAATTGTTTGAATGAACTTTTTATATCTAATATAAATAAACACCCTTTGAACTGAATGAATTTTTAAACTTCCTAAATTTTAACTGAATGAACAACAACCCAATAAACTAAATTCTTCCAATAGGGAAGGGGAATACCTTCGAGTGTCGATGTTAAAACACGGAATCCAAATTTTACGGACTCGGCTAGGAATCTCAATAACGGAATGCCTTATATGTATACAGGGGAAATCTGATTCAACCTTGATCAATGTTATAGTCGAGACTGAGATAGGTATAGCTAGGAAGTGATGGATGAGATATGGGGCAGAATAACAGAAGCCAATAGTACTGGTACAAGGCCGCAATGGAACAAGACTGCTGTAGAAGCTAATGATAGGACAGATAGGCCATAGACCTGTAATGGCCTTGGAGCTTTGGCGACAAGATGGAAGCGGTTGGTAAGACTACATTAGACCCATTGAGGGCTTTTACATAGCCTAATGCGACACAAAAGGGATTCTCCAAAAGGTATCCTCGATAGGTATCCTCAATAGGTATCCTCAAATAATACAATACCAGGCCATAGGCATCCTCAAATACTGAAATGAGGATAAGAGTCGTATTAAAAATCCCTCATTGAGGGATTTTTAATGGTCCTCATAACCTCAAAATGCAATGAGGGTATGAGGGATAATAAATGAGGACTCATTGAGGGCTTTTACATAGCCCTCATGGCCTCATACGACAAAAAAGGGATTCTCCTAAAGGTATCCTCGATAGGTATCCTCGAATAATACAATACCAGGCCATAGGTATCCTCAAATACTGAAATGAGGCTAAGAGTCGTAGTAAATTATACCTCATTGAGGGATTTTTAATGGTCCTCATAACCTCAAAATTCAATGAGGCTATGAGGAATAATAAATGAGGACTCACTGAGGGTTTTTACATTGCCCTCATAGCCTCATACGACAAAAAAGGGATTCTCCTAAAGATATCCTCGATAGGTATCCTCGAATAATACAATACCAGGCCATAGGTATCTTCAAATACTGAAATGAGGCTAAGAGTCGTAGTAAATTATACCTCAATGAGGGATTTTTAATGGTCCTCATAACCTCAAAATTCAATGAGGCTATGAGGGATAATAAATGAGGACTCTTTGAGGACTTTTACATAGCCCTCATGGCCTCATACGACAAAAAAAGGGATTCCATAGCCACAGGTGTTTTGCAAAAAATGGGATTCCATGGGATATGGGCATTGAATATAGGCTTTTATTATACAGAAGGGAGATAACTCTGCATACAGGTTATGGGAAATCAAGCAATCTGATTGGTTATAAATGATCTAGATATATGAAACAACGAGAGTACTTGGAAAAGGGTCAGAACTAACAAGAATAGACTAGAATAGCTAATTATAGTAATAATAAGCAAAGCTGTTCCATATGATAGGCTCTTCTACGCTACTGGAGTATACTCTAGAACAAAGGAACATGGCCAGATAGACGAAAACTGTTGTTTATATAGATAGAAGCAGAGAATTCTGGGTAAATTTGCCCTATAGCACTACGTGCTATTCTTATTGGGAAAAACGTCACGGGATAATGATCCAAAAAGGGATTCTGGGAGAATTCTAAGCCAGAAAATTACTCCTGTTCAACCGAACGCACCCCCTTGTACCCCTTAGTACTATAGCACCACGTGCTAAGCCGATAAATTGGGGAAATAAAGTCAATTTCGGTGAATTGGGATAGATTTTGGTGATTTGGGGGGATTGTCGGGTTGTTTGTGGTAATTTGATTTACTCCGATTTAATCGAACATACCCCCAAAACATTCCCCTGTCCTGTTGTAGGCCTTAGGTAACATAGCAATCACGTGCTACCATAGAAACCAAGATGGCGACCTCCAGTATACAAAATGGACGACGGAAACACGTATCACCCTAACAACACGCGCTGCGCATGCGCACTAACACCACATATCACTATGGAGATGACGTCACAGCATGGCCGCTCACGCGGGTTACCATGACAACACAACATGGCGCCACTACGTCACGTGACATGACGTCACTTCCGGGGTCATCCACCGGGGTCATCCAGAATGGGGGTGAAACATACGAGACATACTACTGACAAATGGTTTTCGGGGTCCGTTACATACGTATCTCCACGCTTTACATCCAACGCAGGCAGAAACATTATCGAAAATATTTACACTTTCATACAATAAAATCGCAGCTTTTAGCTATCACCTTGACAGAATAACAAATCCAAAATTCGTCCTGGGGAAAATTTTCAGGAGGCAATTGATAAGGGGGCCTGTTTTGGGCGGAAAATGTCAATTTTGCCCATGATACCACGTTTTCAGGTTTTTATTGTTTTGTTTTATCTTACAATCAACATGTATTTTGTCTGTATTAACTCCGCAACTGTCGTGCTTCCGACCCCCTGATACAGATGTTTGCATCAGGGGGTCGGATATAAGCACGTTCCTTTCGCGTGAGTTCCATTTTGTTTCTTTTTGTTCATCCGTACGAATAAATAGTTCGTTATATACTCTCCCAAAAAAGAAAGTGTGCATGCTAAAAAATAACACTAAAAAAAGATATATATCATTTTCATTCATGGAAATTTTATTCAATCACAGATGAATCAATTTGTGATCAACACGAGAAATTTCATTACGCTGCGACGAATACTCTTGGGGCCATGGAGAGTCAAAGACAATAAGGGTCAAACACAAAAGTCACACACTCAATATCTGGTTTGACCTCCGTCTGCATCGACTACTGCTGTGCATCTACGCCTCATGGAAGTGAACAAGTTAGCATGGAAGTGGGTTAGGTTGGGGTTAGGTAGGGTTAGGTTAGATTAGGTAGGGTTAGGTTAGGGTTAGGGGGTTAGGTTAGGGTTAGGTTAGGGTTAGGTTAGGGTTAGGTTAGAGTTAGGGTAAGGTTAGGCTAACCCTAACCCTAACCCTACTCCACACCACTGCAGTCGAGCACGACGATGACGTAACGTCAAAATCGGATGAATTGCAGGTCTTCGAGGACGTAAGCCGTATTCTCTCAGCCGGTTGATTACTGTTTGAGGATGTGTCCGTCTCAGGTTACGGATGTTCTTGGCTGTCGTCGTTGCCGTTTGTTGCCAGTTCCGGAGATGGACGACACGGATATACCGATCTTGTGCAGGGGTGGTAACTCGGGGTCTCCCGGAGCGGGGTTGGTCTCGAACGTCATCATGTTGTGCATGTCGATTGACTAGCCTGCCTACAGTGTTACGGTGGCAGTTCAAATGCTGGGCAACCTCTCTGTGAGTTCTGCCAGCTCTAATCATACCCAGGGCAAGGAGACGTTGATTCATTGTCAATCTTGGCATGCTGATGTGGAGTCGTTTTAACAGCAGTGCAAGTTTGAATGTGAACGATAGGAAGGCCTTACTTTAGTGTTTAAATACCCAAGGATTCACACTGCTGCATGAATTTTCAGACTCTCCACATGCAAAACATGCCTTTTCACAAACGTGCAGCACGTCATTTAACGTTAATGCAATTTTAACGGGGAAAGCTGTTTTTGTGTTCAATCTAACTTATTCATGAACAGGTGAACACTCTTTACACCTACGAAATTATTTTTTTGGAGTTTATCAATTTCTGCAATGCACACTTTCTTTTTTGGGCGAGTATATATTAGTCTACATTCTTGACTTATGCCCGGTATATTGTAAGATAAAATGATTATTACCATAATGTGGATGTACAAAATATGTATCCGAGTCGAGCTCCGGGTTCTAAGGGCAGATCACGACGAGTCGTCGTGATCTGCCCTTAGAACCCGGAGCTCGACTTTTGTACATCCACATAATAGTAATAATCTCTATTTATCAGACATTATACACATCACATCATTCTTTTTCACTGAGATCTGTAAAAAAGTTTTTTATTGTTTTACATGGAATATATTTACACTCTACCCTACACTTAAAGAATTGTAACTCCACCCCACCCAACTCCACCCCACATCGCACCCGTATAGTCAACTTTAACTATTGTGTATAGTCGTAGAACAATTTTACCCGGATGAAATTAGTAAAAAACGATTTTGGTTCCCTATGACGCGGGAAGCTCTCGGGAATACCATATCCAAAATCCAACAAAATCCACTTTTGGGGCAACATGCTTTCAAATATGGCCGCCAATATGACCTCCAGAATTGATCAGTTTCAATTTCCACGAGTCGTCAACAACAGGCGTCTCAAATGAACACAAATAATTGCTAATATTCTCCGAGGTTACAGTCTGCAGATCACTATACTGTGTTGACATGAACAGAAACACCAATATCCAAACACTGCATAATCCACGGCACTGAATGTTCGAAGTCCCCCATCCTTACGTTTCCTAAAAAATTTCAACCTCATATACATCAAACCTGAAATCACTAAAACAGGTTCATGTACTCTCGCACCGAAATTTATTGAGTCGTTTTTTTCTGAACTTGTTCCTTCACTTTCGATGAGCTCCCCGGATGTTGCAGTTGGCAAGAAATTCTTTTCTCGAGGCAGAAATTCATTGATGATGAAGTTGGGATATTTTATCAGTCGGTACTTGAGCCATCACACTCGGGAGAAATCAGCTTTACTCACCTTTGTGACGTCCCTGGAGGTTGAAGTTGAGTCTCCTCCATTTTGAAGTTTGACATCCGACGCTTGGATTCTGGAAGTCTGAATAATAACGAACAGGAAACGTCCTCTAACTTGAGAAGTTGTTTCGATTCGTGATTTATTTTCAGGCGGACGACACTTGACTAGAAACAACTGCTAGGTCTCGGGGCTTGATAATTTTCTGTATCCACACAATTAAAATCTAATTTCCGATGTTGTTTGAGATAAATGACTGTGTTTTCTGGGCCGCTAACATTAGACGTCAGCTTTTAACATCTCACATAGACAATTCCTTTTCGGAAACTTACCCAATTTTCTTATACGACCCTGCTCAGCTAGGCAGTCTTGACGCAGTAAATACTTATGCTGCGAATGTCTGATAGTAGGGGTCACCTCCTATGGTTTAGTTACATTATCGGGGCGGGTGGGAGGGGATAAAGGTCTTTTACACTTAGCAATGGTTTCTAGTGAAGTCTTGACTGCCTTAATACCACGCTCGTCGATGGCTGGCTCATGTCAACAATTCAGCCTCACGTTTACTTCAAGTGACATTCACCGAATTAACTCTGGTTTCACCACAAGGTATCAAAGCTTAAAATGTTCATTCCAATACAATATTATCGACACACTAATTCGTTTGGCTCCACAAACTATCTTGCAGATTCTCAACGTATTTTCTTTTCTGGAGTGGATATTCCCACGGCCTTTTTTACTCCCGAAACTCAGATCAAGTGATGACCCGATTTCTTCGTTCTCAATATATACAGTTTCAACAGGTGATAAATTAAAGGTAGATCTATCTCCCGCGCCTTTTTATCCATGATCCAAGACAAATGAGTTGTACATTTCATGTAGACTTTTTAACACTAAGTGGACTTTTTTTGATAATTTTACTAAGTGAATGGTATGTATGTTATGGGTCTGGAGCCTTGCTAAAATGAATTAGAAGATCACCAACTCCGTTTGACTTGCAAAACAGCACATCCGGTCTGATAAGAAGATCCAGTACAGGACGATATATCTGGTTAGTTCCTAAATACTGGAATGATTACGTCTCAAACAATTTGTATATTGTTATCCATGCAATCTGCCCCAATACGGGCGATTTATTGAAATAAAGTTCTATCTATCTATCTATGAGAGTCTGATAACTCTCGCGGCATACGGAAGTAAAGTATTTAATATTGTGTCGTTTAATTTGCCGTTTAAACCCACTCTTAACTATATCTCCATGAGTTTCTAGTGACAAATAATTCTTCTCTATGTTGGGATAAATAATGGAGCCACCATAGTAACTGCTAACCTAAGGTCCTCAATATTGGCTAAACATTTTATCGTCCAGTATTTTCAACATCAATTTTGATAATTTAAATACATGAATTTCGTAGGAGCTTTATTTGTAGATATTTATTAATATAGAACACACCCCATTAGCCCTGTTAAGTGCGATCTCCTACCATCCACTTACGATGGCATTGGTTAACCCTTTGAACTCCAGTAGTATCTTCCTTGTCAGTTCAATGGCAGGAATTGGAAGGGTTCATATCCATATTAAGAAAACTACTCTCGGGCGAAATAAATGATGATTTAACCAACGTCGATACGCAGGTTGTTGTTTCAATGCGACGCGTAGTACGAACCTGAAACAGCATTTTAGCTACTGAAACAGCAGTGCAGGTAGTTTTGGATGCCTCTCAAAGAGCAAATCGGGGGCAAGTGATACGTCACCCATCTGTAATGAAGGTCAGTCGAGTGTTGACGAGTGATAGTAACGGCGTGATCCTTTAAATTTACTTGTGTGCATGATGTTCAGACTTTGATAAAGCTCTTCATTTAACTAGCAAGGAGCTACTTGTGTGCATGATGTACACACCGACTTTGAAATAATATCTGAGTATTTAACTTGTAAAGAGCTACATTATTTTTATCCCTTTGTTACCAAAGTAACAGGTCTGGGCATCATGAGGCATACTGTTCATGAATATTGAATTGTGTCGGTTTACTTTGCTTTATTTGTGTAGTTTGTAGTGCCATACCACTTCTTATTTTTTGGTTGTGCAATAAAGTATTATTATTATTATTATTATTATTATTCATTATTTATGGGTAGACTAATTAATATTTTCAACGTGCAGCCCTAGGGCTGCACGTTAAAAATATTAATTACTCTACTCCACACATTCACTTAGCAGCTATCCTACTTAATGAAATTATGACATATCATGTTGCAGGACCGGAAAAGCGGTCTTCCAGGTTCAAAGAGTTAATATTTTCCCATCCCGGCAGATAGCTGAATAGACAGAAAATTTGCGCAGACTGGCATTTATACTGTTTTGTCCTTCCAGTATAATACACATAATAGTGCCTCTGTAGCTGCTCAAGGAAACAACACCTTCTCATTTCATACAAGTAAAAACACAAAACACATATCATGTTATTGGGCGTTTTCCGTCGTAACACTATTTTCAATTACCTCTTAATTCCATGTACGTGGAATGCGAATTAATTTGGTCTTTGAATTCCAGACTGATCATATAAATTTAGAAAAATCTTTTCCTTTCATGAGAACATTCTCTGGTACGATTAACGAGGAGTCGTAATTGGAAAGTGGTTGTACTGGCATTTAAACATAAATGACTTTCTGTTCAATAAACGAACTGTTCTTATGCACCACACGTCAACAACACTAATGCATTAATGTCCTCGTCACTAGAATCTTCGACGTTTTGTTACTTTAACGTTAACAGTTATATCACAGAAATGCATCCCGCTTTGCGTAAAAAGTGATGCAGGTGGGCACGGTTGTTCACTGTACCATTCTGCCTGTTTAGGTATCAATTCGACATTTCCGATGGGTTGGAAGCTTAGGTAGAGGATGGGACAGGGAGTAGGCCCAAAATTAACCATGTAGAATGACAAAACTACCTGAAATCAAATTTGCGTCCAGCACTACCAGAAAAAAGACCCATAACGACAAGCAGAGTTTCATCCAGCGAATCACCGGACTCCCCTTCTTGCTCTTTAACCAACACTTTACTTGATCTACCAAGTCCAAATTACAAAGGTTATGAAAACTCAAATCTTAGAAACATCTTGTCTGTTCATCTGGAAATTGTGTTTTAGTCATAACTCAATAATGACTAGGTGGATTTTCACGACACTTCACACAATGATAACGGACAACATGTAGATGTATTGTGCAGCACCACCAGGTCCAAATAACGAAGATCGAAGTCGCAAGATTATGTAAACTCAAATCTTCAAAACATTTTGCCTGTCCATCTGGAAAATTGTGTTTTAAACATAACTCTATAATGGCCGGGTAGATTTTCATTAAACTTCTCACAAGGGAAGGTGTGATGTGTAGCATCACCAGGTCCAAGTGACAAAGGTCAAGGTCACATGATTATGAAAACTACAATCTTAAAGTTTATTGAATTCTAATGTTTACATTTTATTTCCATGTCATTTGCACCTACGCCCAACTCAACATCCTACAGAAAAATACATAACGACAGTCAGAGTTTCATCCAATGTATCACCGGACTCCTCTTCTTGCTTTATAGACAACACTTGGCTTGAGCTTTCTGTGTTTTTTTTATTTTTTTCTTTGGATATGAAAGCTATTGTGGGTGAAAATTCCACTTCGTTGGTGTTTAAGAGACACTTCACACTCCACATATCATATTTATAAAACCGTCTAATAGTTTTCAATTTTTTCCTTCTTGGGTATAATTTACAAAATTTCATTGTCACGGCCCAGTCAGTTCCAGAAAGACTCCATAAGCTAAATTTAATTGAAGGAATACAGAAATTTTAAAGTTAATGGGGATTAAGAATTTCTTAATAGGCAAATGCCACTTGGCAAGAAACAACTGCTACATCATAAGTGCACTTTATCTTTTACCCAATGCAGACGACATTAAAATTTATTATTTCAAATGTCATTTTTTTCAAATTTTTCAAAAAAATTTCCACTAAACCATATCATGTGATCCCTAATTGGAACGAGCTGGTTCCAATGAGGGGTCACATGACAGGGTTTGGTTGAAATGTTTGAAAAATAATTTTTCAACTCTTGAATTTGTCGACAATTCGGGCAGATACTACCGATTCGTTAGGTAAATGGTTAATCGTGACGCATGTTCAATAAATTCACCCTTAATCTTTGAACTCTGGTGGTATCTTCCATGCCAGTTGAATGGCAACAATTAGAAGAGTCCATATTCATTATTTGGGGTAGAACAATCAATATTTTCAACGTGCAGCCTCGCGGCTGCTCGTTGAGACTATTGATTGGTCTACCACACATATTTACTGAACAGCAATTCTATTTAATGACGTTATGACGTATCATGTTCCTGGCCGGAAAAGCGGCCGCTCGGGTTCGAAGAGTTAATTACCAAGCTTGTGCGAGGGCATTAAAAAAAAATTATACTTCACAGTACCCATTTCCTGTCGCCTCACGCATTTTTTCATTCGCACATGGGATGGCAAGGAACGAAGAAAAATTAATCAACACGCTCAGGTTTCACCTATGGAGATACCACAGAATATTCCTGCCAGCTATGGACGTCTCTCACCATCTTATTTTGAATCTCCAAGTAAAAGGTGAGAGCGTTCACATGACAGCGGAGTTTGTGACAGAGAGTCAGGAACCACTTCCATCGGGGAGAGGTAATGCCTTTAGAGAGAGGAGCGTCTCTCATATACGATGGTATCAGGACCAGCAAACCAGAAGAAGGGAAAGAGTTCATCATACATGCCCGACGTTTAAAAGAGCGCCCCCCCCGCCCCACACACAAAAAGATGAAAAAAGGCGGACAAGTAGACGGAGAGGTCCACTACTATCTGCTTACCTCAAATTCCTATAATTCCCATCCAGACCCCAATACCATCGCCACAGGGAGCAAAAATGAGCATGGGGGCGATATTTTTTACGGTGAGTCGAAGATGAAAACTGGTTCTTCGATTCCGACTTCTTCAAACTCTCTCTCCACCCAAAACAGTACGGTATCCTACCAAGTATTTTAATATAGGCAAGAGGAAACTTAATATTCACTTTAAATCAGTTGAGTTAAACATTAACCGAAATCAACTGGATTGATTGGGTTCATATTCACTCAACCCAGTTGATTTGGGTTGATTTTTAACCCAACTGATTTTACAGTCTTATTTTGAGTTTAGGCCAAGAACCGGTTGTAATGATCTCAACAGTGAGAAGTATAATAATTGTATTACTGACTCACCACGTTGCTGATGTGTACATCTGACCCAAAATTTTGTTTTGTCCACTCTATATCGAGCATTCCATATTATCTACAACGAGAGAGCCCGTGCTCCCAGGCATTTTCAAACAGGTATGTGCACTGGTATTTGCGCTATAGAGGGATGGCTAGGAATTTTGTTTAAACATTCTTGTCCAGGAATGGGATCAAATTGGGCAGGACCAAGTTCGTACCCTCATCTGTTGTATAAATTGGGAGTGTGTGATTCCGTGATTCAGTCCAGCTAGAAACTGAAGCTTTGATTATCGCTCTTGATATGCAATGCAAATAGAAATGTTCCGTCGCGCGAGTGGGTCGGCCCGCTAGTTCGCGATATGAGGCAGGAGTGCCCTGCGTGATCACAAGCCAGAAGGGGGCAGCCCCGATACGGACCACTAAAAATGTGGTTTTTGGATACAGACCACTCGTGCATTTGATGACATAGAAAGTCTTCAATGACTTTCCCCGAAACAATCATTCATTGGTCAATATATGAATTGCTTAATTTCACGTGGCATTTTGCTTTCCATTATTGTTTCATTTTTTGTTATTTACACCAAAATGTTTGGGGTGGTTCAAAATGTTTTTGTGTAGCAGATATTGACACATGAGCCTGCTCTCAGATTCTCGTATATTCAACCCTTTGAATCCGTGAGCCCACTTTTCCAACCCAGGAATATAATGCGTCACAATTTCATTTAATAGAATGACTGTTAAGTGAATGTGTGTGGTAGACCAATCAATATTTTCAATGTGCAGCCTCAAGGCTACACGTTGAAAATATGAATTAGTCTACCCCCAAATAATGCATATGGACTCTTCCAGTTGTTGTCATTGAACTGACATGGAAGATACCACTAGGTTCCAAATTCCAAAGTGTTAACTCATTTTTTGATCATGTAGCTCTCTATGAAAAACAGTGGGTCGGTGAACGTTCCACCTGTGCCCCCACCCCGTTCCGTCGCCCTTGACTTTTGATTGAATAATCCCTCAATGTTCGGGAAAATAATGCAAGTGTCGTCTGCTAGTCGTTTTACGTAAACGGTTAAATGGAGAGTCTTTTGTGGTATTCTTTACTGGCTGAGATTTTGAATATGATGCACTCTGCTTGTTTATGATATGCAGGTGAAATGAATCACTGCACACGTGAACCCTATCGATTTCGCCTTAAATCTGTTATGAAAACATTGCTCCGCCATCTGGCTGTTCCTGCCAAAACAATAATTGTCATTATCCTATTCTTAGAAGCTTAATGAACCCAGGAAAACACAACATGGCCACATAATTAACGTTATAATGATTAACTGATCAAAGACATTAGTTACTTACCTGAGTTCTCTCTCAAATGGAACACACATTCTTATAATGAATTGGGCGTGTGCGAATTAAATGCCCCTTTTTGTCTTGCGGATATTTTTTGCGCAAAATCAATTAATTTGCACTCGAAGATACTTGTTTATCTAAATGACAAAATCCTGCTTTGCTCATCTTTTAATGTTCATGGAAATAAGTATTAGCCATGACCGGCCCTCTTCCCGGGGAGAGAGGCGGGACACAAAAGGACCCCTTGTTGAGAATCCCGCGAGATAAAGGCTCCGCGCAGTTCCCGCTCTTCGCTACAACACAATTTTGCATTCAGAACTGACCAAATTTAACCGTCGTTGTGTCCTGTAACATTTTCGAAAGACAACGCGTCTTGATCAGTCATTTATTTATTTATTGGGGTTTAATGACACTTTCGACTGCCAGGGTTGCTTCGTGTCAGACAGTTTTATGGGTGGAGGAAGCCGGGTACCTGGAAAGAACTACCGAGCAACAGCGAGCAACTGTCAGACTCCTCAACATACTAACTCCGCACAAGCAGAGTCAGCATGGGTTGAAGACAAGTGCAGCATTCAAGTGCAGTACGCATTAGTACACAGTGCTACCGTGCCCCCCCCCCCCCCCCACATGGGCAATCGGGATGAAGTGCCTTGCCCAAGGGCACAACGCAGTTCGGTCCCTGCCAGGTGGACCTTTCGGTTTGAAGTCCAATGTCGTAACCATTGAGCCACCACGCTCCTTATTGCATGAGTTAAGTAGACTGAATAATATCGAACATCAAACTCACAGGCCAACAGTTAAATCCTAAAAGGAATTCAACACTCACTTATTCATCCCAGTTCCTTATTCGACATTCTTCATCAACCGATAAAATCGGTTGATAACGAATGCCGAATAAGGAACTGGGAATAAGTAACGTCTGTCACGTCAGTATAATTAATTTTGAGTGATTCTCGTTCTTTTACTGTTTGCAAGGTGATTAAATACTTATTGATTGGACTATCTGGAACTGGTGCACGAACGAATGCCTATATATATATTTGTGAGTGAAAGGACCCCACATTACAACAATGGTTATCTGCGCTCAATGCCCACGGAACACGGGTAACCAATGGCCCATGACAGTGTCGAATTCGTAACAGAATTAGACTGGTGGCCTGAGAGTTTGATCGAACATATGATTGCATGTTAAATATGACTATTATTACAACTTTAGCGGGCACGTTCTGTAGTATATTACAGGAGTTTGGAAGTGCAGTGCAGCATGGTTGTAAAACTGAGTAATGCTTAATAGAACAAATCACGTAACATTACGTTTCGTCACGTGACTTTGACAAACGAGGATCAATAACCACAAATATATTTCTTACTCCTCGTCAATCCATTCCTTGCTTTGGACTTTTCTCTGGACCAACCGTGGTAGTAATAATAAAAACAAAAATTTGGTGTGCAACGCGGTTTTTTACGACCCGTCAGAGATGATGAACATCCCTCCACCTTAAAATCTGTCAGGCCGTTAATCATTTCTGTTGGGCCGTTAATAAATCGCAATCCAAAATTGCGTTATTGTAACAGTAAACACCTTTCTGGTGTTGTTAAGCTGGACCAAATACCAGTTCCCAGTTTAATCTGTTAGTTCGAACACAACATTCGTCATTCGGTGTTGTTTGCTGTAAAAAAATTACGGTAGCGGTATTAGCAGCAAGTTTGAATTCTTTTTACCGAATTGAACGGTACCATTTTTTTTACAGTTATATAAAAAGACACCGTTCAAATTTTGTTCAAGTTGAACAAATGAAGGAGGGAACGCGGTGGCTCAGTGGTAGACTGTTGGACTTCTGTGCTAGAGGTCCCGAGTTCGATCCCCGTCCGAGATGACCCGGGTTGTGTCCTTGGTCAAGGCACTTTATCCCGGTTGCCTACATGGGGGCACGAATACGCCCTGTACTAAGGCGTACTGCACGTCGATGGTGCACCTGTCTTCAATCGCTGTGATCCTGCTTGAGCGGAGCTTGGACAGAGTTAGAATGCTGAGGAGTTGACAGTTGCTCGTCGATGCTCGGTGGTTCTCTCCGGGTACTCCTGCTTCCTCCACCCGTAAAACTGTCACGGTCGCGATTAGCCATTGTGCTTAAGTATGTGACCTTAAACACCAATAAATAAATAAATAAATAAATAACAAATGAAGGAACGAAACTATAAGGAAGAAAAATGAATATGTTTTTAGTTATTTTCGATGTAAAGGTATTACCGTGTCGTGTGCAACATGACGTGGATAGATGGGACTAGTAGGCCTATTGAGAATTTTTCCTGAATTGACTGACGTGACAGCCCTTACTCATTCCCAGTTCCTTATTCGACATTCGCTATCAACCGATTTTATCGGTTGATAACGATGTCGAATAAAGAACTGGGAATAAGTAACGATTGTCAGTCCTCCCCCAAACCTCTGAATTGGCGTTTCTGAATTTTGAAACAAAAAAAAAACAATATTTTATAGTAGTCCCATTCAGAATATTGCTCGAAAACAATATTTTATAGAAGTCATATTCAGAATATTTCCCGCATTGCCGTTTCTGTATTTGGAAACAATACAACACTATTTTATAGCCGACTTCAATGTCTGGAGATCTTGCCCACTTGAGCATTCAGTCTCTTTTGACGCCCACGTTACATAATTAGGTAGAAAAGCGTCATAGATTCACAAAAAGCTGAATGAGTAAAGTGATCTCTTTTGGCTCATTGACGAACACTCCCACACTGTTGGAACAATGAGAAATACTTTAGACGTATTTCTCCGGATTAAAAGCAAATGCGTCTTTCATCTTGACACCTTTTGCTCACACTTTCTCATTTCCGACGAGACCTAAAAAGATCGCTTATCAATGTACCACTCAGAGCATTGGAAAAATCGATGTTAGAGGCATTTCTTTTATCTGTGAACGGAAACTAAAGATTTTTGTGTTTACTGTAACCTACTTTTGATCTCCTGTTTGGGGACCAGCAAATCTCAAATTTAGGATTGAATCGAATACGAATGGGGTAACACGTCACCAGAATTTGTGTTCTTCCAATCGGTCGCCGTTTTCGCTTTTCCGTAGTTACGATTCCAGGTTATCATAACAACTCACAGATATATCATAACGTTTGAGGGCGTTTTAGGCCCCTTAATATGGAAGTGCATTCTAAGATTGTGTCCTTATAATACAGTGTCTTTAAACTGCTAGTGGTCCGACGTTTAAACGTTACAATTTACTCACAAACGGACTCGTAATGGTGAATTCTGTGAAAAGGTTTTTTGACAGTCCGACAACTTTACGACTACTGTTAGCATTCGTACTTCTTATCAGTCGTCGTTCATTATGTGAAAGATGTATAATAATAGAGACCTTTCGCAAAACGAACGTCGACTGATAAACATTACGAATGAGGTATTACGTCACTGGAATATGTGTTGCCAGTACTTCTTCCGTAATTCTAACGTTAATGTTTCACAGTGTGACGTCAAATTTACGGTACCAATAACAGCAATGGTCTGCCGATATTTTACCGTATCTTTAATTGCATTTTTACAGTGTATGTCATTTTCAGTTACACTAGATCAACATCACACCGTACACATTTCATTCTTGACATGGAATAGTTCGTTGCTGTCCCGCGTCATCCGCATTCCCACCAAGTGAGAATATGATGACGCAGTGTGCTAAACCGTACACCTGGATGATGAGACAAGTGCTTTCAATCAAAGCTAACGCTGTTGTTACCGGCTAAGAAAGTTTGAGTTTCTGACAATTACCACGGCTCTGTGATTCTATCTGGGTACACTATCTTCATGGAACCGTAAAACTTTCAACAGAATACAACTTTGACAGCCGAACATATCATTGAACCTCGAAGTTCAAACATTGGCTCTTTAGATATCTGCTTCGTTGAAGATTCCATTTGGATACTTAGATCGATTTAGAAGAAATGTTTTATTACACGCCTGTTCTATGTAATCCCCATCTACAGCAACACTAAACCGTGCGGAAAATAAAAATCTGGAAAAAAACGGAAATCGTTGACGGACTATTTTTAAATAGAAACGAAGTTTAACTGGAATTTTCTACAAATCGTGCAACGCAATTACAATTTGAATCGATAGCTGAAAATCGCCCCCTGAGTTCCAATGTGTTCTATGTGCCAGTAGGCACATAGAACACATTGTAACTCAGAGGACGAAATATTAACACGGGTTACCCTCGCAAATTTGGTTGGCGATAAAATGTGTTGTCTGTGTTAATAGTTGTCAAATGAATTGCCGAGTGTCCTTCTAATAATTGTTTTATAGACATCAAAGCGTGTAATAAGGAATAAACACAGAACGACACACACTGCGGCCTCTCGTTCTGTCCTTCCGCGCTGGCACTCGTGCCATATCGATTAACCCATTCACACGCGTGTGTCGTTCTGTGTATTTATGACTGTGGGTAAAATTTAATAAAGTTTGCCACAATTTGGGGAGCGCTGGGAGAAATATTGTTTCACAAAAGAATTACATCATACTATCGTATTGTAGACAGGGTGGGGGGGGGGGGGGACGTGACACCTGTTTCTTATTCCCAGTTCCTTATTCGACATACGTTATCAACCGATAGAATCGGTTGATAACAAAGGTCTCACAAGGAACTGAGAATAAGTAGCGGTTGTCACTTCAGTGTAGACAGGTAACGTAACGGGATTTGAACCTGGTGATCTTGACCCTCATGTTGAGATAGATAATCATTTTGGTGTCGTCTGAATCTTTTCATTATACTAAACTAATTAAAAAACAATGCACTACTTTATTTTATGACACAGTGCATCATTACCACGTTTTCTCGATAGCAGTTTTGTTAAAGCATTACTGTGTTACATTAGTCTCATTAAACCGAGAATCTCGTACACGACATATAATTGAACCAATTTTGAATATGGGATTTTCTGTATACTGGGAGAAATGCGGTTTATTCAATGCAAAGCAAATTTCAAAGAAAATTGAAAACAACTTTGCACTTGGCCAATAACAAACGTGTTATTGATCACACAAGTATATTAAACACTAAAGTTTTAAAGTACAAACAGAATTCTATTCAAATGTCCTGTGGTTTTTTACAATTGTTGTCTTCGTTTACAGCATATCATGCAAATAAGCAAAACACATTCTCGCAACATCATCCGTCCCACTTAACATCCATAACAATTAGACGTTATTACTTGGTTAGTTTCATATCGGCCTGGAAATCATCTCCAAATACGTTCAAATCAGTCGGAGACCTTCGGTCTCAGGCTGATGTGAAGTTACTGAGAGCTGATATCTCGGCTGATATGAAGCTAACCAAGTAATAACCTCTTTATTTATTAAACTAAAACAAATAATTATAAAATGTTCTCGTTACAGTTTTATGATTGTGTTTCTGTTTCTCATTCTTTTTACCAAGTGAGATGTTTCTTCTTCTCCTAGTTAAGCCGCGACATTCGGATGTAGCTGAACTATCTCTCCTCCCACTTCGACGAACCACCGCCTACGACTCTGAATCTTGGTTTGTGTCGAATTTTCTGTACAACTCTCTTATTTCTTCTCTTTATCCACCTAATCTTCACTTATTGCCATCAATAATTCCCCACCATACAAAAACTCAGCTTCAAATTATTTTATTTTGCCTGGCAATGCCAATTTTTCCGATTGCGTTCGACGAATAACGGTGAACGATTTCTTTGTCAACAAATTGGTTGCGCGTAGTAAAGCATCGGGGGGAACTGTAGCTTGGTTCATATCGGCCGCGCTCAGCGTCATATCTGCTGAGTTTGATAATGGTCAATTCTAGGAAAGAAAATCATATCATTATGTGAGATCTTACTTGGTATAAATACGAAATCGTCAAATCATGCAGACAGAGCTGAACTTGGTCGTTATCCTTTATACACACAAGCTACAATGCAAATAATGAAATATATAACGAAATTATAGACTCATCTTCAATACTACCGTCTGAAGCTATAAGTGAATCTGAAAAGTTCATGCTGACATCCATGTATGATGATATTGCAGATTAATGTAATGCAAATACACATAGGAACCACATGTGAGGTCAGATGTTTTTGAATTCGGGCAAAATCCACAGAAGCTTGAAAAATAAAGATTTTAATATCTTCGTAACGGATATATTCAAAGACTGAAAATGAGCGGAATAAACAAATTATGGACCGATTGACAATTTAAAGAAACGTTGGTACGTGACAACCGATACTTATTCCAAGCTCTTTATTCGACATTCGTTATCAACCGATAACGAATGTCGAATAAGGAACTGGGAATAAGTAACGGTTGTTACTTCAGTAGAACCGTTCCTCTTGGAAAATTATTTGCTGCACACAACATCCGAAGAACTCAAGAATATGTTCCCATGGTTTCGCATTAGCAAGCTCTGCCTAATAATTGAAAAAGGGAGGCACAGCCAACCCCCCGTGTCAGTAAAAGAAAGGCTCTGCCATGTGAGTAATATCAGAGACAGAGAATACCATTTTGTAATGGGCTGTAAAGAATGTGATTCTCGCCGGGCATACTGCTTTGGCAAACTAAGTAGAGGATACCAATGTTTTGTCAACACGAGCATTTCGGAGAAATACCATCGTTATGTAATATCATCTGTAATATGAGCTCAATACTTCAAGAGCAGAGGCAAATGACATTATTATATAATGTATCTCATTATATGAATCCGCCACATAATATGTAAATAACCTACTGCTACTATAAATTATCTTATTTTGAGATTATCTTCGACTTTGCATTCTTAAATCAGTTGCGTTCACATGACAGTGGAGTAAGTGATAGCGAGTCAGAAACCACTTCCATCAGGGAGAGTTAATACCTTCAGAGAGAGGAGCGTCTCTCATATACGATGGAATCAGGACCAGTAAACAAATTGCTAGAACTCCCATCCAGACCCCACTTCCAGGAGGCAGAATTGAGCAAGGGCGATATTTTTGACGGTGGGTCGAAGATGAAAACTGGTTCTTCGATTCCGACTTCATCAAACTCTCGCTCCACCCAAAACAGTACGCTATCCTACCAAGTATTTTAATATAGATAAGAGAAAACTTAATATTCACTATAAATCAGTTGAGTTAAACATCAACCCAAATCAACTGGGTTGAGTGAATATGAACCCAATTGGGTTCATATTCACTCAACCCAATTGGGTTCATATTCACTCAACCCGGTTGATTTGGGTTGATTTTTAACCTAACTGATTTTAGAGTGTGTTTGTACTACGTCATGTGTAATATGTAATTTGCCTAGGTTTTTTGTAAGAAAATCTATCTGTCTGTCTGTCGACTTGTTCACTTAATTACACTGGATAATATATTTATCGGATCCATGAGCCGGAAAATCTTTACAACAATGATAATCGTCCATATCGTCAAGTGCCTTGCATAGTTATCTCATAACAAACCCTGTATAGAAAAAAGGCCAAAGATAATCTTTTGCTTTATTCTCGTATTTGAGTAATAAATTGTCTCCGTGGGGTTAACTCTGAAAAGGGATTATGTGTATTGTAGCAGGGGCGTCACGAACGTCATTAGACTTCCGCAAAGTTGTTGGGACACAGTGAGCCTATTACAGAGAAAAACACTACGTCTTAAACTTGTTATCGTCAATTTTGATATATTGGACTGTTTCTTCCCAAAATAAATGACACACACACTCTTATTTAGATAAAAATAGAAAATAAAGCCCGAAAACAGTTCAGTTCCATATTTTGTTTTTAAAAAGACGTGTGAAAGTCATATGTTAGATACAAATCACTTAAATATTTATATCGACTGCATATTTCTTGAGGGAGGCGATGGCCTTCCCGGCACATTCTGAGAAGTGCTCTTTCATCCCCTGTCAGAGGTTTATGGTTTCCGTCCTTTCTATCCACATCACGGCAACTTCCGGGTTTTGTACTTGTCTCTTTTAATTGTTCATAACAGTGAATATCTCGATAAATTGTACAGTCCGTCTGTTTAGTGGGCTATACTTTTCCATGTTGTTTCACACTTTTTAAAAGAACATATTTCTGCCGAACATGAATAGGAATTCTTGGTATTCTACTTTGAAAAATCGATTTCAGATGCATTATTTAGTTGAAATCTGTGAACTACCGACTTTTTCGGCTGATCATAAGATCCGAGCCGCAAATCTCAGCCCATGTTACCGCCAGTTAATACACAAATTGTGTAGTTGAACAAATATTTTTTTTCAAAACAATTCAACAAAACCATATCATGTGAGGGTCACTTGGTTTGATTTTGTTAAAATTTTTTGAAAAATTCGATAAACTAATATTTAAAAAATAAATTTTGATATCGATTGCGTTTGGTAAAGGTTTATTCGAACTGTGTCATCAAGGCATGTTCCAATTGTGATGGCTCAAGTCCCGATTTTGGTACGTGTGTTCAGATATCTGAATAGTCTTTCGATATACCGGCATATACCGCGGTATTTTTTTAACACCAATACCGGTATTCAGTTTCGAATACCGTGCAGCCATATCTCACTTCACTCCGATGTGTTTTTTTAGCCTATTACAGTTATTTACTTATCTGACACCCCCTGTACACGTTTGTCGGAATTCTTTAATACAGGAGAATCGTTGTGAAAAGAATCTCCCAAACATGTATCATTTACTTTGGAAAGAAATAATGTGTTATTATTATATAGTTCCGCTAGAACTACAAGGAAAACGTACAACGTTAGCACACGAAAACGTACATGTCGTATCTTTCGAATTGACCGACAGGGGTCACACGATTAATCGTATTTTTCAGTTTAAGTACAACCGGTAAATCACAGTGAAAGTAATATCAACCAACACGCAAAAAACTCGTTGAAATGTTATGAAAATGGGAGATGTTTACTATCTCATGGTGAAAAGTTGTTGTTAGTTTTATTGTGGTATTGAATTAATATAACAACAATATGAGTTTGGAGTGCGTTACGGTTTATTAACGGCCCGAGAGGATTGAATAACAACCCGAGGGTTTATTACCGACCAGAGACGAAGTCGAGGGCCGTTAATAAGCCAGATGGCCATTCTTTTATTCAGTCCGCAAGGTCCATTAATAAACTGTGTCAAGGTGATAGCTAAAAGTTGCGATTTTGTTGTATAAAAGTGTATATATCTCTGATAATTTTTCTCGTTCGGGCCTAGGTATAAGAATGTGCGTTTATATGACGGGGCCCGAAAACCGATTTATCACTCAAACAGACCAGCAATAATTCGAGCGCTGGTAAATTGTGAAATTGAATGTCCATTATTGAGCATTTGTTGAACGCCACATGGGTAGTGTGGATAAAACATTAAAGGTCGTAAAAGCCAATATCCTCCTGCAATCATTATCTATGTAATTATGGCCAGTTAATAGATAATTGTTGTAGAGCGGTACATCGCGCATGTTCTAGACACACACCCATATTACGCATCTAGCCTGTCACGAGATGACAGGAAATATCGACATTCGAGTCTTTCAAAGGAACTTTAAAGCGAGTATTGAATTAAGATAGATCTAAGCGGCCAAGTTCAAGAGAAGCGATTAAACTGATTAAATTAATGTTCTGGCTAAGGAAACAAAAATCGGGGGGTTTCTCGAAAATTTCATTCCAGTCTGAAGGTGTGTAAGGTTGTGGGTCTTTGCGTGTAGATGGGGATGTCCAATACTATAGGATAGAGGAGGTGCCGCATCGGTGCGAAAATATAGGCATGTTGTTATGTAGGGGTGTCACAGAGCTCATATTTAGAATAGGAACAGTCGCGGGCAAAGTCGGTGGCCATATATGAGAATAGGATCAGAAACACGATGTACGAGTTCAGGGAGTTAACTTTCATTCAGGTAAACGGCATTACCTATTTTAGAAAGCAAGCCATATGTAGACAGATTAGGCTTTGCCTGTATGAACATTATTCTGAGACAGACGCAGGGGAGAGCTTAACCCGATTGGTGGCGACTGCTTGAGTGAAAAGCGTCAAGTAAAGTGCCAATAAGCTAGCGGCCGTGCGACGGCAGTGGTAGAGTGACATCCCGTCACTTGTTGGAGGAAAGTCGTCCCGATAAAGTGACAAAACGTTAGTGGCCATGCGACGGCAGTGAAAGGGTGAAGTGAAGAGACGACCAAGGAACAATTACCAGCAAAAAGGAGGAAGAGCCAACGACAACCGAGAATGCGGGCCCGCAAGTGACTAAAAAACTGTGTGGGTAGGGGTGATTAACGTTTTGTTTCCTTATTCTTTTGGATTCCATGTAAGTCACAAATTATCATATTTATTTATTTGTATATGTATTAAAATTGTTGTTTTCAGTGAACCCATGTTGATTCATGCTTTTCGAGGAGAAGTTATTAATCCCTTCAGGATAAGAACCACCCCAACAAAAGTGAAACGGTCGGGTTCGTCACGATGAGACATACGTTTACGCACGGATTCAGGCGACACTCCTTGAGTTTGGCTGAATACGCGGCGTAAATCTATTTCTTCCAGCAGCGACAAAGCCCGGTTTCCGACAAACTGGGACGTCGGACAAAAATCATGTTATTACTATTGTTACCATGACCTGAAGTGGGCGGTGGACTGTTAATGAATTGTGTTTTCATTAACTCCCGCCGCTCGCTTCCGGTTGCATTACGTCATGAATTTCTGGGATTTACCGCTCCGCTAAACTCCGTTAATATACTAAAGAACGCCCGCCATAAAGTGGTAATAACATCCATTAACGTTTCTGTATATCTTTTAGTGAAAAGCTAAGGGAATTATTTTGTTTCACCGAAGACCTTTTTCGCCGAAAGCGGTTCGTTGCCTGTTCGCTGATGGCTTTCAAGCTGAATTTTTTGTTGCTATGGAAGCAATTACGTTGCATTAATTCGGGATTAAAAAAAGTAAAGAGTTTTTTTTAGACTTGGTAACACTATATGATAAAAAGAATACCTTTTTTGAATGGTTGCGATAATTATTTCATGCGTGACAAGAAGGTGACATAACCACTGAAAAAAACATGGGTACACTCTATTTAAATTCGAATGGAGCTCTATAGCGTGTCAACATACTTTTTGTATCCCAGAATTATTATTTAACCCTCTCACAAAATAATTAACCTTGCTCGTAAAATATTTAATTTTGACACGCAAAACATTTATTTCAAGGAATGGCGCCCAAGCTTATAAAATACCTTTATAATATGTTTATTAGATGTTTTAATTTTGACTAATGTTGCGTGCTATGCACAAGGGCGTCGTATTTAACAGTAAGTATAAATATTTTGAAGGTTATTTTGCATTGCATGTTTACTATTTTATTTTGCCTTCTGCCTCACTGGAGGTTTTTATAGCGGTATAACGACATTTCGACGGCCAAGATTGCCTCGTGTTGGATTGTTTTAGAGGTGAAGGAACCGGAGTACCCGGGGAGAACCAACGATCAGCGGCGACGAGCAACCATCGTACTCCCCTGCGTATTAACTCCGCCCAAACAGCGTTAGGATTGGTTGATGACAAGTGCAGCATAGAGTGCAGTACGCCTTAGTACAGTAGTACAGAGTCATCGTGCCTCCCTCCTCCATGTGGGCAATAAGGTACTTAACCTTGCCCAAGGGCACAACCACTTACCCCTGACTGGGATCGAATCATGCACCTGTCGGTTTAAAGTTAAGTTCCGAAAGGTGTTAATTGCCAAAAATACTACTAGTATACGCGCAATTCGATGCTGCACGTATGTCTTACCCATCGTGTAATTTTATAGGTCACAAATACAACTGCCAAATGTGTCAAAACCACTCTGAATCTTTTTTGTCATGTGACAGCGTTTGTTCTTCAAGTCAACAAACAATACTAATACTAGAGTAGTCAACATTCCCCCAGCATTGAAAAGGTTAAAATGTCTTCTTTAGATACCATGCATGTAATGACACAATAATTAACCACTTGAGAATGATTTTAACGAGGATGAATCGTGATCTGTCATCGGAACCTTATGTCTATGTTTTTTTATTGTTAATTATTTAATCACATGTGTAAGTACGGAAACTACACAGTTCTTATCGACTTAACATTGATTTATGGTTAACCTTAGGGACTGGTTACGTGTTAGGTTGCTCCATTTTAAATTTATATTTCCTTGTTCTGTGACTGCAAGTCTACAACGCCACAAGAATGAATGAAGCGAAAATGGAAATGTTTTGAGGATGGGACATTCTGTTTGTCTGAAACATGTTTAAATTGTCGTCTCATTACTCTTACAGCGACAATAATTTTGTTTCAAGCTATATTTATTGTTTTCGTTTCAAGCTATTCTTTTAACCCTTTACCTATCATGAAAAGCAGACGACACTTACAAACAAAATTCTTGAATAACCTTTTGTTTCATTTTTGTCTCAAAAACATAGGTTATGACCCCTCACTGGAACGAGCTCGTTCCAAAAAGGGTCATAACCTATGTTTTTGAGACAAAAAAATGAAAAAATAATGAAATTTAATTGGCAATTTTTTAGAATATCGCTGGCCGGTTTTGGTCGTTACGTTGGGTAAAGGGTTAAAAAAGTTGAAGAGGATAAGATCTGTAGCAGCCATTAACGCTTCTTCTTCATGCAGTTGTGCGTAAATCCTGGGAGGGGGTGGGAGCGCGCGGCTAATTGGTTAGAGCACTGGACCGAAAGGTCGACGGTTCGATCCTGTCCAGTGGTAACTGCGTTGTGTTCTTGGGCAAGACACTTCATCCCAAATGCTCACGTGGGGCACGGTGACTCTGTGTACTAAGCTGGCTTTATGGCTTCCTCCACCCGTCAACCTGCCCGAAACCATGTGACATTGCCTGTTGAAAACACCAATAAAAAGCAAACGAACCAGGGAGGGCTGTAACAACCAGTAGTGTAATAATCAACCAGTAGTGTGATATAAAGCAGTAGTGTAATAAAAATTAAGCAGTAGTGTAATAAAAATTAACCAGCTGTGTAATACACATCAACCAGCAGTGTTATAACCAGTAGTGTAATAAACTTAACGAGTGTAATAAACATCCATGAAAACCAACAATTTATCAACAAAACTTGAAAAATTGTTTGGGTGGCTTAAATCATAGTTTGGGTACATCTTATCGATTTTTAATCATTTTATTGTACGTTTAAAGGCGTTTTGCAGGTCAAACCTCATTTCGTGGGTTCAATACGGCGAGGAAAGGTATTTTTATGATTTTTATGTAATCTGCGTATTTTTTGGTGTTTAATGTCACTTTCTTCATTTGTGGCTTTATGTAAATTCAAAGTTGGTCAATTATTTATGATAATGTTGTGTTTTTGAGAGACTTCTTACCCCAGGCATAAGTTGTCAGGTTCCATGATAACAGAATAAATTGTCAAGGTAACTTACAGGTGCTGAAGTATGATATTCAAGGAAGGATGTGTCTCCTACGAGTTGACTTCAATTATAATATTTAATACGGCCCTGACGGATCACTAAAGGTCTCCCACATTCCCATCTCCCGCTTTACGCGTCTACATTTACGGAGGGGGTGGGGTGTTCTTATTGTTGACATTATACGATTTTTAGTTAACTTTTACCCGGTGAAAAGGAACATCGATCTCATTGGCTGCTAAAGAAGTGTTAATTCTATTAGTTCTCGGTGAGACGTTGTTTCTAGCTTTCAATGTGGCAAATCTCAATGCAGTGATAGTTATTTATTGCACTAGTACTGGTAGTGGTAGTTGAACTAGTACTAGTAGTGGTGGGTGTACTAAGACTAGTAGTAGTAGAAGTAGTTGTAGCAGTAGTAGTACGACACCTACTGGTAGTAGTTGTACTAGTACTGTTAATGATACTTGTATGAGTAGTACAAGTGGACTAGTACTGGTAGTTGTACTAGTACTGACAGTGGTACTAGTGCTAGCACTGGCAGTCGTAGTGGTACTAGTACTAGTAGTGATAGGTGTACTAGTACTAGTACTACTGGTGGTTGTACTAGTACTAGTACTGTTAGTGGTACTAGTATTAATAGTGATATGTGTAATAGTACTAGTACTACATTAGTGGTACTAGTACTAGTACTGTTAGTGGTACTGGTTCTAGTAGTGATAGGTGTACTAGTACTACTGTTAGTAGTACTATTACTGGTAGTGGTACCAGTTCTGCTACTAGCACTGGTGTTGTAACTAGTACTACTGCTACTATTACTAGTTGTAACAGAACTTCTACTGGTAGTGGTAGTTGTATTAGTACTAGTTGCAGTAGTAGTAGTAGTTGCACGTAGTAATAATACTAGAAGTGGTAGTTGTACATGGTACTATTAGATAGTACTTGAGGGTAGTACTAGGGGATAGTACTAGAGGATAGTACTAGTGGATAGAGCTGGTGGCTAGTGGATAGTACTGTGGATAGAAGTAAATTGTGGGTAGCAGTAGTAGACAGTAGTAGTAGTAGTAGTAGTAGTAGTAGTAGTAGTAGTATAGTAGTAGTAGTAGTAGTAGTAGTAGTAGTAGCAGTAGTAGACACTCGATAACAGACAGTTGATAGTCAGTAGCAGCAGCAGTAGTAGTAGTAGTAGTAGTAGTAGAAGATAGTAGTAGTAGTAGTAGTAGTAGTAGTAGTAGTAGTAGCAGTAGTCGTAGAAAAAGAAGTAGTGGAAGTAGTAGTAGAAAAAGAAGTAGTAGTAGTAGTAGTAGTAGTAGTAGTAGTAGTAGTAGTAGTAGTAGCAGTAGTAGAAAAAGAAGTAGTAGAAGTAGTAGAGGTAGTAGTAGTAGTAGTAGTAGTAGTAGTAGTAGTAGTAGTAGTAGTGGTAGTAGTCAAAAAAGAGTAGTAGTAGTAGTAGTAGTAGTAGTAGTAGTAGTAGTAAGTAGTAGTAGTAGTAGTAGTAGTAGTAGTAGTAGTAGTAGTAGAAAAATGGCAGTAGATACTAGATAATAGACAGTAGATAGTGAGTAGCAGCAGTAGTATTAGTAGAAGATAGTAGTAGTAGTAGTAGTAGCAGCAGTAGAAAAAGAAGAAGTAGTAGTAGTAGTAGTAGTAGTAGCATAGTAGTAGTAGTAGTAGTAGTAGTAGTAGTAGTAGTAGTAGTAGAAAAAGAAGTAGTATAAGTAGAAGAAGTAGTAGTAGTAGTAGAAGATAACAGTAGTAGTAGTAGTAGTAGTAGTAGTAGTAGTAGTAGTAGTAGAAAATGAAGTAGTAGAATTAGAAGTAATAGAAAAAGAAGTAGTAGTAGTAGTAGAAAAAGAAGTAGTATAAGTAGAAGAAGTAGTAGTAGTAGTAGTAGAAGATAGTAGTAGTAGTATAATAGTAGTTGTTGTATTAGTAGTAGTAGTAGTAGTAGTAGTAGTAGTAGTAGTAGTAGTAGTTGTGTCGTTGTAGTAGTAGTAGTAGTAGTAGTAGTAGTAGTAGTAGTAGTAGTAGTAGTAGAAGTAGTAGTAGAAGTAGTAGTAGAAGATAGTAGTAGTAGTAGTAGTAGTAGTAGTAGTAGTAGTAGTAGTATAAGTAGAAGAAATAGTAGTAGTAGTAGTAGAAGATAGTAGTAGTAGTAGTAGTAGTAGTAGTAGTAGTAGTAGGAAATGAAGAAGTAGAATTAGAAGTAATAGAAAAAGAAGTAGTAGTAGTAGTAGTTATTTATTTATTTATTAGTGTTTTAAGGTCACATATTTCTGCACAATGGCTAATCACGACCACGGCAGTTTTACGGGTGGAGGAAGCCGGAGTACCCGGAGAGAACCACCAAGCAACGGCAAGCAACTGTCAGCTCCCCAACATACTAACTCCACACAAGAAGGGTTAGCATTGGTTGAAGACAGGTGCACCATCGACGTGCAGTACGCCTTAGTACCCAGCGTCACCGTGCCCCCACGTTGGCAATGGGGGTGAAGTGTCTTGCCCAAGGACACAACGCGGCTGCCACAGGTGGGATTCGATCCAAGGACCTCTCGGCTTGCAGCCTTCACCTCTACCTACTGAGCCACCGCGCTCCCAGTAGTAGTAGTAGTAGTAGAAGTTGTAGTAGTAGTAACAGTAGTAGTAGTAGCAAGAGATGTAGTAGTAGTAGTAGTAGTAGTAGTAGTAGCTGTAGTAGTATTAGTAGTTGTAGTAGTAGTAGTAGTAGAAAAAGAAGTAGTAGAAGTAGAAGTAGTAGTAGTATTTGTAGAAGATAGTAGTAGTAGTAGTAGTAGTAGTAGTAGTAGTAGTAGTAGTAGTAGTAGTAGAAAAAGAAGTAGTAGAAGTAGAAGTAGTAGTAGTAGTTGTAGAAGATAGTAGTAGTAGTAGTAGTAGTAGTAGTAGTAGTAGTAGTAGTAGTAGTAGTAGTAGTAGCAGTAGCAATAGTAGTAGTAGAAAATGAAGTAGTAGAATTAGTAGTAATAGAAAAAGAAGAAGAAGTAGTAGTAGTAGTTGTAGAAGATAGTAGTAGTAGTAGTAGTAGTAGTAGTAGTAGTAGTAGTAGTAGTAGTAGTAGTAGTTGTAGTAGTAGTAATAGAAAAAGAAGTAGTAGAAGTAGAAGTAGTAGTAGTTGTTGTAGAAGATAGTAGTAGTAGTAGTAGTAGTAGTAGTAGTAGTAGTAGTAGTAGAAAATGAAGTAGTAGAATTAGTAGTAATAGAAAAAGAAGAAGAAGTAGTAATAGTAGTAGTAGTAGTAGTAGTAGTAGCAGTAGTACCAAGAGATGTAGTAGTAGTAGTAAGAGATGTAGTAGTAGCAAGAGATGTAGTAGTAGTAGTAATAGTAGTAGTAGAGTAGTAGTAGTAGTAGTAGTAGTAGTAGTAGTAGTAGCAAGCGATGTGGTAGTAGTAGTAGTACATAGTAGTAGTAGTGGTGGTAGTAGTTAGTAGTACATATTCTTTCACGTGACTAGAGTGAAATCAGGAAAAGTGTGCTCTCGTTAATTTTTACAAAAATTGGATTTAGAGAATATGGTGGAAATGCAGTTTTCAATACATGACTGATATTTATGTGTGGAATTCCAAAGTGCAATGATACGAGATTTCTTAGACCGCGGAATACCTAAATAAACGAAAGACATTTTGTAATCACCTCTGTTCGTTGTATACCGCGTAACTCAGTATTGCGGAAACGATAAGACAAACAAGGCGGTCTGCTTTAATTCGCAGTGACGATAATAAATTTACAGGGCTGCAATATGAGCAAGCATTCCTAGACTTGGAAGAGAATTCCCTCGAGAGTCGAACCACATCTCACAACACTTATAGAAGAAAGAACAAACCTACTGAATTTGAGGTACCGATTGTTCATTGTCAGAATATTCAAAACGACAGCGGAAGATGGTCAGAGAAACCTTGTGATGTTGAGTTTGTTGTTGAGGCGACTAAACTGAGCCACTGGTCATAGGCAACGCAGCAGGTATGTAGTGCCAAATATGAAATAGAGCAACGAACTCGGTAGAAAATGCTCACGCAAATGTCTCTCGTCAACAAACATGGCAAATTCATAACAATAAACTTCTATAACACCGGGACAGTACTTGTACAAGGAATTTCGACGTGTGTAGTGTGGAAAAATGAATTTTTTGTCAATATTAAAAGCAGAGTAAGTGAATGCTTAAATGGGACCCAGACGCACAATTGTAAGTCAGACACTGAGGATACCAACGTTAAGGACTATAATAAAGATATAGATCAGTCGACGAGTCAGTCACCTGCCTCGTTGACACCGGTGCACCAAACACCTTCAGTGAAAATAACATCTGAAACTCCTAAATTACTGACAGAAACTAGGAGAAAATTGTTGTCCAAGGCCGAAAAATCTTTAGAAAGACAAGCAGGTAATTTCGAAAAGCTGGTAAATTCCCTTTAAGTTTTAGAAAATGCTGTGTGCTCCATCCAGTTAGAGGTAGTTGCCGTCAGGGACCAGTCCGTCAGAAATACAAATAATTCCGAGCAAAACGATAAAATTGTGTGTGATATTAATTGCTTAACAAGCAACGTTAGTGGAATTAATCATTCTCTGGCAGAGCAGCTTCGTTCCCAGGTGGAGGACATACAGTCCTCAATGAAAGGCTTCATTCAAGACAGCGTGAAGGATTGTCATAGTCTTCATTGTAAGGAAACATTTGTATCAAAAACAGATTTTGAAGGTTTACGTAAAAGTGTTCTGGATCTTATGTCTCGCAATTCGTCTGGAGAATATACAACTCCCATCATTTCGATTAATAACCATACTGTCAGTCTCAAATCCTCTCAGACAGACCCAATAGCTGAAAGAATAAGCTGCATTAGTATCCCAGCGGGTACTCCTGACAGTGATGACAGTGTTGAATCGGACATCACATCTGTTCGGAATGATGCCAAAGTAACCACATCAAGTATAGATGATGCAATATCGGGATCCTCCAGAGCAAACAGACGGTCATCGGCGCCGCGCATATCAATTCCGCGGCATCATCAGACGACAAAGGTAATCCTAACGAACTCAATTGCAAGCGACTCTTGGGAAGTCGTCTTGATCACAAGAAGAATACATGGGTACATTTCGAAGCGAACGGTATCAAAGGACTGACTGACTTTGTAACAAATTCGGAATGTAACAGCACGGACAAGTCACCTGTAAGGCAAAGTACCCGGAGGCGATTATCACTTTCTGTAGTATTCTACCTCGATTAGATTCAACTTCTTCCAATGATAAGGTTAAAAAAATGAACAGTGAAATGGAAAGAATGTGTGAGGCAGACGATAAACTGCGTTTTTCCGATGTATCCTGTGTTGTCAGTGATAAAAATGGAGTCCCTCAGAAATCTGTGTTTTTCGACAATCTTCATCTCAACATCTACGGGATTGGGAGATCGGCAACACAAATGAAGATTCTACTCAACTTGCCCAGAGCTCGAATAACAAACAGTGTCCCTTTACCCCCAAACTCGCAAATTCGTAAAAATTATTGCAAATTTGGTGGAGCAGTGCGTCGAAACGGTACACCCCAGTGGCATCGAAAACGCACTGATATTGTGAAAGCTCCTAACGCCGAGGTGACAAGGCAGGGAGAGCTATTTCGAAACATGCTGTCTCGCCTGGAAAGGCTCCAAAAAACTTCAGTATCTCCATCTATACTCTGAATCCTAAGAAGTTGTATAACATAAATGATGCAATTTACCCCATTAGTGTGTGATATCAAAATTTGTTCTTGGAACATACAAGGCTACAAATGCAATGACGGAACAAATAAACTGAAAAGTTCAGACTTTCGCAGCTCGGTGAGGGAGTTTGATATTATTGGGTTAATAGAAACCTGGACACAAGATGACAGTGCTGTGTCAATTGAGAGGTATACATGTTTTTCGAGTCATCGCTCTGAAAAGCTAACTATAAAGAGAGCATAATTAGGAAACTATATAGCCTCCATCATGGTAACCCGGGGGCTTTTTGGTTAATAGTCAGTAAACTACAGGATGATATCGAAGAGAAGGATAACTTATCTAATAGCATTTCTATAAATAAATGGAAGGAGCATTATGAATCATTGGGTAACCCTACACCGTCAAGCATTTTTAACGAAGAGTTTAAAGCTAAAATAATACACAAACTTTGCGAATTAGAAGATCGAATGCATCTATCTAGGCCTCTTGACATCGAAATTTCAGAACAGGAAATCTGGCGTGCGATATCAAAATTAAAAACTGGCAAGTCGGAGGGTCTAGATGGGATTAGAAATGAAATGGTTAAATCGGTTAAATCTTCAATTATCCCAGCTCTAAATAAGCTCTTCAATATTATTCTAAAGGCAGGAATTTTTCCGACAAAATGGTCTGCGGGATATATTGTCTCTATCCCGAAGACCGCTAACGCAACAAATCCCGACCAATATCGGGGAATCACAATAACCAACAGTGTCGGGAAATTGTACACTAGTATTTTAACAGGGCGGTAACAAAATACCTCGGGGACAAAGGCTGTCCTAATATTTTACAAGCTGGATTCAGAGAGGGATATAAAACATCCGACCACATTACAACTGATTCACAAAGCGTTTCGTTTAACCCTTTACATAACGTAACGGCCAAAACCGGCCAGCGCTATTCTCAAAAATCGCCAATTAATTTTCATTATTTTTTCATTTTTTGTCTCAAAAACATAGGTTATGACCCCTCGTTGGAACGAGCTCGTCGAGCTCGTTCCAACGAGGGGTCATAACCTATGTTTTTGAGACAAAAAATGAAAAAAAATAGTTATTCAACAATTATTTTTGCAAGTGTCGTCTGCTTTTCATGTTAGGTAAAGGGTTAACATACACGTGAGAGAAAAACTATTCGATGCGTTGGTGAAACCTGTTGTTTTATATTGCTCGGAAGCATTGGGGGACCAGGCAGTCCGAAATAATGAAAAGCAGATTGAATCGGTACATTTGCAGTTTTTCAAAAATATACTGCAGGTACACTCGAAATCTTGTAATACTGCAGTACTAGCGGAATTAGGTTATAGGTACCTACTGGCTATTGACAAACAAACTTATCTTGTGTCAAATTGGCTGAAAGCGGTAACGGTTCAGGCCAACCCATTGTTAAATTTGGCTTACAAGGAGATGCGGGAACTTAATCATACCTGTACATCAGAAATTGAAAGTATCCTTTCGATTTGTGGGTTTCGCAACGTGTGGCTGAACCCAAACTGTGCTCCCCCAAATTTTGGGAAACAATTAAAAACGCGACTCCGTGACGTGTACGGTCAGACGTGGAAAAGTGGATCAAAACGAAACGGCGTTCATTCGGAGAGTATAAAATTAAAGTTCTATCATTCGGTCAAGGAGAACTACTGTAGGGAGTCTTATATTGATACACTTCCTGCGAAGGAAAGGCGATTTGTCACCAGATTCTGTATTAGCGCTCATGACTTGGAGATAGAGCGGGGTCGCTATCAAAAGCCGACACCAGTCAACAGGGAACAGAGGCACTGCAGATAGTGTAAGACAAATTCGGTCAAAGATGAATTACATTCTTTCTTTGCCTGTTCTAAATACAGCGTTTCTCGAAATGAGCTTATCAACTTTGTCGGTAAGCGACTTCCTCACTTCCACCTTCTGTGGCAACTGAAAAGATTTGCATTGCTCATTTGCCTGTGAAGATGTTGAAGTTATTTGCGAGGTCGGTCAGTCGGTTTGTAACCCATATCCTGACGCACAGAAATCAGTAGAGTGAATAAAGCTCAATGTGGCCATGACCGTGTAAGAACTTTCGAAAGCCTATCGTTCGATACCGCTGGTGCAAACGACCGATGTTTCTGTCGCAGGATTACAGGATTGAGTGGTGGAGGAAACTTTATGTTCTTATCAGTACTCAGCTGACAGCCAGTGACTGTCGTCTGAACCCCAGTTTGAACGTAAACACCTTATCAATGCCCTATCTGCTTGGGACTCTTAAGGAGTCATGAAGGTGCCTGTTGCTTATAACGTCAGAGGGTGATCAACGATAATTCACTGAAAGATTATTTATTTGCATGTACGAAGAAATATAATATGAAACAAATTACTCACAAAATTATCCATAAGAATACACTAATTACGCGAATAAAAAGTTTTTTTTTTCAGGGCCCTCGACGTCTCCCACAGCTAGCTGTGTCCACTAGATCAACATCACATCATCTTCATCCTCTCGCGGTCTGTGACAAATACAAATGTCTATTCACTTCTCGCTGCTTCCCCCTCGCAGGGTTAACTTCACCGTCAGTCGGGCTTAACTCATATAATGCTCTGCTTGTGTGACTCTATCAGTGTTCTCACAGTTCAATCACAATTCAATCGGCGTCTAGTTATTCTTCGCCGTCAGATATATACTTAACAAAGCTTACATAATAATATTCTGCAAAGTATTCTCAACATCACCAATTCTCGCGCCATCTAAAATTATCTTATCTCGCGAGCTATTCCAGCGCTTACTCAAGCTCTTAACACGGTTTCTAGACCTCAACGTTACAGCTTTTACTTCTTTGGCTACTATGCCACTACGGTTCTCAACCGTTAACAAACTACAATCGGTTCCTTACAACCCTCACAGGGTTACGACAATACGCAGACTTTCAATCTCGGTGCCTATGGCCTTCGACGGCCAAGGCTAAATTCGGACCTTCTCTGAGTGCCCTCAGGTCAACTGCCTCTCAGAATTCTGCTTCACTCTTTATACGGTCGGAACGCAAAGTTTAAACATATTAATTCTGATTTAACGAGTGCTTTGTAATTCGGTATGGATAGAGATATAAATGTGAATTTTGTTTGAGACGAAAACTTTCGACATTTCGGAGACAGGATAGATGCGTAACATGGGTGTGTGCCCAGAACATGTGTGATGCACTGATTCCAACAATTACAATTTAATTGGTCTTAATTACCCAGATAATGATACAGAAGAGAATATTGTCTCTCTTACTATTGATCTGTTATCAGATAGCCACACGTGGCGTTCAACACGTGCGCCATAATGGACATTAAATTTCATGCCTAATTAGCAGAGTTTGAATTATTTGCCGATCTGTTTTCGGAGTCCGCCATATACCTATCTTTACGTTTTACATTTAACCCAGGCAGAAATATTATCGAAAATATTTACACTTTTAAACAAGAAAATCGCCACTTTTAGCTATCACTTTGACAATTTCTTTTCCCGAGGGCATGATAATCTAATTAGTTTAGATTGTCAATGGGATTCATGCACCGTATGCCCACTCACAGGAGTGACGCAACAGATGAGATTAGTCTGTTTAATCTGTTTACTCTTATGATACGTGCCGCATGGTTAACCCATTGGTTACTTTAATTGTTTGTGTGTTTTATGTATGCCATATCTTTTTATTCTTGGTCGTGCAATAAACTTTATCTTATCTTATCTTATTATTAGTAGACAGTAGGCCTCGAAGACTGCTCTCCACTAGTTCTCAAAGACTTGTCTCCAGTGGTCCTTACCAGTCCTCATAGACTGGCTCTGGTGATCCCCAAATACCTAGATGAGGATATGATGAATAGCAGATTGTGCTTTAATGAGGAATTTCCCCATGATCCTCACGGCCTCGTGCGATGAAAAAAGGTACCAAATGTCAGTCAGGAGAGTGTCATACCTAGCTAGTACTAGAGCTAATGATAAGGACATAGCCAGGTACCTAAATAGATTGGGCAGTAGATGGTCGAAGCAGTCAAAAAGGAGGTTTCTATACAGAATTCAAGCCACATAAAGACGAGGATTCTGGAAGAATTCGTACCTAATAAAATCCTTTAACAGAGTGGAAAGGAGGATTTGCCTGCAAGGCCACTCTTGGTAAAATACACTAGTACAATCGAACACCACATTTTTAAGGTCATAGAGCACTACGCGGTACTCTGGGCAGGTCCGGGTCCGTTAAAAACGAGGATTCTGGGAGAACCCGGGCCAGGGAAAGGCCAAGAACATAGAAAACGAACTTTCTTCGTGAATCAGAGCCAGATAAATAGTTGTCGGTCTCATTTGGGTATTCATTATACTCTCGTCCAATCGAACTTACCCTCAAAACGTATCCTCGTTCTGGTACTCGCCATTGGGTCCATATAGTAACCACGTGCTACCATAAAAACCAAGATGGCGGTCTCCAGTATACAGAATAGACGACGGAAACACGTGCCACCTAATTACACGCGCTGCGCACGCTCACTTACATCACATATCCCCATGGAAATGACATCTCAATACGGCCGCTCACGCGGGCTACAATAACAACACAACATGGCGTCCCTGGATCCCGTGACTACGACTCCCCTTGCGCCTCCCCCATTCTCTCCCCAAAGGAGGGTCATTTATCCACGACACACTTTTAATGTAGTATAAGAGTAATGTGAACCCATCAAGGAATTCTGCTAAAACAATATTTTCTACATGTTGAATGAGTTCAAGCTTTTTACATTAAATGTAAATCATCACAGGATCTAAATAGCTGTCTACCATTGGTAATCGAGAACAATCACCTGACATGGCAGACGGAAATGGCAGTGGACCTCCAAAGCACCCGCCCTATTCACCTCGCCTTAGATACCCTCTACTCTCTTACCGAACTCCTCCTTCAAGATGGAAAAACTAACTGACCGCAGATTTCAGGTAAACCACCCCCACCTCCACCGCACCTTCGTAAAATATGGTAGAGTGTCCATGCTCAAGAAATATGATGAGCACCACTCCCAGAAGAAAACGAATTTTAGAATTCAAAACGGTCACCTAGACTGAAAAACCACGCATAATGATAGAGCGACTGAACTGGGTGGATGTGAGAGAGACCTCCGGAGATTCGCCGGAGCCGTATTAAATATTATAATTGTAGACAACTCAGGAGATCACACAATTCTTGCCCTTGAATGCCACACTTTATCACCCATAAGTTTTCTGGTATGATAGAACCTGACAACGTATGCCTGGGGTAAGCGGTCTCTCAAAAGCACAGCATTACTATAAATAACTGGCCAACTTTGAATTTACATATTGCCACAAATGCAGAAAGTGACATTAAACACTAGAAAATACGCACATCACATAACAATCATAAAAAGACCTTTCCTTGCCGCATTGAACCCACGAAATGATGTTTGACCTGCAAAACGCCTTCAAGTGTTCGATACAATTATTAAAAATCGATAAGATGTACCCAAACTATGATTTGAACAATCACAAAAATTTTTCAAATTTTGTTGAAAAATTGTTGGTTTTCATGGATGTTTATTACACTATACTGGTTAAGTCTATTACACTACTGGTTATTACACTACTGGTTGATTATTGCACTACTGGCTAATTTTTATTACACTACTGGTTGATTATTACACTTCCTGTTGTTACAAGGGCTTATGAAAGGTTTTACACCTCCAATTCTTTGTCAAGTTGGACAGTAGTGGGACAGGTTACTATTGTCCGATAATTACCAAGCTCGAAGAGCTCCGCAAGGCATAAAACTGTCAGAGGTGTTTACTAGTTTGGGGAATTGGGCCAGTCCTAGAAATGTGCCTGGACAAGAGGCAATGCTATAGTGAAAGCCGTGGCAATCTCGCTGGAGACTAGCCCCCTTTTCTGAATAGCTCACCGAGACAGACGGGTATGTGTTCATAACAGCCTATATTGGATTACCTACGTAGCGCCAATCAGAGAAAAGTTGTGGTTCCAATCTTGTTGAAACTATCGTGGTATCTTTAGCCCACACATTATTCACATATTTTTCTTTCTTTCTTTCTTTCTTTTTTCTTTCTTTCTTTCTTTCTTTCTTTCTTTCTTTCTTTCTTTCTTTCTTTTCTTTTCTTTCTTTCTTTCTTTCTTTCTTTCTTTCTTTCTTTCTTTCTTTCTTTCTTTCTTTCTCTCTTTCTTTCTTTCTTTCTTTAACTAGGGGAATGACGCTGACAGAGAAGGTTTTGAATTTATGGGCGAATACGAACAATTAAGGCGATATATGCTTGTTGCGAAAACAACACTGAGTTTGAGGAGGATTAGGGTGTCAGGCAGATTTCACCTGTTACGTTTATTGGTATAGCTGAACTTAGAGAAGAGGAAACTTCGGAAAAGAATAAGAAACAATAACACTGTTAAAAAACTGCAATAGATCTAAGAATATTTTGTAATTATGTGTTTCAGTTTCATAAATAAAGATATCTCGGTCTCAGGCTGATGTGCACTCACGGCCGATATGAAATTAACCAAGTACTAACCTCCTGGTATTGGAATTCTATTTACCTGATTCTTAGTAGTTGCCTTTAATATGGTGATCACGAAAGGTTATTCCGTGGATGTGAGAGATCATTGATAATAGCAGCGAGTACGATCCTCAGTACTGTGATTTTGTAATATCGACAAAATAGTCATGCTCAAACGAAGTACAGATAAGAGATGATAGATCACAGCTCCTGTACGATTACAATTTTCAATTACATCTACAGACATTAACCGATATTTCTAAAGCCCTAGTTGAGATTCAGGGTAAAAGAACGCACATTGCCCAGCAATCGCCATTGCATTTTTGATCGTCTTAATACTTTAAGGTCCCGCCAGGTATATATGTGTAATCTCTGAACTAGAAAAGAAATCTTTGAGTCCCAGAGTGGGTCTGAACTTCAGATGCTCCACGTAAGCTAGAAAATAGTCGGAGTTGGCTAAAGGAGGATTCTTGGACATCTTATGTCTGAAGAGGACTGATTTATACGAACACACGATGGTACCAAGGCAGGGGCGTAGCTAGGATTTCCTATTGAAGAGGGTGGGGCATAATTTCTTTTTGGGGGGGGGGGGGTTGGAGTGCCAGGTCGATATATGCCACAGGCATACCCGAAGGCCGTAGATCTGATGTGGGGTCGGTATGGCCCTCCCATTAGTGGGGTTCGGGGCTACCCGAACCCCGCCAATGGGAGCCCATACCAACCCAGGCGTACGGTGTCCCCCTCCGATTGGTGGGGGGTTCGGGGAGGGGGTGCCCTCCCGAGAAAAAATTTAAAATTTAATGCCCTGAGACAAAATCTGGGACCCTCCGGGCCCCCATGGCTACCGTACGCTACTGTACCAGAGTGTTCTTCCATCGTCTCGCGAATCAACTTTATAAAACATTCGGCTTTACTGAAGGTGTTCATCAAAACCCTGTCGTATCTCAGAATTATATAGTATATTTATCACTATATAATACAGGATTGAACAGACAAAGGTAGGAGAGTGTACTGTCTGAACTCCGATTGTTCACAAATGATTATGAATATCTAAGTGGCGTGTTCTCCTCAGCTCTTAAACCAGTATTTATCTTAACAGTGTAACCGTCCAGCGCTATTAAAAAAAATCACCTCTCACTTTACATTCACTTTTGTCTCAAAAACAAAGTTTTTGACCCATCACTGACATAGGTCAAGATGTCCATGGACCTAACTGTTTCAGACAAAAGGGGTTAACCATTTTCCTAACGTATCGGCCAAGAACGACCAGCGATTTTCACAAAACGTAGCCATTCCAATTTCATTTTGTTTTGAACTGTTGACTCAAAAACAAACCTTATGACCCTACACTGGAACTAGCTCTGAGAGCTCATTCCACTGAGGTTACATAAGCTATGTTTTTCAGGCCAAAATGAATATTCATAGTTATTTAAGGTTTTTTGCATGTGCCGTCTTCAGCTATGTTAGGTGAAGGGTAAATAGATAACTGACAGTTTTAACGTAAATTGACCGTCATTCAAGTCTAAAACGCCATGCAGAACTGAAACTAACAGACAAAATGCCTGGCCATACAGCGGTCTCGCCCGGCTCCCCCTGGATCCACACCTCTTCTGGTTGACGATTTTGATGGAGATGAAAGTTTTAAAAAATGAAATGTAGTTTGTGAGACACAACCGAAGAAATCGAGATATTTCATCAATGAGATGTATAAAGTTCTTTAAATACAATGAATAACATCTATTTTTTCTAGTCTGTGTATGATTTCTGAAACCGCGGAGAGCTGACATTGTATGTAATGTGGTTTCTAGATCAATTCGGTGGACGTGGGTGGGTGGGTGGGGGGGGGGGTTTCCACGGAAGTGACGTCATCAGTTCGATGCGGTTATCAGGGTAACACGGGTGAGTGGTCATATTACTACGCCATTGTCATAATGGTGCCCGATGTTACTGCGCATGTGCAGTACGTGTTGTAAAGCTGTGAAGTGTTTCCGTTGGCCATTTTTTTACCGCTTGAAGGCCGCAATCTCGTGTTTATGCGGTGGCGCGTGGTTGCTATGGATATATCTGATATAGACTTAATCGGTTTTTTCGGTTGAGATCGATTGTACGGAAGTATTCTGGTGATGCTGTAGTGGTCTTGGTCACTTGTTCTGGTGGCGTGCACTGGCTACTTCTGCCACTGGCATCCCAATGCAACCCAATTAAACCACAGCTTACACCGCCATCCCCATGATTGGGTTTTACTACCACTCGTACTATCCACGCTAATGCTAACCGTCCTACGACTGGCTCTCACCCATCAGTGTTATGACTGTCTTCTAGTACCAATAATATACCAAGCCTCTCCTACGGTTTGCAATGGACTCAACTGTGGACACTTATTGCAATGGAATACAGACTACCAGCTTCTATTATTCTCGGACAGATATGCTGAAAGTAGGATTCCTCAAAACGTGACCATTCAATATCCAGATGATAATGTGAAAAATTTAAACATTAGCTCATTGAGACATTTTTCAAAAGACCGCACGGCCCCATACGGCGAAAAAGAGATTTTGTTGATACAGACAGATTTTAGAGATCTTTTGTGAATGAGGCTACCTTAAATGTATTTAATTAACTAACTGGATTTCCACAGAACGTGCAGTCAGTGTTCTTATGGAATGCGCGCACGTATTGGATGCGCGATGTTCCACAACGTGTACCATCGCATCAACACACGCGCAAAAATGAGCTCTTTTGGCATAGCCGGCCCAATAAAGGGATTCCACTGAAGGCATTCAGTAAATGGGATTCCACTAACCGTGGGACTGGTGTTCGACGAGAAGTGGACGTGTGGTTATTTGCTTGCTGAATCCACAAATATCTTATCGTCCAGAAAGTTTGTGTGTGTGTATAGTTGTCCACTCGTCCGGTGCCGAGAATCAAATTACCCCGCGCGTACTCCAACTTCACTTACCATAAAAAACATCATGAACACTAACTCAGATTCGAACCGTTTACCTAACACAAATAGCAGACGACACTTTGAACAACAATTCAAATAAAAACTTTTTAGGTTCGACAAAAACACAGCTCACGACCTCGCATTGGATCGAGTTTCACAAGCTCGTTCCAATGAGGCGTAATAAGTTATTTTTTTTTTAAGAAAAACATGAAAATAAAATGAGTGGGCATGGTGGCCGGCTATACCCGTTCCGTTTATAATAGGTACAAGGATATACAGAAGTAACATTATTTCGTATTAAAATTTGATTACATCAAACTCCCTTGCCCAGGTTCAAGTTGGGCCTACACTCCGTCCTATACCCCAAAATCCATAAATGATTGTAAAAGGGTTGGGGAAATGCAACCTCCACACTACGACTCCAGATCCGCCAGTACAGTGGCAGGTCTAATTACATCATTCAAGGAAGTTGAAAAAGAATATTTAAATCGTTAGCCTATTTTTTCGTTTTTTTCCATCATATTCCATTTCGGGTACTGCCATGGAATTTTGAAGTTATCTGCACCTTGTTTGTGAGTGGGTCACCTCATTTTTAGATATTCAATTTACCACTTTTATCCAAAACAATGGCAAATTAAAGTTTTTTTTCTGGATGTTTTAATTTCCGGCGATACTTTTGTTTTTGGAATTATAATCTCCAGGGAAAACTACATCTAAACAGTGTTTCCGTCCAGTAGAAATGTCAACTGTTGAGGAAGTAAGCAGCCTGGGTGGCGGTGGGCGAGGTGGGGAGGGCAAGGCAATGCTCCCAAAAATTTAGTGAAATTTTAGTTTGTTGTAGAGAATTTATAAAATAGAAAACTGGTAGTAGTTTTCATTTGACCATTTAACGTCATTTTTGACGTTTTACATCATTTAATCTTTTCCCGTTTGACCTCCCATTTTCTGAGCAGCCAAATCCTGTATCTGAAACATATTCCTGGTTAGTAGAATGTCTCGTATGCTTGAGGACTCATTGGGGGACCCCGGAAGCGACGTCATGTCACGTGACTCTGTGGCGCCATGTTGTGTTGTCATGGTAACCCGCGTGAGCGGCCAGGTTGTGACGTCATCCCCATAGTGATACGTGGTGTTAGAGTGCATGTGCAGCGCGTGTTGTTATGGTGATACGTGTTTAAGTCGTCCATTTTGTATACTGGAGGCCGCCATCTTGGTTTCTATGGCTGCACGTGGTTGCTATGTGACCCAAAGACTTGTTATAGGACAGGGATATGCTCTGAGGGTGTGTTCAATTAAATAGGAGTAAACCTAATTACCACAAACAACCCGATAATCCTTCCAAATCACCAAAATCCACCCCAAACTACCGAAATTGACTTTATTTGATACGGATTTCCCCCAGAATCCAATTTAGGACCGCCATATCATGGTGCCGAGAGGCCCTTAGGTACCGAGAAGGCCCCCTAGGGGTAAGTTCGATTGAGCTTGAGTAGTTTTTCCGGTTCGGATTTCCCCAGAATCCCATTTTTTCTGCCTATTACAGATGCTACTCTAATCCTAGAAGTTCATATAGTCGACAAGATCTCTGATTCCCTCGTCCAAGTCTTATAATCATCAATGCTTGATGTTCCGTAATCTGTATGCATAGTCATCTCCCTTGTGTATAATGAAAGCCTATGTGATTCCTAAAGCTAAAAATCTATTGAGCAGTTACTGGTAAGTCATTGCTCGAATGACTCGAATCACACCGAACAAATAAGCTATCGAGCAATTGCTCATTCGAGTGATTCGCACATACGACTCTTAGCCTAATTTCGGTATTTGAGGATACCTGTGAACTGGTATTGTATTATTTGAGGATACCTATCGAGAATACCTTCTGGAGAATCCCTTTTTTGTCGCCATGAGTGCCATGACAAAAGCCCTCACTGAGGTCTAATTTACTATCCCTCTTAGCCTCATTTCGTTTGAGGCCTTGTGGGCCATGAAAAAATCCCTCAATGAAGTCTAATTTACTATCCCTCTTAGCCTCATCTCGGTATTTAACAGCCATATTCTGTGGCACCCCAATTTCAGCACCCCTGTTTGGAAAACGTCTGGCCTTCGGCACCCGTTTTTAGTGGTATGAGGCCATGAGGGCTTGTATGGAATCAGCTGAGGTCTATCGGATTTAGTCATAGACACTGCCACATATACATTTTATCAAATCATCATTAGTCGTCTTCATCACGTTTTTGGCTTCATGTCGGTTAGCGTGAGATAGGTCGCAGTGTATCTGAATTTATGTTTAGTCTTGCAGTGTTGTTCCCTTGTTCAGATTTTCTCAATGGACAGTAATCATCTTCGTGTCTTTTACATGCGAAGCTCCTGGGGAATTCTTTATCACAATATCTGCAACGATGAATTGTCATGTCCTTACTCTTCCGTGGTCGTAGAACAAGTGCGTTTTTTTGGTGTTGGCACATCCCTTTTATACCTTTCTCAGATCTAGAACTGGGGTGATGAGTGACGAGAGAAAGCAACTCTTTCGTAACAAACTTCTTTTGTATATAGTGATACATCATTGTAGGTAAGCAGCTTCAATACATGCTCGTATGTTCGCGGGTCATTAAATTCAGTCAAATTCAGTGGTATCTTATCTTCGAGGATGTTGGTAGCACATTTACATAAACAGGTAAACAAATCTTCATCAGCAACGCGAAGAACGGCATCGTTTTCCGCCTTGTCGACACAGAGTGAAAATTCTAAAAGTAATTTATTGCGGTCAGTCATTGAATCTTCTGTATCTCTCTGTAGGTCGTCTTCTGTTCTTCCTGGACAGTGATGTTGGGGTAACAACTTTGTACAATATCTGCACTGGAACTGAGTCTGGCGACAATGGCTTTTCTCGTGTCTTCTGGCTTTATGAGATCTCGAAAATAACTTAGAACAATATCTGCACCGAATTGGCAACGTATCTTTACTCGACGATGGTCAGGACACAAATGAGCTTAAAGACAGCAAAGGAATGGTTTTGCGCGCCGAAGGCGCGCAGGGACGTTTAGGGGAACAAGCCCCTTTCGACCCTCGGTGACTGTATATGATTGGCTGTCACATGTCTAGGCGTGTTGAAGGAGGAAAAGGTTCCGGTACTCGACAGGTGTCTCCTGTTGCGGCGTGGCGGTCTCGTTGACTAATGTCGGTTGAGCCCCCGGATGAGGACCAGTGTGGGAGGTTGGGTCCTCTCACAAAGGTACTACCTCTCCCCGAGGGTGCAGTCGATCTGGCTTTTCGGGCAAGTATAGTCTGCCACTTCGGAGATAAAGCAAAGCTCGCACCATGTTTATATCTTTCACACTGAAGTACCAGAATGTAGCATGAATTTCCCGGACGTAAAAACCTGTTTGACAAGTATCCTTAAATAAGTACCCTATAAAGGTATCCTCCACTGGTACAATACCAAAGGAATCCTCAAATACCCGTATGTGCCTATGTGATGTTCGCACATTGAGCATTATCACATAAGCAGCTCACCATGCTATCTGTAATGTGTACATATTGCGACGCAGTGTGTACTAGCACACAAGCGCATCTCGATATGACAACCTTCACTAGGTCTTGTCACTAGGTCTAGGTATTGTGTAGGTTGAGGCTTAGATAAATGTGGCAATCTGATTGAGCCACGATTTGGCCAAAAGGTAGATATCGAGACAAAATCGGGGGTAGTTACTAAGCTTGTAGTAATGCTTCAAGTTAGTACAAGACAGCAAGGTTGATAGATTATAGTATTGGATGACTACAATGGAGGCTGGTGGTAAGAATACCTGTATAGGAACTTGGAATCCCAATTACGGAATCACACTTATGGAATCCCTATAGAATCCTTTTTTAGGATATGTGTGTGGTAACAGAATCCCTTTTTGGTCTTATGTGCCTATGTGCTGCATGTGATGTGCGCACATTGTGCATAAACATACGCACACATCAGCACATCCAGCATGTGCCTATGTGCTGCATGTAATGTGTGCACTAACACATAAACGCGTCTAGGGAAGTCGGAATACTTTATAAGGAGATGGGGGAAATTATAACATAGCTTGTAGATACATAGGAAGAAACCGAGGATTTATTGGGAAATCCGAACCACTAAAACCATTGTTGCTGTCTATTTGGGTAAATCTACGAAGTAAAACTACTCTTATTCAAAGGAATGGTTGTTTAGCACTACGTGCTACTACTATAAGCCCTAGATGGTGGCTTCGTCAAGTCCGTTTCGGTAGTTTAGGGCGAATTTTGGTGATTTGGAGGGATTGTCGGGTTGTTTGCGGTAATTCTGCAAATCAGAAAATTATTCTTATTCTGTCGAACATACCCCTGTCCTATAAGAAGCCTTTGGGTCACATAGCAACCACATGCTACCATAGAAACCAAGATGGCGGCCTCCAGTATACAGAATGGCCGACGGAAACACTTATCATCCTAACAACACGCGCTGCGCATGCGCACCAGGATCACGCATCACTATGGGGATGACGTCACAAGATGGCCGCTGACGCGGACGGCATGACAACCAAACATGACGTCATTAGGTCACATGACTATGACGTCACATCCCCATCCACCCTTCCCTCCCCCCAATAAGGGCCGATTCATCCCTCTGCTACTACTATGGTTTATGTCTGATATTTTACCCAACTTTATAAAATTGATAAATTTGTCCCTTGATGCAACAAGGCTTTGCAATCCTTTAGCATTGCAAAGCCTTCTTGTTTTCAAGAGACGAAATACATCACCACCCATGCTTTTCTGTAGATTATGGGGCCTAAAACAAAAAACAAACCAAGAATATGAATTTTTGATGGCAAAGAAATAATTACAAAAAATAAAATAAAAAAAAAACACGCTCACCCACATACAGTTTTACAACAAAATGGCATGAGAAACAGAAGATCTACTTTGTGTGGTCTTATTGCGTCATTTTAGTACTCATTTTTTCAAATTCAAAGCTCAAACAATTTTGAAAATCCGTCTTCAAATGTCGGAGATTTGACGTAAGTACTGTCGGTCACATTACTTCCATGTTTCGGCCATATTTGACAGTTTTCATTTAATATGATAATTTTAATTTTGTAACAGGCATACCTCCATGCTGATAAGAGATACAGATCTGAAACTTCACGTACCGCTTTACAATCATTTGAAATTGTCAAAGCCTTTTTTTTCAATTTCGATCCGAGATGTGAGCGATGTGAGTTTTAAGCTTTTTTTCCTTAATCTTTCACGTTCAGCACCATTTGGAAGCTCATTCTTCTGACTCTTTGAGAATATAATCTTCAATAAAAACCAGATCTAAAATGTATTACCACCCGAGGAACTTGCCCGTGACATCATAGGTGGTCAGTCTCCGAATAATTTAAACGCATTCGATTCTCACGAAGTTTTAGCATTTTGTCGAGCTAAAAAATGACACTTTGGGGGCTTTTTAATTTAACGTCATTTTTGACGTTGTTATGTCATTTCAAGTATTTACATATTACCCTGCATATACCCGTTTTCTTCACCCACTTTGTGACAGTAGCACTTCAGAAACTGCAAAAACAGCTAGAGATACCGCGCCCATAGTTTACCAACAGGAATATTTGAATTTATCCAACATCACATTCGCATTCACACTAAACGCTACCAAGTACCGGAACACTTTGAAATAAAATTTCATAGCATACAGTTGATATTAAGCGATATTTTTGTCCGCATGGCCTCATCATCTTCTCCTTGAAGAGACAAAAATTAGCGATAGCCCTGCGTCGTTGAATGGTATCTGGAGATTCGCTTTACGATGTAAAGTTAGTCTCCATTTGCAAGCTTTGTTTTCATTCACACTCCATTTTACCTAACCATTAACCAACAGACATGAAATGTTCAGTTTGTTTGCGCCTCTTTTGTGAGTCAATCACTTCGTTTTTAGATTTTCCACTTTTATCCAAAACAACGGCCAATTAACATTTTTTTCTAGATGTTTTAACTTTTGGCCATTCATTAAAACAATCCTTTTAATCTTTTGGAATTATAATCTCCGCGGGAAACCATATCTACAAATGTGGTACCATCCTTTGAAATTCCCAGGGGTTATGACGGAACTCACCCGCGACTCCATAGAGGGGTCAAAATCTGAAAAAAATTAAAATTCGTTGAATTTTCAAGAAATATTACCTGAACTGATTTGTCAATTACTTATGAATCCATTGTGGATCATTTCTAATACCACCATCAATCAATCAATCTTACTGTTTTTACACTACAGTCGCCGTGGACTGGTCGCAATCCACTCGTTGGCAGTAATGTCCACGCATGCGTCTACCAGGTAATAAACGTTATCAGCAAAATTTTAATTAATGAAGCACCGGGTTGTATCCGGTGCTTTATTAATTAAAGTTTTGATGATTATTCCTATAACTTGTGTTTGTAATCTAATATTATTGTGTCCGTGGAAATATTGTCCACCCATGGTAAGTGACCAGTCGACGGCGGCCGTAAAGTATGTTGAAGAGGGCAGAAAAAAATGCCCGGTATTTTTTATATTTAACTTCATTTTTGAAGTTTTTACCCCATTTTACTTTTTCACACTGAACCTCCCATTTCGTGAGCAGCCAAAACCTATATTTGTAACGCATTCCTGGTGAAAATAATTTACAAACACTCAAATGAATAGCTGAATTTGTGCACTATCACATTTTTCTTAGGATTGTCCGAAAATGTTTAACGCGACAGGTCATTTTCTACGTTTTGACGTCAATTAGCGACTAACATCTACGCACCAATTTTGTGAGAGAGAGAGGTGGTATGTATAAACGTACGCCAATACAAAAAGAGAAAGAGCAAGAATCAAAACACATCCCTTACATAGGCTAGAAGATGGTGGGTAGCCATCTAAGTAAGAGAGAGAAAGTGAAAAATGAGATATATATGCGTGAGAGGGAAGGGTGGATAGAGAGAGAAGAAAGGAAATGAAGTAATAAGAATACCTGAAAATGCCCAATGCCTAATATAACACCACACATAATTCCAATCCTAATTCAAATCCCAATCCTGATCCTAATCCCTACGCCTCCTCTTCTACACCACCTTCCCTCCCCTCTCCTCCCCCTAATCCATATGACTCCCCCACCCATCCCCTCCTTTTCCTCCTCCTCATAATCTTTGCCCCGATTGACTCCACCGCCTCCAAAACATGTAATTTCAAATCCACCACCTCCTCCATCTCTTCCACCACCTCCACAACTTTCACTACACTATCATACCATCCAGTACTACATTCTTATAGAATTTTCTCATGGCCTTATCTCAATCCCTGCGTCTCCTCTTCCTCCTAATCCCTACTCACTCCCCTTTCAATCCACCTAGTCTTCACGGCTTTTCCCCTTCATCCTATCCCCGTCCCCTCCTCCTCGTAATCCCTGCTCGAAGTGACCCCACCACCTCCACCACATGTACTCTTACCTCCACCACCTCCTCCACCATCGCCACCACCTCCACCATCACTACTACCTCCAACTCAACCTCTTTTTGTTCAGTCTTAACTTTTAGCAAAATAAACAAATAATAGGATATTTTTATAACGGGACAAATATGCGAAAATTGTGATTTAGCCCCCCAAAAGAGCAAAACATTGAGGTATAAGGCCCCCTCAAAAGGGGTCAGACGGCTATGATACACTACTTTCCCCGAAGAGAAGACTACTCGTGTCGGTAAATATACCCTCCGGATGACATAGCGCCCCTTTCCCCTCCATCATGGTTTAATTGGAGACAAATCTCGCGAGATTATGATCCGGCTCAAAAAATACTACAAAATTGGTCATTTCCCTAACCTGACACCCTTGAAGGACGTGCGCGCGTATCACCATGTTCATGACACCATGAGATGGAAGGTTACTAGTGTTACCTGAATGTATGTCACGTGACTAGGTCCTCTCCAAATAAGTCCCCCGGGCAGGTTCTCCCGCTGAGGTCCCCCCCCTAACCGGACAAGAAACCCATCTCATAAACTACATACGTGTTTAAGATGGGAACTGGTAGCTACGCGACTTCAAGTTGGAGATCATCTGAAATAGTGGTGATCGGGCTGAGTATACGTAAAGTTATAACATTATCGGTTTATTTGTTTAACAATATGCATTGAAAAAATTGTAACAATATGTGTTGATTTTTATAACATTATGTGCTAGAAAAAGTTATAACATTATGCGGAGTTTATAACATTATCGGTTGTTTAAAACAATTTTTGTAACATTATGCGTTGGTGTAACATTATGCGGAGTTGTAACATTACAACTGATAATGTTACATCGCCGCATAATGTTACAGCAGCAAGATCCGACAGACGACGTGGATCCACATAGTGCGAACTATATGTAATTGCGTGTTAATATATATATTCTCTGATTGCTGATGGATTTGTAGGTAAACTGTACCATATATTCCTCAATGCGTGTAAATATGTTGTCTTTTCAGTGAGTTATCGTCTATTACCTTTGAATAATCAAGATATTAACCCCTTCGGGAGCACAGCCAATACTAGCAGACAAGTCGTTGACAAGAGACTTACGTTCAACAAACCTGAGTGAAGACTGCAGCCTCTGGGAGTGTACTGTGCCACTAACGTAAACCTGGATCTTCCACCCCCGAACAGTATTAATTCCATATTCCGTGATACTAATGCCCCTACAAACACAGAAGAAGCCAAGTGTTTGCATTTCATAGCACTATTAGCCCGAGGAGGGAGAATACCCCAAGCATTCCGCGCGTTAAAGATGGGTAGTATTAGAATTTTCAGTTCCGTATCGGTTTCGGTATTTTTAGGGGGTATACCTCAGTATCGGTTCGGTATCTGACTTGACTGAGATTAGCTGATAGTACCAAAAAGGAACTCACATCATGAAAAACAGAATAAGTTCGTAGTATCATTCTACCGCAACGCTAAAAATGACATTGCTAATGAGTTCAACAGCGGCATTCTTTTACACCCACAAATCATATCTACAGCAATTGTGTGAATTGTTTTAAATCCACCTTTATGTTTAAAGACCTCTTTCGGGCTGCTGCGATCCCAAAGCATGCTCCCGTGACCATGCCATCGTTAGATAATAGACAAAACACTTAGGCAATGATTTCTAGTCAGGTCTTGGCTGCCTAAGAAAGGCAGCCAAGACTTGACTAGAAATCACTTCTAAGCAATGTAAAGGTTGTAGTCGATTGGGAATTCAGAACATTTGCCTAGTCCATTGAGTGTTAACAAAACTGAAAAGAAAATCAGTCACTTCTCACTGCTTTCATGAAAATGAGCCTTTCAACTGTTATCAGGCCTCAACAGGGACTTATAAAAAGTAAATGTAGGACAATTTAATTTTTTTCGGTTTTTAGGTATCCCCATGATATCAGTATCGGTTCGGTTTTTCGGTATATTGTCCATTTCTACCGCGCGTTGCGTTGTCCAAGCAGCAACTGCTTAATTCTGATATACCTTCGCCTTCTCCATTTACAACCATAAGGTACTCCATTTGCAAATTCCGGGATTTCAGTGCAATACAAAGAAAACTCGTCTCCGTCTTATCTCTCGTGTAATCACATCATACCTGATCTTGAAAATCGTTTAATATTCATTTGATGAGACTATAAAAAAAAGTATGAGGGTATCTCCCGACATATCAATTCTCCCTTTCTGCGAGAAGACTAACATCAAAACGATGTTGGCGAACCGTGTACACTTCATAGCAGACAATCGGGGGACTTAGCGTGAAGAAATAAACTAGGTGATATTATCAGGTTTGACTGCCCAGACAGGTTGCCTTGCGTTCTCATCATGCACGAGATGCAATGGTTTTTTATCAAGCTAATCAACGAAGAAATCACATGCGATATCTTTAATCAACTTTATGGCTTGCCATGATAGTGTTAGCATTCCTACACACACTCTTGTTACTGGCGACGAGGAGGGAAAAGATAACTTTTTCGGTCGGTGAGCGTTTGATTGAATGTATAAAAAAATCATCAAATTATTTTTCTACTTTTGCTTAAATATCGATTTATATGTCAAACGAAAGATAATCAGAACTGAAGACTATTCCATGCTGCTTGAAATAATTACTTTTTTGGACTGACCACGAAGCTCATTTTCATCACCTGTCCATCACTTTCACTGCTGCGGAATGTTGACCATTGTCCTGGAGAAAGTGTTACCGTATTGCTCAGTGACCCTTCATCTCTCAAACATGCTGATGATCTCACCCCGTGTTTGTTTGTTTGTTCGTTTGTTTGTTCGTTTGTTTGTTTATATAGAAAATACCCATAATAGCTTGGTGTACCAAATGTTCATCGCAAGTGATGAATATTTGGTACACCAAGCTACTTTGAGTATATTTTATTTATACCATGATCGTCAGATTATTAAGTGTCGCTATTATTTTTTCTCGATTTTATTGAGCAGCAGACGTACATACGTGCGAATCTGTTTTTGTTTACATGAGCACCGATGGGCGGCACTTCCGCCGTCACTTTTATCGCCGAAACGAAATGGAAAAAGAAATGCACAAATCATAGGGCCTTTTTTCATTTTAATAACATAATAACATACTATTTCGAGTTATGGATGCTTTATTAACATAAGACAACGCATGTTATTTAAGTTTTGGTATCTTATGTGGTAAACTCATTTTAAAACGTAATAAATAATTGCCGCTTTCATTTCACTCTTTACGGGGAAAAGAACGATAAATTTTGACAAGTTTGCATACAGTCGAGGTCACCAAAGGTCAACTTGGATGTAGTTCCACTGCAGGTGTAAATTTTAACTATTGAAATCCTATTGCTGGTGTGTTCACCACGGTTGGTGTGTAAAGCTAAAATTTTTGTCATAGGTTTTTTTTATATATAGTAGACCAGGTAATCATGGTTTAAAATAGGGTAACCACTCTAATTATGTGCAGCCCACTTTTATGGAAAAAGGCATCATGAGGATTTGTGGACTTTTCATTCTTTCTTAACAATTTAGGTCTAAGATATTTATTTATTTATTTATTTATTTATTTATTTATTTATTTATTTATTTATTTATTCAAGCCAATCATTAACACCCACGTTGCACATTCTTGGGGACTTCCACCCCAGGCATTGGTGACCGGGTCTTATTTTACCATTAAAACATGGATTGTTTATTACAGTAAACAAACTTTGCTTCACTTCGAGAGTGTTCCCCCGGGGAAGCCCTAATTATGCAGCCAATGCGATCTCGAAGCCAGCCCTCGAAGTTCGTAGAACAAAGGCGGGCACTGGTGTGAAGGGACCATGGAGGTGGAGATGAGAGATTTATGGTTACCCTACAGCTCGGCATTACTCAGTGAATGCCACCCGCGCATTTGAGTGGACACCCGTCTAACCACTCGCCTCTGTGTGTTTTTGGAGAAGATTCGTCACCTGTGGGTACCACTGACTGGATATTTGGAAAGATAACCGACGTGTATCATCTGAATATAATTTAATGATAATAAATACATAGAACAACACGCGCATGTGAATGGTTAATCGATTAACCCATTCACCCGCGGGTGTCGTTCTGTGTTTATTACACGCATTCACGTCTATAAAAGCAATTATTAGATGGACACTCAGCAATTCATTTGGCAACTCGTTCCCTGAGTTTCAATGGAACTCGGGGGACGAACTATCAACAAAAAAAACAACATTTTGCCCCCAACTAAATTTGCGTGGGGAACCCGTGTTACTACTTTTAGCTATCGCTAGCGATACAAATTGTAATTTGCGGTGCACGATTTGTAAAAAAATTCAGTGAAATTTCGCTTCTATTTAAAAATAGTCGGTCAGCGATTTCTGTTCGTCACATGTGATTACCCGCATGATTTTGTGTTGCTGAAAAGATGGGGAATTCATAAAAGAGGCGTGCAAGAAAACAAGATTTACTGACATGCGTGCATCAATAATGGTCCACCGTGAAAATATAATTATACACAGCACAAATCACCATGCATTCCCCCCCCCCCCCCCCCCCCCCCCGGACTGTTCAAATTCTCTTCGGGGCTCGAAGTTCTCTAGGTGATGTTGTCGCCTGTTATCGCTCCACTCTTGGCAGTTGCCTCACTCTGCTGACACGACGTATTGTCTACTTGCTCCTTCCAAGCATCAAGGTCTATCAGTTCCCATGTTTCGCGTTGACTGTCCTCCTGCGTCATCAACTATCAATGTCTAACGCGTTTTACTTGTTTCAACAATACATCATCGCATTAACCCCTCTTGAATGTACTTCATAGTCTCATTGATTCGACCACTCTCCGTCAGCCGTTTAAACATATAATGTTCATGCACACAACCTGCCTGACATTCTCTTAGCCCACTTCAGTGGCCTAGCCCGACTCGAATCCAGAAACACACGTTAACTCCCGTCAACCAACTTTTCTTCTGCGTTATACGGCCCCGTCAAACACACATCTTCTCTAACTCTAATTACTTAGTCTACTGTCCTAAACAGTACTTTTGGGGTCACGTAGCCCGACATATATCCTTTAACGCACTAAAAGCTCTCACCAAATAAAACTAATTTTGGATCACTCATCGCCAAAAACAGCCACTGGCTGGAGTTCCGAACTTCCTTCAAGAGGATACTGACCACCGAATATGTACAGGTTTCCTAAATATCGTACTAATATTCCCAAGAGGCGGTCGAGCGGTCCCTCTCTGAACAGCTTAATAGTGATTCGTGGGTTCTTTGGGATTTTAGAAGCCACGGGCAGCTAGACAACTACACGCTAATTTTATATATGAGCGATTCGCTCCACCTAATTTACGTCCCCACAGGTTTATGGGTGGTCACCTGGTGCACTTACGCCCCTGTCACGGGATGGATAAAATGTCGATAGCCCAGGCAATATTTTATTAATAGCTTGCCCGGACTATCAACAAATCTAAAACATACATTTATTTACATATCTACATTTCAATTTCAAATTGATCTTCTCACCCTGGTTGTGAAAAGTATCGTTAAACCCCAATAAAAATAAATACAAATTTATGAATATATGACGGATCACATTATGATAGTTTTCACTCGATTAATCCATTACAATGACCACATGAGTTCATATTCATTATTTGGGGGTAGACGTGCCGCACGTTGAAAATATTGATTGGTCAACCCCACACATTCACTTATCCGCTCTCCTACTTAACCCTTACCCAAGATAACGGGAAAAACCTGCCAGCGCTATTCACAAAAATCACCAATTAAATTCCAATGAGGGCTCATAACCTATGTTTTTGAGACAAAAAATTAAAAAATTAGTTATTCAAGAAATTGTTTCGCAAGTGTCATTTGCTTTTCATGTTAGGTATTGGATTAATGAAATTATGATGTTTCATGTTCCTGGGTCGGAAAGGGGACCTCCCAGGTTCAAAGGACAAACACAAATTTGCACCTGTAATTCTCATAGTCACTGATATTTATTGTTTTAACTCCAACTCGTTGCTTATATATTGTTCATATAAAGTACTGTTAACTTTTGTAAATAATTAAATCGGGGAGGGAGCGGTGTGGCTTAGTAGTTACGGGAATGGACTTCAAACCGAAAAGTTTACGGTTCGGTCCCCACCAGGGGTAACTGCGTTGTGTCCTTGGGTAAGGCTCTTCATACCGATTGCCCATTTGGGGGCACGGTGGCGCTGTGTACTAAAGTGTACTACACGTCAATGGTGCACTTGTCTTCAACCAATGCTAACCCTGCTTGCGTGGAGTTAGTACGTTGGGGAGTCTGACAGTTGCTCGCCGATGTTCAGTGGTTCTCTCCGGGTATTTCGCTTTCCTTCACTTGTAAAATTGTATAAATAAATAAATAAATAAATAAATAAATAAATAAATAAATAAATAAATAAAAAGAATCGGATAACCGATTACAAGAACATCTGACTGGGAGTTTAGTTATCGAGTCCCGGCAATGTTTTGTATTACAGATATGCAGAGTCCAGTTAATAAATTTGTTGTGTCGTGTTTTTAAGTCTAAGTTGTGTCTCAAGTGGCATTCTTGAGACAAAATGTATTCGTAACCAGCTTCCTGGTCATAATGATGTTATTTATTTATTTATTTATTTATTTATTCATTTATTTATTTATTTATTTATTTATTGGTGTTTAAGGTCACATATTTCTGCACAATTGCTAATTATGACCACGACAGTTTTACGGGTGGAGGAAGCCGGAGTACCCGGAGTGAACCACCAAGCAACGGCGAGCAACAGTCGTCTACCCAACATACTAACTCCACACAAGCAGAGTTAGAATTGGTTTAAGACAGGTGCACCATCGACGTCCAGTGCGCCTTAGTACACACTCCACCGTGCCCCCACGAGGGCAATGGGGGTGACATAATGATGTTACCCTTTTTGACCATCCATCGCCACCCAATGCGTCCCCCGACATGGCCTGGGTTATAGGAACACAATTACATAATGGAAAAGTTTAAGATAACATATGTTCTACTTATGCAAAAAGTTCAATGGAGGAAGTTGCCTTTGATCGATATGAACATTCTGTGTGTTTCATTCGGTACCTCTTCCATAATTCGTGATTTGAATCCCCAAGAGCACATATCTATTTCCATCTGTATCCTACAAAAATTGCATTAATCGTTTTTAAGATGACATGCCATAAGTTACACCACGAAACACCGCAACTGCAGACAATTTTTTGTGTGTTTTGAATTAGAGGTATTCAGCAGTTGATGTATTATCTTGCTTTCTAATAGTTTTTCAGTTGCAGTAATGCTGTTTTACGCTATTTTATCTTACCAGACTGAATGACCCATGATCTAGTATTCCCAGGCGAATTTTGTTTTTATATTCGCAACAAAAAGTATTCTTTAACTCACTCATATCTGAATGAGTATAGAGTCATGTGGATAGGTCGCTACAGGTAGAGTGTATCACGAAAATTTTACGAAAATTACCCAATTACCATACATATTATTGCGGCTTGCGAGTACCCGAATGCAGAGGTCACAAGTTACATTGCTGTACAAAAGTACTGTTGTTTCGCCATTGCTCTATTATCTTTCAGGGTATGCAAGCAACTTATAATACCCATCAGAACAATAGTCTAGGTGTTCTGGTGACGTCACATGAATACCTCTGATGCACTGAGTGTACCTAAGTCTTTGCGTTTAGTGGATTGAACAAAGGACATGGTGTAAGTAAGTTACTAACCTCGCTGTGGGTATGCACTGAGTATACCTAAGTCTGTGCATTTTGTGGATTGAACAAAGGACATGGTGTAAGTAAGTTACTAACCTCGCTGTGGGTATGCACTGAGTATACCTAAGTCTGTGCATTTTGTGGATTGAACAAAGGACATGGTGTAAGTAAGTTACTAACCTCGCTGTGGGTATGCACTGAGTATACCTAAGTCTGTGCATTTTGTGGATTGAACAAAGGACATGGTGTAAGTAAGTTACTAACCTCGCTGTGGGTATGCACTGAGTATACCTAAGTCTGTGCATTTTGTGGATTGAACAAAGGACATGGTGTAAGTAGGTTACTAACCTCGCTGTGGGTATGCACTGAGTATACCTAAGTCTGTGCATTTTGTGGATTGAACAAAGGACATGGTGTAAGTAAGTTACTAACCTCGCTGTGGGTATTTCAAGAACTTGAACAATCTGTCTCGTGTTGTAAAACTTCGCCGTTTCGCGGCTCAGTGTCAATCAACGCTCAGGACAGGTTGTTCAAATTTAGGAAATACCTCCAGCTCGATTGATAACTATACTAACGGAAAAAAGAAACGCAAGTTCAGTTTTGGTAATATAATTTTTTTACCCGTAGACTAAATGTTGTAAAATGTGACGCACAGCTACCTCGATGTACTGTCTAAAGAGTCTTGGGTTAAAGTTCAGTCAACCATGACCACGTGCGACGCTGCATGCTTTCAATAGATATTTCGACAAAGCGTGCATCCGGAGCACACCCACATGCTAATGCTATGGGCTCTAAAACCATATCAAATCGAAGTTTTGAACAGTACACATCGATTGCACAACATTTCATTTCAACTCAATTGAAAAGCAAAATGTCGTAAATATCCGAAGTTGATAGGGGTAGGGATATTGCTCTGATTATACAGGGCTAATCGCAACGTCTCGTCGTCCACAGTCTGAGGTCCATGAGTCAACGATACCTCGTTTAGTTGGGCGTCTCAGAGCCACAGGAAGATGACCGTTCCAAGAGCGGACGTTCGCGCGTTACGTCGCCACGTCAAGATAGAGGCATACGTCTCACACACCTCCGTAACTCATTTCAGACAGCGACGGAGATGGCGATTAAGGTTGTAGGCACTCATGGTCGCTTAGTGTGTTCAAGAACAATTAGGAATCGGTTGCGGGAGTTCAATTTAAGGCCACGACGTCCCTACGTCGGTCCTCAACTTACACCCTGGCGACGTCAACGTCAATTGCAATGGCTGCGGGCACATGCACCAAATCGGTTTCATTTGAACCTCTGAAGACGTGTGTTATTCACTGACGAGTCTCGGTTCAGGCATTACTGGTCAGATGGACGACAACGTTGCTATCGACATCGGGGTGATTGATATTCTGACGCGTACCTTAAGAAAAAGGACAGATTCGGGGGAGGGTCTGTTCTGGTTTTGGGAGGGGGGGGGGGGGATTTCTCATGGCGTGAAAACACCTCTCGTTGTCATGCAAGGCAATCTTACAGCCGCAGGATATCGGAATCAGGTCCTCATGCCTCACGTCCTTCCACTTATCCATGCTCGTTAGTAGGTAATAAAGGCCGATTCACGAGCACTTTGACCATGTACCGTACACATACACGTACACGGTGCGTTTACCATCGTAGGATTAAATCGCCGACACGTTCACAAAAAATGTCATTTTGTCATAGTGCTCCAGAATCGGTTATTATTTTGAGACTCCTAGATCGTACTTTTAACGTTCAAATACCCGTTGGCGAACGTGTCGAATGTACAAGTTTTCAAAAAAGTTTAAAATGTATGAAATTGTACATTTTTCACTTTTTTTTTTTTTTTTACTTAAAATTTTTGTCGACGTTCCCATCGCGGATTAGACCATCGATCCATCGTTGGTGAACGCGAGCAAAAAATGTGTTGCCGATTCTGTAGCAGCGTCGAAAAGTGGTTTGCCGATTCTGGAGCATCCGTGTCTGATCCGTTTCTGTAAAGGTAGATTATTAATCATTTTATTCACGATGCCTTTACCTTTGCTCGCATTCTTTTTTTTAACGAATCGAGTCTTGATAGAACCACACACGTCGCAAATTCCGCGAAGCATCTGTCTGTCGTTTTTAGTTCGTACTTCTCGAGAATGACTCGTCTCGGTAACTCTCTTACACTTTACGCAATACATTTTTAAGAGTTATTTAAATTAATTTCGTTTTTATTTTATATATAAATTTAATATATTTTTTTTTAAAATTCTGTTCTTATTATATATATATATTTTTTTCAATCGCTGCGCTTGAGTTCTATCATCTTACTGAATTCCTCCCTAGCCTCTTTCCTCCCCTTTTCCACGAGAGAATCCTTCATCTCTTCTTTGATGATCTGACGAGTCTTGATTCTCACGGCTTCTTTCATGGCTTCGTATTTCGTTTTCTCACCCAATATCGCGAAGTATTCTCCGTCCGATATCCTACCGTCTTTCAACGCCATCGAGATCATTTCGGATATCGTGTCGATCTTGGAGTCGGCCAAGACGCGAATCTTGTCGTGTTTCCTCGCCTTCAGATATAATTTCCTACTCAAAAAGTTTCCGAGCGTGCTAAACAATCCGGCGGCGAGAGCCACTCCTACTACGGTCAACACGATCAGAATGCCGATCGCGGTCGACCACAATCCGATGCCGGCCGCGTGTAAACCCATGGAAATCGTGATGAGTGTCGTGTCGATCGCGTTGACGAATTTCACGAAACGCGAATACTTCTTCTTGAGAGAATGACGAGAATCTCTCTCTCGAGTTAGATACTCTTGGATTCTACTGATTTGATCGATGCGATACCTCTCTCCTCTTACTTTTTCTTCTAGCGACGATGCCGTCGGCAAAACGCCGTTCGGCTTCTCATCCTCGTCGTCATCTAACGTCGGATACAATTTATTTCTGGTTCTCATTTTTTGTGTTCTTTTTCTCTTTCTAATATTAGATAAAAAATTTATGTGTGTATTTATTTTTATTTTCTATTCTCCCTTATTTTATATCAACGAGAAAACTTAGACGTATGCTTCATTGAACAATAATTTCATGATGTATCCCTTGTCTTCTAAAGTCAGACTTCTACGTGCCAATTTCAGTTCTTCCGAAACTGTGGGCTTGCAGAAGAGTAATCTCTTCCAAAACGCGATCACTTCGAACGTTTGAACGTGTTCGAACGCCGGTTCGAAATACTTGACGACCATATCTTCCCTTTCCATCGTCAGACACGAATGATTCTCGTGATCGAAGTCTAGGTGATCCCGACATCCGACGCATCGTTCTAACAAGAGGCGACCTAGTTGTTCGTTCACGCAGAATGCGTAGGCTCTCATCAGCATTTTTAAAAGAAACCTCGCTCTAATAGTCTGGGAAGCGCTCATGATTTACGTATCTTTTTTTTTATTATCTATTCGATTTTATATATTTATTTTTAAATAACTATTTATTTATATATTTTTTTTCTCTCTCCTATATATATCAGTCACTTTTTTTATTTCCTCGGGAAACGTGGCAGTGAGTTTACCGGTTCAGTAGCACCTCTTTCTACGTGTCGTACATAAGTCGATTTCTGATGTAGAATCCACAATGGGTTTCCGTGTACGCCTCCATAGGGATTCAGTGTTAAAATCGTGTACAGACACGGATCAGACACGGATCAGACACGGATGCTCCAGAATCGGCAAACCACTTTTCGACGCTGCTACAGAATCGGCAACACGTTTTTTGCTCAACGATGGATCGATGGTCTAATCCGCGATGGGAACGTCGACAAAAATTTCAAGAAGAAAAAAAAAAAAGTGAAAAATGTACAATTTCATACATTTTTCACTTTTTTGAAAACTTGTACATTCGACACGTTCGCCAACGGGTATTTGAACGTTAAAAGTGCGATCTAAGAGTCTCAAAATAATAGCCGATTCTGGAGCACTATGAAAAAATGACATTTTTTGTGAACGTGTCGGCGATTTAACACTGAATCCTACGATGGTAAACGCACCGTGTACGTGTACGTGAACGTGTACGGTACATGGTCAAAGTGCTCGTGAATCGGCCTTTATTACCTAGTCTCGTAACCTTACGTTGCAGCAGGATAATGCGGGGCCGCACGGTGCTAGAGTTTGTCGTGACATCCTCAACCAAAACAATGTCCCAGTTCTCAATTGGCTACCTACAGTCCAGATTTGTCCCCGATTGAGCATTTGTGGGGCGAGCTGAACAAGAGGGTAAGAAAATGCGTCAACGTCCCAAACAACGTCGCTCTGATCGCGCAGGCCCTTCTTCAGGAGTGGGATAACATCCCACAAAGGTCCACAAACAACTTACTGGGGTCAATGGCAAGGAGAGTTGGAGCAGCGACTGAAGCCCGGGGTGGGCACACCCGCTAATTATTTTGATCAGGAAATGGCGTAAGGTACCCACGTTTGAACGTTATCCATGCAAACGCCGTCTGTGTTAAGACAACAAAACTCGTCAAAATTTATTTAATCAGTAATGAAGAAATAACATCAAAATCCAAACAATTAAATAATCATCCATAACACATTTGAAATATTTACCACAGAAAAAGGGAGCGCGGTGGCTCAGTAGGTAGAGGTGCAGGCTGCAAACCAAGAGGTCCTCGGTTCGAATCCCACCTACGGCATCCGCGTTGTGTCCTTGGGCAAGACACTTCATCTCCATTGCCCGCGTGGGGGCACGATGACGTCGTGTACTAAGGCGTACTGCACGTCGATGGTACGCATGTCTTCAACCAGTCTAACCCTGCCTGTGCTGCAGTGCGGAGTTACGATGTTGGGGAGCTGGCAGCTGCTCGTCGTTGCTCGGTGGTTCTCTCCGGGTACACCGGCTTCCTCCACCCGTAAAACTGTCACGGTCATGATTGGCCATTGTGCATAAATATGTGACCGTAAACATCAATAAATAAATAAATAACCACAGAAAAAAAACTCGTGTTTCTTTTTTCCTCTAGAATATTTCTAACAATATAACTAAAAAGACAGACAAGCAAGCCGATAAGCTGAAAACGCAAGTCAACTATTCATTCATTTCTGCAGTATGATTCCACAGATAGAAGATATTTATTTGACATCAACCTTTCATGGAAAAAACACGAGTTACTAAATTCGAAAATATAGGAATCAGGAAGTCTATTTCTGTTTTTTGTTTTATTAGGGTTTAAAGACACTTTCGTCAGTCAGTGTCGGACAGTTTTACTAGTGGAGGAAGCCGGAGTACCCGGAGAGAACCATCGAGCAGCTGCGAGCATCTATCAGTCTCCTCAGTGTATTAACTCCGCACAACCAGGGTTAGCATTGGTTGAAAGCAAGTGCATCATCGACGTGAAGTACGCCTTAGTGTACAGTGCCACCGTGCCCTCGCGGGGAAGTCCACTGGATGTCGATCCCGAATCAGAGCCTTCGATGTCGTCATCGAATCAACTCTTCGCAGGGCCCAGCAATAAAGTTGAAACGGTTTACCGATTAATCGATTAATCAATGATCAACATCTTGATCGATCCAAAAAGTAATTGTTCGATTGACCGTTACTTTTGAACTACTGTATCATATGGGTCAACAAAGGAACAAACTTGCTCCAAAACAAGCAAACATTGTCACACTGACTCACCTCAATTATTATATGAGACAAAGTAAAATGTGCAAGTTACTTGCTGACATACTTGTTTACTTGCATGATCATCATACTGTATCAGTAGCTGGAAATTGTCATTCTTAACCCTTTACCCAATGCGGGTAGCAGACGATACTTGTAAAATAAATTCATGAATTACTAAACATTTTCAATTTTTGTTTCAAAAACATAGCTTATGACCCTCATTGGAACGAGCTCAAAGAGCTCGTTCCAATGAGAGGTCATAAGCTATGTTTTTGAGACAAAAATTAAAAACATAATAAATTTGAATGGAGAATTTTGTATATAGGCCTAGTCGGTTTTGTTTGTTACGTTGGGTAAAGGGTTCATGCTGTAAATCATCAGCGGTATGGCAGTTATTCAGATATTTATTTGGACAATTGATTAATCGGTTAACCAAGAAAACCCCTTAACCGTTTCAGCTCTATCCAGCAACTGCTTTCTATCCTTGCTTTTAATGAATGAAGGGGCTCCAATGAAATCGCCAGCTTCTTTTTTTTTTAAATCCGTAAAAATCATTTTGGGACCACACTCAATATTATTTGTAATTTTACCTTTATTGTATTTTAGTTTTCCTGATTTTATGCATAAATTTGATGGAGAGGTCTTGAAAACTAATTTTGCAAAAAACATGATCTCGAGGCAGAAAGAAGTCGCAAGGTCGCAAAGTTATCTGTATTCTATAGAAAATTAGGATCGAATATAGTCAAAATAACGCTGAAGTAACAACCATTACTTATTCCCAGTTCCTTATTCGATGATAACAAATGTCGAATAAGGAACTGGGAATATGTAACGATTGTCACGTCCCCCAAAATTACCATGACAACCTAAATTTCAGGTCGCTCTGGATTTCTTCTATGTCAAGGTGATAGCTAAAAGTTGCGACTTTCTTGTTTAAAAGTGTAAATATTTTCGATGATATTTCTGCTTGGGTTAAATGTAAAATGTAAAGATAGGTATGTGACGGACCCTGAAAACAGATTTGTCACACTAACATAATTCAAACTCTGCTAATTAGGCATGGAATTTAATGTCCATTGTGGCGCACGTGTTGAACGCAGATGGGCATCTGATAACAGATCAATAGTAAGAGAGACAATATTCTCTTCTGTATCATTATCTGGGTAATTAAGGCCAGTTAAATTGTAATTGTTGGAACCAGTGCATCACACATGGTCTGGCCACACACCCATATTACGCATCTATCCTGTCTCCGAAATGTCAAAAGTACCAAAATGCGAGTCTTTCAAAGGAACTTTAAAGCGAGTGTTAAATTAAGATAGATCAAAGCGGCCAAGTTCAAGAGAAGCGATTAACTGAGAATAAATGTTCTAGCTGTCTAAATAAAAATCGGAGGATTTCTCGAAAAATTCATTCCAGCCAATTCCAGTCGGAAGGTGTGTAGGGCTATGGGTCGTTGCCAGGCAGTTAGCCTGAGGGCACTCAGTGAAGGTCTGAATCTAGCCTTGGCCGTCGAGGGTCATAGGCACCGAATTGAAAGTCCGCGTATTGTCGTAACCCTGTGAGGGTTGTAAGGAACCGATAGCAGTTGGTTAACGGTTGCGAACCGTAGTGGCATAGTAGCCAAAGAAGTAAAAGCTGTGACGTTGAGGTCTAGAGACCGTATTAAGAGCTTGAGTAAGCGCTTGAATAGCTCGCGAGTTAAAATAGTTTTAGGCGGTGCGAGAATTGGTGATGTTGAGAACACTTTGCAGAATATTATTATGTAAGCTTTGTTAAGTATATATCTGAAGGCGAAGAATAACTTAGCCCCAGTGATCGTGAACTGTGGTAGACGCCGATTGAATTGTGATTGAACTGTGAGAACGCAGATAGAGTCACACAAGCAGAACATTATATATGTTAAGCCTGACTGACGGTGAAGTTAACCCCGCGTGGAGGAAGCAACGAGAAGTGAATAGACACTTTGTATTTATCACAAACCGTGAGAAGATGAAGATGATGTGAGGTTGATCCAGCGGACACAGCTAGCTGTGGGAGGCGTCGAGGGCCCTAAAGAATAAACTTTTATTCGCGTAATTAGTGTATTCTTGTGGATAATTTTGTGAGTAATTTGTTTCATATTATATTTCTTCGTACATGTAAATAAATAATCTTTCAGTGAATTATCGTTGATCACCTTTTGGCGTTGTAAGCCACAGGCATCTTCAGGAATCCTGAGAGTCCCAAGCGGATAGGGCATTGATAAGGGAGCAAGGTTTACGTTCGAACTGGGGTTCAGACGACAGTCACCGACTGTCTGTCGGCTGAGCACTGATAAGAACATAAATTTTCCTCCATCACTTAACCCCGTTATCCTGCGACATGCTATACTTTTGATTGTGTCTCAATATCCGTCTAACATTTCGAAAAATTGCGAATAAAGCTGTCATCTGTATTGTGAAAACAAGAAAAACCCGTACATAAACTTTTAAACTCCTTGAACGTAGTTGGTTCGGGATGTTGATATTGACTTCATCCGTCATTCCGGCCAATACTTTATCCGCTTAATTCCTCATACATAATTTTCTAACTTCGTTTTTACTAAACTGGTTGAAGTGTCCGAGTACACATACACATGGAAAGGGCTTTTTTCCAAAGTTTTGACCTTTGTTAATGGCCAGATCTCTACAATAAATAAAATGTTCTTTTATTATTTTTCAGCGATGACCATTTCATATTCAATTCGCCGGGGATTATAGTTTTCAAAGAACGAGACTAACAACAATTGGTTTTCGAGCGATAACGCTGGTTCTATTTAATGCAGGTCCTCCAAATTTACATGGTTCATATGTTCATGGAACGGAGCCAGGGAAGCCTGATCGAATTTCAGATTTTTCGACCAAAGATCTTGCTCACTGTTATTAAAAATAGTGCTTTTTGTTGCCGGGTGATAGCTGTAGTTCTTGTTATCACATATCAACCAAACGTACCGAACGTAATCGCCTATGGCTAATAAAGAACCCAATTTATTTTGGACTAGGTAGTTGCAAGATCAAAGGTCAAATGACTGTCATAATAAATAGAACTTTCTCAGACAATTAATCTGAGGTCAATGGCGTTTGTTTTATACGTCTCATATTCACCTGATTTTCAGATTTCGGACTCATCATATTGAGAGAGAAATAATCCTATCGAATTTTCAACGATCAAATGTCAAGGTCGCTGCTTCTAAAACAGCACTTTTTTAGTTCCAGTGATTACTTTAGTTCTATCTATCACAGTGCAACCAAACTTATAGAACGCAATCGTTTAACCCTTTACCTAACATGAAAAGCAGACGACAATTGTAAAACAAATTCTTGAATAACTAATATTTATCATTTTTAGTCTCAAAAACATAAGTTATGACCCCTCATTTGAACGAGCTCGACGAACTCGTTCCAATGAGGATCATAACATGTGTTTTCGAGACAAAAAATAAAAAAAATAATGAGAATTAATTGTCGATTTTTGAGAATAGCGCTTGCCGGTTTTGGCCGTTACGTTCGGTAATGAGTTAAGGACAGTGATGAACCCTATTGATTTAGGACCTCGTAGCCGCAAGGTCAAAGATCACGGGACTGTTGCTATCAATAGCACATTGTTGAAAATTGTTTTTTGGGCAATAACGTTTGTTATATATGTCACCTGCTTCCTTTTTTGAGTCTGTAAAATTCCTGAAAAAGTGTGTCCATAAAGTCCATAAGGAAAAACAAATCTAAGATGAAATGTTTTCTCGTTTCTGTTTCTAAAGATGAGATTCTCCATTACCGTAGACAGAATTGCACACACAAAATTCAGGCCTGGCATTATCAGGAGAGCGAATTATTCGCTCGCCTACTGCTCGCCTTAAAAAATTAAGGAGGGCGAAAATTAGCCCTCCTGGCCTTAGAAAATAATGATTACCATAACAGGCCATTCCTAAAGCCCACATCATATCAGATCTCTTCTGTGTTAGTGGTCTCTGTAAGACGACCACACTGTCCCTCCCACGCCTCCGGGCCTTGCAGAGGCCCGGAGGCGTGGGAGGGGTAGTGTAGCCATCTCACAGAGACTACCTTGTTAGCAGCACCAAATAAAATGTGCAAAACCCTCTGGGCACAATTCATTAATAATAAAACTTCATTTTGCCACTTTTAGCTTTCGTAAGCTTGAGGAGAGCTAATCGGCCCCCTAGGCCATGTAAGGGGAGCGATTTTTAGCCCTCCAGCATTTTTAAGAATGCCTGGCCTGCAAAATTACAACAGATCACGACTTGGTTGCGATCTTATCTAACTTTCGTATCTGCTATGGTAATGGTATTACTCTATGTCGTTCTTCTGCAGTGCTAAAGCCGAACGTTTATCCACACATCCCCCGTGGGAACCCCGAAAAAGTAGCAGTGCTTGTTTACTGCAGTATATAAGTTCTACTTTAATGGTAAAGTAGGACCCGGAACTAACACTTGAGCTGGAAGTCCTCTAAGATGGGTATCATTGGTATAAACGATTGGCTAAATTTGATTTCATACCTGTGTTGTGGTCGTGATATAACCAAAGATGCTGAAAATGACCTTAGACACCAATAAATAAATAAATAAATAAATAAATAAATAAATAAATAAATTTACCCCAAAATTTGAAAAGCATTCACAAAACTGTTATCCTTTCCACCTCGAGTAGGAACGTATGGCCTGTTGAACTTATTTTGTAATTCGCTCTCAGAGATTGCCCATGATGTCTCATACATTTTGAGTTTTATGTGTAGGACCTGACGAAGCATATGCATATAACTCTTCAATCACCTCCGCGTGCACATCTGACCATCAAATCAACATGGATTCGACACCTTTTTAATTTTTTTTTCGTAACAAATGGCCTACCATTCCTCATGAATCGAACACATCGTTCCAATGATGTGTCATAAACTATGTACACATTGACAAAACACTAAGAGGTTACGACAGTTTAGTTAGAGATATAGTTAATGGCAGGGACGTGGCGAGAGGGGGAGGATGTCTCACCTCCCCCCAATCCTGGCCAAAATTTCCTGTAGTTGGAAATTCGGAGGGCAAGTCATGAGGAGTTGGAAATTCCATCTATCTGGATTTTAGAGCTTCGTTGGTGATGCTGGTGTCTCCTTCATTTCCCGAAATTCCAAGTCGGTTTCAAATCGGCAAAAAGTCCAAGTGTTACTATTTACAACTACAGTGTACGCAATATAGAGCTTCATAAGTATGCATGATGTCAATCGGTACGAGATTGCTATACTATGTTTACTTATCGTAAAAAAAATCCTCGAAAAGCACTTCAAGAAAATCATTTCATGTAAAATCGTCATCCTGAGTTAATGCCAATATTCACAGTTACAAAATGATGAAACATCGAAAATTGATCATTCCTGCATAAGATCTGATTTAATGTTAGGACAGTGTGAATTGCTCAAAGTTCTCAGCTTGAGCATTTGTTTAGCACATACTCAATTCCCAGAATAATACCAAATAATAATAATCTGATGGTTCTATTATAAATGTGTTGGCATTTTAGTTACTAGAATCAATTTTATGCCCTCCTTTCGTGGCTTCATTTTCAAAATGTTTCTCGGTAGTGAATTTCCAACTATGGGAATGGACCGGGAGGGGGGTTTACCCCTCCAGGTCCCTTCCTTAGTTGGAAATTCTCTACCCTATACCTCTCCACTCAGAAATCTCTAGCCGTCCCTGGTTACTATATCTCGAACACTGTGCAAGCTTACAGGTTAACGTCTAAGGAACACAAAAGAATATATCAACTACTCATTGACCTCTGTGATATACGTCTGATCGTGACGAGATTATCGACTGTTTCCGACAAAACAACTTACGGAATTTTTTGATCAATAAAACTCGATGTATTCAGGAAGTTCTGATAAATTAGTCTCTCGTTTATACCGCGTAGCATAATATATGACTCTTTTCTCTCAGCAATCTCGAATTTGAGGTCGATGTCGTTATTGCACCCAGTTGCGTACTTCTGTATACTATCTCATTGAATTTGTGGACATATGATTAAGCCAAATAGTTGTTAATGTGTTTTTGATCACTAAAAGGATCAACTGATCAAATCCGCGAGAGACGTGCACGAAGCTCGAGGCATGAGCTTACTAAACCATAATAGTCCTACAATTTAATGTGACAATTTATCCGCCCCGCAATGGACAACCACAAGATCCATAGCGATTTAGAGGGTTTACCAAGTGACAAACTGGAAAGGATATATCTTTTGAAAACAATAGTACGATACTTTTATATTAACAACCCGTCGTACAGTACAGTCGCTATGGACTGGTCGAAATCCATGTGTGGGCAGTTCAATTCAATCTTTATTTCACAGCATACAGCATACAAATACAAACGAGAGAGAGAGAGAGAGAGAGAGAGAGAGAGAGAGAGAGTAAAGTTACAAAATTAATGAATGATGTATAAATGTATACTGTGGGGAATGACATAGCCTTGCGACTGTCTTCCTGTCATCCCCTAGACAATCAAAATAATAAATAAAATAGAATGGCAAATGGCAAGTGTTAAATTCAAGTTAAATGTAGTCGATCCAGACAGCAGGTAGTTGTTTTGTTATATTAACATCCTTTACATTAGAATTGAGTATTGTTTCCACATCATGGATCAAACTCCCAAGAGTTCTGTCTCGGGTTGTTTTAACTCGTCAATCAACTGTGTTTCCGAATCCTAATCGAATCAACAGTATTTCCGAATAAAAAAATACAAAACAATTTTTATACGCATTCCTTAGTAGGCCAGTACAATTATCGTAGGCTAATGGGGCGATGTAAAAAACCGGAATACCGCGGGACAACCTTTTCATCTGCTTGTGGGAAGAGAAGAGATGAAGGTAATAACGACCCCGAGAGTTCCAACTAGGCGAAGCAGTCAGGGTATCTTGGGTTGGAACACCTAACATTGACTTCGTATGCGTTTAAAATTGATTGAATAAAGTTTTGTTAAATGCCTTTCGGGTGAGGGTTTTTATCGTTGTGTCTAAGTCATTCCACAGTTTGGGAGAATAAAAGTATGGAATAGCGGCTGAGAACTGAGTGCGGGGTTTGTGTGTGATTAGGTTTCCACATTGCCTAGTATTCATACCAGATGGGTTAGAGTACACTTGGAATGTATTATCAAAACTGACAGGGAGGGTGTTTATAGACCAGTCGTACATGAATAGAAGTGAATGTAACTTGTACAGATCATTAAATTTCAGGATTTTCAAACGTTTGAAAAGAGGATCGGTGTGTGAGTTGAACTTTTTGTTCGCTATGATACACACAGCCTTCTTTTGAAGATTCAGAATTTGTTTAGTGGCTGGTGTATTGCCCCAAATTTGTATCCCGTAAATTTAATGGCTTTGAAATAAAGTGAAATAGAGTATACGTAGTGTCTCGAGCGGCAAAAAAATCTTGACTCTATTCAGGATATAAATTGCCCTGGATAGTTTCGTACAGACTACGGATACATGATGATTAAATCTAAGGTTCTCGTCCATGTCAATTCCTAGGAATTTTATGAATTTGTGTTGGCGATTATTACCTGCTATTATTAAGTGATGTCCACGCATGCGTTTACCAGGTAATAAAAATCATCATCAGCAAAATTTTAATTAGTGAAGCACCGGGTTGAACCCGGTGCTTCATTAATTAAAGTTTTGATGATTATTCCTATAATAAGTATTTGGAATCTAATATTATTGTGTCCGTTGAAATATTACCCGTGGAAAGTGACAATTCTCGGCAGATGTTCTGTATAAGGTATCGCTTCAGTAAATATTTGAATTAGAGTTACCCGCCTTGAAATGATGCAATCTCTAAAAATAAGCAGCCTTGGGAAAATATATTGTTTCAATAAACATTTTAAACTTTCTGACATCTTGCATTATTGTTGAATATTGCAGATGAATAAAGAGGGTGATTTGATGACTTTCGTACCGAAAAAATACAGTTGACTTTTTGTGTGGTTTTGTTGGGAATTCCCTGAAAAATAGGTGCACGTGACTGGTACTTCCCTTCCGGTCAGATTTTCCCTCTTATTTGTTGTATGACCCCCTGTTTTCGGGTCAGAAAAAGTGGTCTGAAGGGCTATACTTGACAAAGATATTTGAATGCCAAAATTAAAGTGATGGATCATAATTTTTTTCGCTTGAACGTTATAATGGTCGCCTATAGGAAAATATTTACTGTTGTGATGCCTTAACATTTTCTCTGTAACATGGTTGAGTGTTGTAAGAAAATACGAACAAGAGATAAGTTTAACAGTAATCTGCCGGAATCCAATAAATAACCGAGACACAAAAGAGTGTATAAAATTATAACCCACAATTCTTCTTTAGAATCAGATTCAGATAGTTTATTCACAGTTTTCATAAATAATGATTACAAATACATAATTATATTTCATAAGTTTAGTAAATAGTATACTGTAGGGGGTGGGGTATCCAAATTGGCTGTCTACCTGTCACCCACTGGAAGTAAATGTACTTTCAAGCAGACAGTGACCAAGTAGTTGAGATTTAGGGCAAAACAAGTATTTGACTCCAAGTTGGGACTGGGGTCGAATGTTTTCACCGCCGAGATGCATTTGCAGCAGGATGTCTTCCAGCATAAACGCCAGTCGGAGATTGGTGGTTAGGGATTGGTACATTGGTACGAAACTAGCTGCTCTTATAGGCCGCTCCATTACTCGGTGCCAACATCAACAACACTCGATGTCGTTCGGAGATAGATAAAGGAATAATTCATTATATAGCGTGTGATTTGATGATAAATGATGAAGTGCAACCACAAACAGAGTGCAGTGATCAAAATGAGGCATACAATCACTCACCGCTGTCAATATAACCCTTTACCTAACATGAAAAGCAGACGACACTTGCAAAAATAAAATTTTGAATAGCTAATTTTTTTCATTTTTTGTCTCAAAAACATAGTTTTATGACCCCCTCATTGGAACGAGCTCCACGAGTTCGTTCCAACGAGGGTTCATAACCTATGTTATTGAGACAAAAAATGAAAAAATAATGAAAATTTATTCGCGATATTTGAGAATAGCGCTGGCCGGTTTTGGCCGTTACGTTGGGTAAAGGGATGATGGAAACAGACATTTGGGTCCTGCGAACCTTGGAGATTCGACTCAATTTCGAATCTTGCCACTGATTCTTTTCGATTCGATTTAAAACCATCTCGGTTATTCGAAAAAATCGAAAACTGTAGAGATTTGGTTTTCATACAATTATTTATTGTCGACTTTCTGAAGGGAACAACTCACCCTGCAATCTTCTGATGAATAAGATTGAACGTATCCAGTCTAAGTAGAGAGCACAAACTCAGTCGAAAAATTCATAAAAATGCCATTTGAAGCGGTATTTGATAGCTCCTTTGCACAATATATCGTCCAGTTAAGTGCATCAAGGCATCATCTGCAATGCTTTGGCATTGCAGATGGCGCCTTGTTGCACTCAAATGACAATAAATGTCTTTTTCTTCGACCACCTTAGTGATAGCTGTCAATTTTCTAATAGTCTAGTATGCCTATTGATAATGGGTTTACGACGGATCTAGCATGTACAACTATTTCTATCCATCTGGATGAGCGTGCCTGAAAAACTAAGTTTCTGTTTCCAATTTACTATAGCTGTCAGTGGGAGAAAACTTCATTTTCACCCAAAATTGATTTTCCATCAAATGTGCGTTCATATAGTCAAATAGTTTTGTCTTGTGGTTTCCATAATAACACACCTGACTCCATCTTTCGCCACGACTATGACATCACAACAGACTGCACAACAAGCCTCCCATAGTGGAACCCTGGGTACTCCGATAGTGATACTCCAACAGTGGGCTACCCTGTACAAATATCCTCCAGTTTCCGTATGTACTGCATTTCTCGTGCATACTGTGTACTGCCACATGAACACATCTTGGAAAGTTGTAGAGGACGGGGCAGAGCTGGCGGAATCGGGAGGGAGATGCAGCCATGATTCCCTCACTTTTTCATATCAGATTTCACCCCTCCCGCACTATTCATGAATGAAGAATTATCAACAGAGGTTTCTTAATAAACATTTATTTATTTATTTATTTATTTATTTATTTATTTATTTATTTATTTATTTATTTATTTATTGATTGATTGATTGATTGATTGATTGATTGATTGATTGATTTATTTATTTATTTATTTATTTATTTATTATACAAACTGTCCTTTATTATTATTATTATTATTAATTATTATTATTATTATTATTATTATTATTATTATTATTATTATTATTATTATTATTATTATTATTATTATACAAACTGCCCTTTTATATTGTATTGAAAAAGTATTTTTATCTTGGCATTGTTTTTACATCATTGTTGGTTACCACTACAGGCAGACAGCAATGATGTAGAAACACTGTTAAGTCATTTGCTACTAGCAATGGTGTAGAAACACTGTTAAGTCATTTGCTGCTGTGTACAAGTAGATACGATAGTTATTATCATAAAATTAATCTGAAGATTTAAGGGTTAACACGAATACCAGACGACACTTGCCCAACACATTCTGGAATAACTAAAGAAAATCTTATTTTGGCATCAAACCATAGCTGATGACCCTCATTGGAAAGCTCACAACGAGATATACCTTTGAGGCAATAATTGGAGAAAAGTATAATTAGTGCCCCCTCCCTACGCAAAATAGGGTTGTAGAAACGTTAGTGAGGACAGGGGGTTACGTGTAGGAGCTGGACGCTTAGTGAGTCTCCAATATCAATGGTATGGGCTCTGTGTCTATCTGGGATAACAAAGAAGGACAAAAAAACCCCAACCAATTGGGACTGTCCGAGAGAGACAACTCTATATGGGAAGATATGATTCTTGACAAGAGAAAAATGCAATTTGATTGATTGATAAATTTCTTATCTGTAGTCTGATTGGCTGAGTTTCTTCATACAGTCTCTATATATTCGGAACAAGAACAGGAATCGGTGGAACATCATTGAAAGTAGACAGAACGGTTAGAAAAAATCTAAAAATACTGGATCAAATCGCATTGTGTTCCAAGCTGAAGGTTCTTCTGCTCCACGGGAATAGACTATACGAAACAGTCAAACACACCACAGGCAACTGGACTACACTTTAATTATAGTCTATACCAATACGAATTTGACATAATACAAGGCTATAGATAATTGAATAGTTCTGAGACTCGTCCCTTAGGCTAAAAGTTGACCAACATGGGATACAGATCGTCACTACTATACTACCAGAGTACTTTTGCCATTTAACATGCCCCAACATTCAGCCGGGAAAGCGTTCAGAAAAAAGGCAAGGCAAAAGTAATAAACATTCTTTAAAAGTATCTCCAACAACCGGCATTTGGTCAATGGCAGCAGAAATATTTTGTCCCCTCCACCTCATATCAACGACAACAGAAAATTTATTTGGCCTCGTGTTAGATAAAGTGGGTGTATTCCCAATAGTTGAAGGTTTAGAGTCTTTCCTGGGGAAAAATGATTTTCTATGCCAATTGGACCACACTTAGAACCTTTAAGGCCTAATTTCCTAGAAAGGCATACTTTAGAAAAATGCCCCAAGGATGAGAGTACATAAAACAGTTTTGAGATTTCTTGTATGGTTGTATTTAATTATTGACATTTTTCAGGAATAATGTGTGGCGAGAGGGATTGTGTCCTCAGTCCCCACACCAACTACCCCTGGCTACGCCACTATAGTCTTATGCTTTTCAAAAGTTTGTGTTGTGATACATATCGACACTCGAATTGTTAACGACAAGTCTACTTCCGACTGAGTGTAGTTTGTTTTTCATAGCGTCACTCTTATCGACAAATCTATAACGTTTCCTATGCAACACCATGGAAAGAAATAGAATCAATACTTCAAAAATAAAAAAATAGCATGCAAGAAGAAAGCTCGAGATAAAGATATTAAAAAATCTATGACTGCCTAGGTTAATTAAGTACTGTGGAGTTATAAGTCTATAATGCTTTAAGTACAGATTTTAAAGTGTCCGGATAAACTAATCTCACATCACACCAGCACTTTATCGATCCACGACGAGGAAGTAAAGAAACTGTGCATTTATGTTGCATGTCTAACGTACCAGATCATTGAAATGTATACAGTTCTCAACCCTTCCATAACCTTTGCAGTGTCTGTAAACTGTAGAAGATTGACACCTCACAAAGTATACGCAGTTGTATTGACACTGAAGAGGTAGCAGCGTCTCAGAAGACAGCGGCCGGGGAGGGTGTGTGGCAAACTGTTTTATGGCGTAACAGTTTTCACTTCACCAAACATCCCAGTGTTTATACCTAGCACGAGGGGCGCGGTTGCTCAGTAGGTAGAGATGCAGGCTACAAGCCGAGGAGTCCTCGGTTCGAATCCCACCTGCGGCAACCGCGTTGTGTCCTTGGACAAGGCACTTAATCTCAATTGCCCACATGGGGACACGATGGCGCGGTGTACTAAAGGGGTACTGCACGCCGATGGTGAACTTGTCTTCAACCAATGCTAACTCTGCTTGTGTGGAGTTAGTATGTTGGAGAGTCTGGCAGCTGCTCGCCGTTGCTCAGTGGTTCTATTCGGGTACACCGCTTCATACATTCGTAAAGCTGTCCGACACGGGGTGACCCTGGCTGTCGAAAGTGTCGTTAAATCCCAATAAATGAATAGCCCTCTCCAGTAAATAAAGCTCACCTATTCCCAGACATCGTCGTTGTAATGTCAAGGGAGGAGTTGATAGTTATTTGCCGAAAAGCACTGACCTGTAGAGGGTTATGAGGTAAAGAATGATAGAAATAATAAGGGTCTGGCTCAGACTTCTAATAATGCAATGAATAATAATAATAATGCAATGTTAACGTCTAGAATCCACCGCAGTGCTATCTGACTTACATTATTACCCCGTATCATAGGCGAACTCACCCTTTGATCACCCCATGGTATTCTCAGCTCAACTCAACGGTGCATACTGCCGGTGCTTCACAGACGGGCACTCAGGCAAGCGTCTCAACAGCTCCCTATTTTACACCTAGGTACGGTGAGGATTGTGTAGTATGATGAACATTCCGAACGTCCACAGCTGGCACGAGATTCAACGTCGCAGAGTCACAAACTCAAACTTCGCTGATCCCACACCAGCCACTACTGTGGGAAGCACCCGAATCAATCGCTCTTTGGTCACCCATCCAAGGATTATCCGGGTTCGACGTTGCTTAACTTCGGTGAGCTGACGAGAACCGGTCTCACTTCGCCAGTGCTCCCGAATTTCTGGGGAATTTCTCTTTCTTTGAATTGCATAATAGTCCTTCTTTATAAGCTCCAGCTCATTCCTGTAGGTTACGATTAGTCATCTGCTAAGCATCCCGTGGTCGCTTGGCTATAACTAACGGCTTTCAACGAAAGAAGGCTAGTACATGCTTGGCTACCAGAGGGAACGAACAGACCGTTTTACCATAGCGCCATCTTACATCCGGGACTTTATATGCCCGTCTTAACCAGCCATTGAGGTTTATTACTAAAAATTGCATCCACGTTTGTTGTACAGTACTGATGGCCGCAAGCATATCGTTTGTTTCCACTTTATAAATATTATTTTCCAATGCTGTTGTTCTTTTCCATCGATAGTAAAAATGGCTCGATTATTCGGTATTGTTGATAAAATAATGTTAATGTCGACTTGACGTTGAGAGTTATGACGAACGTCGTAACGAACATGAAGGATTATTATATACTTGATAAATAACCACATTTCTATTGGCTGGATCTTATACACGTGACTGGTACACAAAAATTCATGTACACCGGTTTTCCAGTGAATATCAACTTTCTAAATATAGCTTTTGCAAATCCCCTGTCTAGTTCTATTTCAATCGACGTAATCTCTTTTGCATTGTTTATTTTTATGTTATTCTGCAGATGAAAACTATTTTATTGTTAACTAATAGTATTTCTGGTTGATATAATTGCACTTTTAATTGACAAATAGAAGATTGGTTTTTGAGGATGGTGTGTTTAATAAAACAGTTATGGACTTTTGTGGTGGTAAACGCCTCGGTCAATATAGGTCTTTTAGGTTCAAATCACATCATATTCACACCACAAAAGTCCATAACTGTGTATTGTAAAATGAAAATGATAAATATGGAAATATAACGTCGCAAAATACACAAATTTCTGGCACACAACCTGTGTACTCTTTGGAAATGAAAACGAAGGAGAGTAGGTAAATTGTCGAAGTTTATTTAATAAAACGGAGACTAATGACGAAGCGTTCAATGCCGATCAGCAGTTCGGTACACGTGTATGCAGTGTTGATGAAAAAGCGGGTTTGAACACGCATATCGAGTACCGGGCGCAAAATGTTGTTAAAATGGTCTACTGGTGTCGGTCGGAAAGACTGACTGGGATGACAGGCCACTCAGGTCACAGTATATCGAATAACAAGGCGGGGCAAATATCTAACTATTTTATATATAATAACTAGAAATTATTTCATATTTAACATATCATTTAGTGCATAACCACAAATCATCATATATATATATATTGAGGAATATTCTCTCAGGTGTAACATTCATAGACAAACACCTAACTTCACGTTTATTAATTAATTATTCAATTAATTATTTATTTATTCGTTTATTTAATTCGGTTTCTATTCGACCGTTAATAAATAGGTGAAGTTATCTTATCTATATCTCCGACACGAGGTGACCCTGGGTGTCGAAAGTGTCATTAACCCCCAATAAATAAATTTATCTATTTCACAGAGTCTTGTGGTTGCCACTATTACTTGTCCGTCTAATTATTGTAGCTAGCCCATGGCAATCATTTGACTATAAAAAGAAGGATGCTTGTTTTCAGATGTTTGTCGTCTTATGATAATACATATACTTCCAAATATTGTTCACCGAATTGTTCTGGTCCTTGGAATTAGTTTATACACAGATAGGCCAAAATAACACTACAATGTCATCCCATGGGGACTCTAAACGACGTATCACAAACGGGTCGAAATGACATTATAACGCCACTCCATGGGGACTCTGGACGACATATGACAAACATGTCGAAATGGCAATACAACGTCACCCCATGGGGACTCTGAATGACGTATTAGATTATTCTTCAGCCTAAATGTCCATCTGTGGTGTCTGTACAACTTTCTCTTGTAAGAGACTTTATGTACCATGTGTTTGGTCAACCTGTGAACGATGTTACCATGAACGATGTTTTTATTTTTCTGAATGTCATCTAGGGACCTGCGAACCTCCGGTTTCGGCTCAAATCGAATCTCTGCTAAGGTTTCGAATCGAATCGAATCGCGAATCCTGATACCTGTCAGTCAGTAGAATGATACTATCATAGGGAGGCGTACTCCAGCATACGTATAAATTAGACAAGCCCAAAACTGTTGGAATCGTGGTGAAAACTGCGCAAACTGTCAAAATGCTGAAATTGCAGTGTAATCTGTAGCTTTTGGCGACAGACATTTCTCGTGGATCCGCGAAAGAAAGAAATAGCAAGCAATTACGTGGACGTTATTTTGTATCATGAAAGTAGCGGGTACTTCGAACGTAGTAACTCCTTGCATGCTGCTGGCAGATATTCCTGCCCAGGTCAGGATTTCTCGTGCCACTGATATAAAGAAGTTTGGCACACTTAATCAAATTTTTCCTCTGTAAGTGGCATGTTTTTTTCATCAATTATTTCTTGAGTAATTTAGATGAATTTTTTATCAAATCTAGTCATGGCTGCTTTACAGCAGCCATGACTAGATTTAATCAAAAATATTTTGGAAATACTCAGCGAGTTTAGAGTTAACGCTATGCATGTCCAATGTGACGGACGAATACATCTTTTAAATGGAATTGAGCTTGGGTTCGAAAATGTTGAACCTCGGTGATTGGTTTCGAGCCGAATCGAATCATCGCCGCGGTTTCGAGCCAAATCGATTCTCGAACCGTTCTCATACCTCTAATGTCATTCCTCTGATTGTTTTTAGTTTGTTTGTTTGTTTGTTTGCTAGTTTAAATAAGTCCTTATCCATTGCATTAGTTTTCTAGTTTTTTGTAAGACTGTTACAATTCGACTGGCTGGTTTTAAGTGTTTCTTTTTCTTTTTCAATATATATCTACTAAAATGGATGCGCACTGCCTACAGAACAATTAATTATTCACATTCAATGTTTTAACACAAATGACGATCACAAGGGTTATATAAATGAGAGAGATGGAATTATGTATTCGCCCAAAATGTCAGGCGACACTAGGTATAAAAGTACTTTGGGGTGTATGTGACCATCACAAAAAACAGCAGAAACCAAGTGCTCTCTATATTCTCGATTTGCAGAAGTTACTTGCTCATATTCACGCGCGTCTCATGTGTAATCTATCTGTTATGGAGCCCTATTATTATATCAGAATTGATATGTTCTTGGTTAATAATTATAAACAATTTTATATTTTCTTAACTTTTTTTAACTCAAAGTAAACAGACTTTATACCATGATTACCTATTCAACTGAATATGAAAAGCCTATGACATAAATTATAGCTTTACACACCAACCGTGATGAACACGTCAGCAATGGGATTTCAATTGCAAAAATTTAAACCTATACTAGAACTACATCCACGTTTACCTTTGGTGACGTCGACCTGAATGCAAACTTGTCTAAATTTATCGCACGCCACCTTGCGAAGAGTGAAATGGAAGTGGCAATTATTTATTGCGTTTTTAAATGGGTTTACCTCATAATATGTCAAAAATTAACAAACATGCATTGTCTCATGTTAATAAAGCATGCATAACTCGAAATAGTATGTTATTATGTTATTAAAACGAAAAAGGCTCAGTTTCTTTTTTTCATTTCGTTTCGGCGATAAAAATTGACAGCGGAAGTACCGCCCACCGATGCTCGTGTAAACAAAAACAGATTCGCACGAAGGTTCGTCTGGTGCTCAGTAAAATCGAGAAAAAATGATGGCGACTCTTAATAATCTGACGGTCATGGTATAAATAAAATATACCCAAAGTAGCTTGGTGTACCAAATGTTCACCACTCGTGGTGAACATTTGGTACACCAAGCTACTATGGGTATATTCTATATTTATTTGAGTTGAAAGCTTATTTTTCCTAAGTGACCGTTCAATGTACCTATTGCATGTTTGCAAATACTGCTACACGGGATCTATTTTTATCTCACTAATCGTTTGTGTGAGTAACACGTATTTACTTGCAATCAGACAAGGAGCTAGAAAGTTAATGAGGTGATTTAATTGAGCCAATCTGACATTTAGTGGAAAACAAAATTACTGGAGAAATTTCTCTTTCTGAAACTTTCTATTTGATGACTATATAAACCTCTGTCACCATACATTAGTCATTCATTCATCTCATGGTTTCAACTCACATATACAGCATTAAGAAGTGACAATTGTTTATACATTTAGCATTCATTGAACATTGGAGATTATTATTACAGGACAGTGCATTATTTTATATAACAGCTGACATTATTATTTATTTCAAGGAATATTATTTTTGTGACCTGAAACAATCTTTTCGGTACTTGAAGAGGATTGTCTCGTGAACCAGATTGAACTGAATTATTTTCAAAGTACATGTGGGGGCCAGCAGTTATTATTCCATTTGAAGTCTGCTGAGTGTTTTATTACAAATTATGGACACTGCTGGGTTTTGGAGTGAACCTTTCTGACTGAACATTTTATTACAATATATTGGAGATTGTAGCTTCTGAACATTCTGGGACATTTTAATGTCAACTGGAAAGTTTCTTCATCACACCTGTTACTGGATTCTATTTAACTGTGCTTTGGTTTCTTTAATGAACTCGTTTTTTGTCTAAATTCTAGAGAGAGCTTAAAAGCCACTCTAACCCGGATTCTCCACGAATTGTAACTTGTAACTGGGATGTCAGTCACTTAAACATTTTCTACCAGGACTGAACTTTGATCTACCAACTATTTCCAAATTCATCGTTTAACGTTCCTAACTTGATTTATATACATATTATTTATTTATTGGTGTTTAAGGTCACATATTTTTGCAGAATGGCTAACCATGACCGTGACAGTTTTACGGGTGGAGGAAGCCGGAGTACCCGGAGAGAACCACCGAGCAACGGCGAGCAACTGTCAGCTCCCCAACATTCCAACTCCACACAAGCAGGGTTAGCATTGGTTGAAGACAGGTGCACCATCAACGTGCAGTACGCCTTTGTACACAGCGTCACCGTGCCCCCACATGGGCAATGGGGGTGAAGTGTCTTGCCCAAGGACACAACACGGTTGCCGCAGGTGGGATTCGAACCGAGGACCTCTCGGCTTGCAGCCTGCACCTCTACCAACTGAGCCACCGTGCCCCCCTGATTTATATACATTCGTGGATAATATAAACAACATTTCAAATATACAACAAAAACACACATATTTTAGTACAAACTGGAAGAAACTTGAAATGACTAATAACTGCTTTTTATACTAAGCTATAATGAAGATTAGAATGAATTTGTTAATTACTTAATGTGTTGTACCTGTACGAGCTCGTTCCAAAGAGGGGTCATAACCTATGTTTTTGAGACAAAAAATGAAAAAATAAAGAAAATTAATTGGCGATTTTTGAGAATAGCGCTGGCCGGTTTTGGCCGTTACGTTGGGTAAAGGGTTAATGTTCATTTGTGAACAACATTTTGCGAACAAATATTTCCTGTTCATTTCAAATGTTTAGTAAAGTTATATTCACATTACCAATCAACCGATTCTGAAAAATAGCGAAATCCACGACGAAGGACATGACTTGCCTGTGTTCCGTTCCAAGAGCCCAGAAATTCTTTCCGACATTAATGTTACGGAAGCAGACATCTACGAGATACTAAGCTCGCTAGAAATCAATAAAGCAGTCGGCCATGACGGCATCAGTAATCGAATGCTGAAGGAGACACGGCAAACATTATACAAGCCACTCTTTTTATTATTCCAGCAGTCACTTACTTCTCGCACGCAGTACCGCCGAGAAGGGGGGGGGGGGGGCAAGGGGGGCAGTTGCCCTCGGGCCCGGGCCCTTATGGGGCTCGGTTGCCCTCGGGCCCGGAGTTCCGGGCCCTAAAAATGAAGCGAGAGAGAGAGAGAGAGAGAGAGAGAGAGAGAGAGAGAGGGGGGGGGGGGGGAGTGCGTGCGTCATAATAACCAAGTCCTCCGAGCTCCGACCGTCACAACATTCAGTCATTCACAGTTAACGACAGTGCGTAACGACAACTGTGCATGTTGTAACGAAACATCAGTGACGTCGACTGTGCATCATAGTCTATGATGATTCATAGTGCATGCTGTGTGAACTTGTGTCGCAACATCAGAAGGCCTACGTGACGTCAATTCGTCAAACGCAGTCTTCATTAAATATGTCGGTGTATGTTCATAAATCTGGAGCCCAGAAAAGGCAAGAAAAGAGAAAGCGCGATGAAGAAAGTAAAAGGTGTTCCAGGACACTGTTTGAACTTGGTGTAAAAAAGAGCAGGCAAGCCGAAGCTATCGACGGCTCCGACGCTGAGGGGCGAGAGGATAATAATAGTTTTGCTGAACTTTCCAAATCAGGCGATGAAAACGTTATTCGGGCAGAACATAATGCTGAACTCGATTCTCCGAGTGGCGATCAAGATGGTGATAAACATTCGGACACTCGAGGTGAGTCAGAATCTCAGTTAGAAAGTGGCCCCTCGACTAGTTTAGTTTCAGATGATTCGGGCCCATTCGACATAGGTTTCTTGCAGAAAGTTCCTGATCGAGAGGATGCAGAACTTTTAGTCCAAAGGGGGCATCTGCCACATCCGTCACAGTTCCCCATTGATTCAACAGGTCGCCGTTTTCCCATTTGTCTAGCATGTCTACTAGACTTCTAGGGGGCTGACTGTTGAAGACTTTCAAACGCTGGCAGATCGCAATGTTCTCATGGGGTTAAGTCGGCTATGACTGTAAACATTGCGATATTACAGTAAACGGTTCTGAAGCTCATATTTCAAATTCTCTAATTCTGTCTTGAACGTATGACAGAAATATGAAACTTTGAAACATGCTGTTTAAAACGGGAATTTTCCCGTTAAAAAAACCAAGAGGATTTTCACTCCAGAAGCCACCAGAATGCTTCATTTGATCGCTCATTTCAAAACTTTTCTGGGGGGAGAACCCCCCCCCCCCACCCCCAGACCTCCTTACAAAGCTCGTGCCTTCGGCACTCGCGGCAGATGCCTTCGGCATCTGCAAGATCCCCCCCCCCCCCCCTGTATCCGCCACTGCCAAGGGGCCCCCACTCAGTAGCTTGCTCCTGGGCCCGACCTCCCTCTCGGCGGCCCTGCTCGCATGTACACATCAGACTGGAAGCTGGCGACAGTTATACCAATCCTCAAGAAAGGCAACACCCACGACCCTAACAACTATAGGCCCGTTTCTCTTCTTAGTTGTGTGAGTAAAGTCATGGAAAAGGTTATTTTCAAGAAAATATTCGACCACTTTCACAACAATAATCTGTTCTTTAAATACCAATCTGGCTTCCTACCGAAACACAGTACTGTATTCCAACTACTAGAAATCTACCACAACTTATGTTTAGCCCATGGCAACCGTCTCTTCTCACTAGAGGTTTTTGTGACATATCAAAAGCATTTGATAGGGTCTGGCACAAGGGGCTTATTTTTAAATTGAGGCAATATGGTATTACAGGATCCATCCTGGAATGGTTCGAAAGCTATATGAAAAATCGTCAACAACGAGTAATAATAAATTCTGCTTATTCCGACTATCTCTCTGTTAAGTCTGGAGTACCGCAGGGATCAGTGCTGGACCTCTACTCTTTTTGATTTACATCAATGACATTTCTGAATATATGTCCTCTGCAGGTTCGTGTAAGCTATTCGCAGATGACGTATTTATAACAAAAAAACAATTCTGATCTTGATCAGCTCAGTATAGATATTAATCTTGAACTTAATGTTGTATTAGAATGGGCTCAGCAGTGGCTCGTAAATTTTAACCCATCAAAAACCAAGGTCATGCTATTTACCAGGAAAGCAGTAGCCGTGAGTCCAGGTGTGAGATTTGGGGGACACTCCCGGATCTCACAACTGACATACACACCTCGGATTAACTTTACAAGCTGACTTGAACTGGAATACACGTATTTCCAACATATCCAAGAAAGTCAACTCTCGGCTTTCCCAGTTGAGAAGACTTAAATTTACACCGAGCAGAAAAACTCTTGAAATAATGTACACGTCTTTTATACTTCCAATATTAGAGTACGCAGACCTAGTATGGGTCGGAGCCCCCGATTACGTACTTTCTAGACTAGATAAAATACATACGGAAGCCGGGAGGATAATAACTGGACTGACTAGGTCGGTACCGTCTTCGAGAGCATTTTTCGAACTCGGCTGGGAAACCCTAGAACAACGACGAAAATTGCATAAGATGGTGACCTTCTTCAAAATTATCAATGGGGATGCCCCAAAATACCTCCTTGAACTATTGCCCCAGTCATTCCAGGACTACTCGCCATATAACACACGTGCTCGTTCGAATTTCAAAATTCCTCTGATGCACACTGAATTACTGAAAAATTCTTTCATCCCATCTTGTATCTCAGAGTGGAACTCACTTCCTATGTATATAAAGAACCTGGAATTTTTAAGTGAATTTACTAAGTATTTCAAAAGCGAGGTATGTAGGCCACCATCGTATTTTGGAATCTGTTCAAGAAAGATGAATATACTGCATTGCAGACTACGTAATGCATGCAGTGATTTAAATTTTGACAAATTTCAAAATTATATTTACGACACACCAAACTGCTCATGTGGCAGCGGACTGGAAGACGCATCACACTATTTTTTTGTCTGCCCAAGGTATACCATTGACAGATTAATACTACAACAGGACCTGGCCAACATCACAATTAATTCTGTTACGGATATCCTCTACGGTATCCCTAACACGTCACCATCTGCAAATGACCATCTATTTCGGGTAATACAAAAGTATATCAAAGCAACCAATCGATTCAATACCTTTGAGAATATTCATTCAGCAGATAGTTAGTTCTATGTTCCCAGGCCACCGGAAAATAATATAGTGCTGGTCTACTTTGATGGACAGTGCCGCATCATTGGAAAAATTGCTCTGGTAGCCATTGAATGGTGGGCAAGTCGTCTTTTGTGACTGGTATGATTAACCCTTTGCCGGATGTAGTGGTCTAAATCTGCCAGCGCTATTCACAAAATCACTAATTTCTTCTCTTTTTTAACCTCAAAATATAGCTTGCGTCTCCTAATTGGAGCGAGCTCGTTCAGCTCGTTCCAATGAGGAATCATGAGCTGTGTGTTTTGGCACAGAGGATGGAAAAGGGATAGTTATTCAAGAGGTTTAGTTGCAAATTTCCCCTGCCTTTCTTGAGGGCCAATGTGTTAACTACGATTGGGGGATCTTGACTTACCCGTACCTTGTTTATGAAAGAGCTACACATGTTGGAACTGATCATATATATTAGTGTCACGTATATACTATTGTCACGTGAGAACCATGGGGTTCTATCTTCCAGTGGAAGAGAGAGAATTGTGGTTGTCAGATGACGATATATCGTTAGACATAGCTTACCTACTTTATATGTGATGATAAAACACTGCACCTTGCAGTGATGGGGCTCTTCTGGAGCGCTACGGCCTGGTGAGTTGGCTGGAGACAGTTTGATATTTGTTTGATGAGTACATGGTATCAGTCCCCCTCTCTTTTCTTCCTTCTCTTTTCTTTCGCTGAATATCTACCATCTTAACACCATTGCAATCTTGAATAGCGTATTGTTTATTATGTATGATGTGTATATATTGAAAAAATGCTGCATTTACTTATTAATCGTACACAAAGGAGAGGACGTGTTTTAAGTGTTGAGCACTTGTTGTCCAATCCTTTTTGTTTATTTTGACAAATAAAATATGTTTAAACTAACCGATGGCCAAACAGCATTCGTGGATTAAATAGCCATAAGGTAGTGGTATTTTAAAGTGTTAAACTTTTATGAACGGAAAAAGCTTAACCCTTTGAACACTGATGGTATATGCCATTTAAGTTCAATGGAAGCAATTGGGAGAGCCCATATTCATTATTTGGGTAAGACCAATTAATATGTTCAACATGCAGCCTTAGGGCAGCGCGTTGAAAATGTTGATTGGTCCACACCACACATTTAATTTGTAGCCATTCCACTTAATGACATTATAACGTAGCTTGTGACCCAGCCGGAAAAACGGCCTCTGGGGTTCAAAGGGCTAAGAGATGAACAAGTGACTGGAATTGAGCAACTGAATTTCGTCCGGTGAATGCGCCAGCCAAGGTGCCTTGGTGCACACAAGGGACGAGATATGTTTGGGATGAGGTCAGTCGATGCTTGATTCATGTAAGGCGTTCCGTAATTGACACCGATATTGGGCACGCGGGTCTCAAACTTTTGAACCCGAAAGACCGTTTTTCCGGGTCAGGGGAGTGATAAAACATGAACTCAGAAAGTACAGGTTCACTCTATACTATACTATATAATTCACTCTGTGAATTTGTGGGGTAGACTGATCAATAATTTATAATAAATATTGATCCCCCCCCCCCCCCAATTAATGAATATAGACTCTACCAGTTGATGGCTCTGAACTGGCATGGAATATACCATCAGGATTCTAAGGGTTAAGTTGTGATGATAGGGATCCGTGGAATGAGTCATCTTGGCTAGAAGTGCGTTGTATGTAGGCGGGTATGTGGCTACTCCATCGAGGCGGTTTGCACTGAAAGATTTTTGTATATCTCGAAAAATGTATTTTTTCATTAAAGAAGGAGTATACTTACTAGTTCTAATTTTCAGGCAATCGAGAAAAGAAGATTTGACGTGACGAAGGCACATTCGACTGGAAAAATTCGAATCTTGCGGCGAAAATACAAAATGGCTCTTCGTATATAAAAAAATATTCGTCTTTCTCTCTTAAACGGACAATCTGGCTAGAATAGTTACCTGTAGTCTTATCGCATCGCGCGCATGTCCATAAACCAATACAAGACATTAGGTATTTTGTAGAAACAGTATACAGTGAGTTAAAATCGACCTGTAATCCAAAACCGTTGAAGATCCAACAGGTTGTTGGTTTAGTAATAATAAAAGACAAGTATTTCTACTTGTTAAAAGTCATTTGTCACAATATGTCAAATTTGAATGAGAAATTCTAGCTGTATGGATCATCTGAAAAATAGACAAGAATATGGGTCGATCTTTAAGTTTAACCCTTCCACCATTGGGTTTCCTTTTTATGCCATGATTACCTATTCTACTATAAATAAATAGCCTATGACATAAATTTTAGCTTTACACACCAACCGCGGTTAACACGACAGCAATTGGATTTAAAATTTACACCTACAGTGAAACTACATCCAAGTTGACCTTTGGTGACCTCGCCTTGAATACAAACTTGTCTTAATTTATCACTCGTCGTCTCGTGAAGAGTGAAACGAAAGCGGCAATTACTTGTTACGTTTTTAATTGAGTTTACCTCACAATATACCAAAACTTAACAGCTATGCATTGTCTCATGTGAATAAGGCACCCATAGCATGAAATAGTATAATATTAAAATAAAAAATGTCCCGTGATTTGCGCGTTTCTTTTTCCATTTCGTTTCGGCGATAAAATTGACAGCGGAAGTACCACCCACCGGTGCTCATGTAAACAAAAACAGATTCGCACGAATGTATGTCTCCTGCTCAGTGAAATCGAGAAAAAATAATAACGACACTTAATAATCTGACGATCACGGCATCATGGTATAAACAAAATATACCCAAAGTAGCTTGGTGAACCAAATGCTCACCACTCGTGGTGAAGTGGTGTTAACCACGCGCCAAAGGCTCACTTGTGGTGCACGTTTGGTACACCTAGCTACTATGGGTATATTCTATATGTATCGTTCCAAACAAAACCATGATGACACTGTTGCAATGACTTGATTGTTGTGTCAAACCAATGATTGTCTTTCTCTGTTCATATTAATGGCACTTTCCTTTGGATCTCGCACAGGTTTTTAAAAATTTTATTAGTTTTAAAAAGTTATATGTGTACAAACCACATACAGTCATTCGAATTCTGTATACTGTCGACAATTATAGTGATCTCCCCTTGTTCATCCCGCTTTCAAAATGTCGACTTCGCGTCACACAAGTAAGAATTATGTCATTTATTATTCATCTCAATTAATAGTTTTGTATCAAGAAAAACTAGTTGGTAAGATATATTCGTTATACAGTTTATTAGATTAAACAATATTCTATTTCAGTCCAGTATGAATAAATATATACATGCAGCAAGAGGGATGCATATGTCGCATAATTCAAACCTGAAATTAGATTCAGCAGCAAGCAGTTTACTAGTGAGCGTATATGGTATAAACAGTGTCACTTACTACCACATTGGGCTCGAGCTTCGCTGTCACCAAATATGGAATTAAATTACACCGTATATGCAATATCAGTCCACTCTTCCAATTTTCTATAGTTCCGGATACAGAAAAAGTGCCCGCGTTGTGTCCTTCGGCAAGGCACTTTATCCTGGTTGCCTACATGTGGGCATGATGACGCCGTGTACCGTACTGCACGTCGATGGTACACCTGTCTTCAACCGCTGTAACCCTGCTTGAGCGGCGCTTGAACAGAGTTAGAATGTTGGGGAGCTAAAAGTTGCTCGTCGATGCTCGGTAGTTCTCTCCAGATACTCCGGCTTCCTCCACCCGTAAAACTGCCCCGGTCACGATTAGCCATTGTGCCTAAGTATGTGTTCTCAAACACCAATGAATAAATAAATATAAATACAGAAAAAGTGGACAGGAAGACCGGTTTACTTCATAGTTTGCTAGTGGCCTATATGTACGGTGGAAGTTCCTTCCATACTTGACTAAAATCGTCATGAAAATCGACGTTCAATAAAGTTATGTTCCTTGAAATTATAAGACGCACGGGCAAGGTGCAGTAAAGAAGCAAGTAATTGTTAAGAAAACACCTACGTCCTACAACACCAGCAGAAAATATAGTCAAGTTTCCTTTTGCTACTTTTAATAAACGAAAACAACAGACAGCTCAGATGAGCTGTCTGTTGTTTTTGTTTATTACAAGTAACAAAAGGAAACTTGGCTTTTTATGGATTGCTAATTAGAAGCAACTAGTTCACAGATAATCTGTAATTATAAATATCTATCAGCAGTACACCTCCCAACACTTAATGTCCACCTTGGCTCTGTGTTTAGAGAGTGTAATTTTATAGTAATTTTACAAGATTTCATTCTTCCCAGGCAGAAAATAGTAAATATCACGTTATGGACTTTTATATGAATGGAAACGACAGTTTCTGTATTATACGTCACGATGTGCACACTTTTGATATAATGAACACAAAAAAAGTTACAGAACATCAAAAGATGGAGAATAGCTTTATTATGGAATAAAGTATACCATATTAGATCACTAATAAACTCCAACTACTAAAAATTCGATTTAGTACACGCATATTACTTTTTCCTCGCTTCCATGTTTACAAATCCTAATGGAACATGTGTGGCTCAGTAGGAAGAGGTGCAGGCTGCAAGCCGAGAGGTCCTCGGTTCGAATCCCACCTGCGGCAACCGCGTTGTGTCCTTGGGCAAGACAATTCATCACCATTGCCCGCATGGGGGCACGATGCCGCCGTGTACTAAGGCGTACTGCACGTAGATGGTACGCATGTCTTCAACCAATCTAACCCTGCCTGTACTGCAGTGCGGAGTTACGATGTTGAGGAGCTGGCAGCTGCTCGTCGTTGCTCGGTGGTTCTCTTCGGGTGCTCCGGCTTCCTCCACCCGTAAAACTGTCACGGTCATGATTAGCCATTGTGCATAAATATGTGACCTTAAACATCAATAAATAAATATAAATAAATAAATGGAACATGTGTTCCATACAGATTTCCGTTGACGGACTATTTTTTCACCTGACGTAACGGGTCCATCAAAAGAACTAAACTATTTTCGTAATCGGCCAGTCGAAACGTCGCATTCTGAACTAGATCAATTCGCAAGCTGTGGTGACAGCCGATAAATCGAATATCAAGTGAATAATTTTTTTGTTCAAATCCACCAAAATTAACGAAATTAAACATATTCTATAAAAGGTGGGTGATTTTTTAACACCCAATTATCTGAAATGGAAGCGAAAATCTCAGATAACGGCAACTAATTTCTAAAAGATACAAATAAATAACCTATTGGGACACAGTTTTCATTTATATTTTTCTGTTTACGGATCGATCTAACACACTTGTTTGCCAATCACACCTGAATTTTGTTTATGTTTTTATTCTCAACAGACGTCAGAATTGTTAAATTCTACAAATAAGACTGAGTTTTTAAATTAGTGGACATTATATCATCAATGAGTGTAATAAACGCAGAACACCACGATGTGTAAATGCGTTCGTCAATACGGCACTCATGTCATCGTATTCACATGTCGTGACGTTCTGTGTATATGTGACGCGGTATGTATCGTACTAGGTTAATAAATAAACTGTGCAATTTGACTTGAACATTTTAACTCGATATGCCATAAAAAAATAAATAAAAATAATAAAAAAAAAATGTGCGTAAGAGCGAAACTCGACGAGAAGAATGAGGATACGAGACGCACATTTGTAAAAAGAGTCATAAAGACGTTAAAACTTTAACCCTTTATCTAACACGTCTAGAAAACAACATATTCTTGAATTAGAAAATTTTATTTTTGCAATCAAAAGAATAGTTTACGACCACCTATTGGAATGTGTTCAACGAGTTCGTTCCAACAAGGGGATCGTAAGCAATGTTTAATATAAGGAATGATCGTTTATTTCTGTTTATTTCTTGAGTTATGAACCCCCCAAAAAACAAAGGCCAAACTATGTAAATGGGCGTAGCCCATTTGCACTGTGTTTGGCCTTTGTTTTATGGGATTCATAACTCAGGAAATAGACAGAAACAAACGATCATCCCTTATAATTAAACTCGAGGGGCAATAAATTTAAACACTCTCTACTTTACGGGGATAAAATAAAAACCAGGTCGTATCATGCTTCCTGGTGATAACTGAATAAAAAAGGCATAGTTTTCTAAAATTCTGTTTCATTAATGATACATTTCACTGAAACATGTTCTTGTGTCATTAAAATTGTTATTGACCAACGAACTGCGTAAGTTCAAAGAAATGTGACAGGCCACGCCTACACAAAACTTCAATCTCTTTTTCCCACTTGACGGGAGGGTGCTGTCATTCAAAGCAAAACTGAATTAAATTTAATTCTGATTTTGGCGATTTCCAGAGAAACTGAAAACACAGTTTGTAAGTGTGGAGTTCGATATAAACCCAGATGACATGAAGATGGTTGAACTTTGTCTCAGAAAGAGTCTATTCAGGCTAATTGGAAATTGGAAAGTTTTGTTGACGTAAGTTTCGTTTATGGATTATTATGACTGCCATTGTTTACATTTGATTTGGATAAAACTATGCACGCACAGTGGCGTAGATAGTTTTTCTTGGTGAGGGGCAGAGATTCGACATTTTCCGACAGTTGATGTGTAAAGACAACAGACACGAGGGCCGACCATGGTTCGGTCCGTCGTGTGAAATTTTTGAAATTATAAGACGTAAAGTCACTATTTTCCTTGCATCTAAAACCCAGAATGGGGATGAAATTGTTTACCAAAAGTGAATTGAATTTATGTCAAAACACCAAAATGACATTGCTGATTCTTCATTGCAGATATCAGAATGACAAACCATATACGTGCATACAGCAGATGCACATCATGCACTGGAATGTATTGTTCAATTGTTGTGTCTTTACTTGGCATATTGCTTTTCAGTTTTCACAGAACCTCTGTGGAATCATAAATAAATGTGTCTGAATTGAATTGTCATAACATGAACCTACACAAAAAGCAGAATGAACAATAAAGTCAATAATGATTAGAAAGTGTTAAGAATGAACAATAAAGTCAATAATGATTAGAAATTCCGCGGAAATAGTATTCTTCTCTCAGAGAAAAACCTTTTCTGGAGATCGCGAATTGGAATGTTCATGGAAATGTCTCGATTGATTGCTATCACTGCTAAGTCGGATAGTCTTTCTTCTGACGTTGTTGATCGGAGGTATGTCTTCTCACGTTTTAAGTAGCTGAACGCTCGTTCGTCGCGGAGGACACTGGTAAAGTTAGCGCTATTTGAAGCAATTGTCTGAGTTTCGGAAAAGTGTTCAAGTTGAACTCGGTGAGGAAACTAACGAGATCCTCGTGATCTCTGGGAACTGATTCCCCCTCTTCGAAATCCCAGGCTTTGAGCGTAGCGGACAAATTTTTATATTCCTCTATGATAACTTCGTGTACTTTTTTCACGTCGCATTCTTCAATTTTATTTTCGGAATCATCTAAGTCACAGATAGAATTCACAGAGGGATTGTAGTTGGCCTAATTCTCGGTCATTCGGTTCGGAGTCCTCCAAGTTCATCATGCATGGCATCAAACATTCGAATGATTTCAAGACGTTACTCGTACCCTCATCAAACCGGCTTGTAAGTTCAGATATTATACTATCAATCAAACAGTTATATACGTTAATCTTGTAACTCGCAATCGCATGTCTGTCGCTTGGCGTTTCATCACTGGCTAGCTCGTCGTGGAAACGTTTCTTTTTCGAAACTCGCTTACTCTTCAACTCAGAAACGATGTAATGGGACTCCGCAATACGTTTCGCTTTTTCAATCATCTTATCATAATGTGTGTCGGTGCTGCGCATCCCCTTGAATTGCTCGAGACAGGCGTTCAAGAGCATGGATGTTACACTGTAGTTTTGCGAAGTTGATTGAACATTCGATGTCAACCCCTGTGTTATTGTGAGAACGTCAAACCACAAGTGCAACATCAAAACGAACTCAAATGTTTGGATATTATTCAGAAGAGCATCGGCATCACTGTGTCCGTGTGCTTCCAACATGTTACAAGATATCAGTTTGTTTATTGCAGAAATATATGCCTTAAGGTTGTGTCGAACATGGAGAACCGCTTTACTCCGCGAAGCTCACCTAGTATCTGATAAGGATTGTGGCATTTGAGAAGACAAACCACCTTCCTTTTGAGCTTCGTGTAGAACAGTAACACGCCTCGGACTTGCCACAAAAAAGGCATAAAGTTTCTCAACCACGCCAAAGAAAGTTTTACATTCTGTTGATGTAGATGCCGCTTTCACAAGAACTAAATTCAGGCGGTGAGCAATGCAATGGACATACAGGGCCTTTGGTACAATCTCGCGAACTAACGTTTGTAGCCCTCCCTTGCAACCTGACATTGTTGAACAACCATCCATCGCTTGTCCACGAAGCAATGGTATGTCGAAATCAAAATCATTTAGAAGTTTCACCAATTTATCACGAAAAACAACAGCCGATGCCCCTTCCATAACTGAGAAGCAAAGGAATCGCTCCACGGGTTTGCAATCTGCAACATATCGTATCGAAAAGGTCAGTTGGTCTAAATGTGAGACGTCCGGTGTCGTATCGATAATAACAGTATAAAACATGGCTTCATTTATTTGTTTTATGATGAACGAACGCACTGATGTTGCAATTGACTTAATGATGTCATTTTGAATATGTGGGGATGTATATTTTCCCCGTTTCTTGAGGCTGTTTAAATGTTGATCCAGAAGTGGGTCGTACTTGGACAACAATTTCAACAATTCCAGATGGTTTCCGTGATTCTCATAACTTGTCTTCAAATCGTCGGGACTCTCATTCCTGTGTCCTCGAAATGGGAGGTTTTGGCAAGCTAGAAAAAGTGACACAGAGAAAATTCTGTTTACTTGGTTTACTTCAGCTTCGTGAGAATTTTGTGCTTGAAGAGACTTATCAATTGTCTCCCCTTTCTTCAAACGATATGCAAATGATTTCCATTTTGCTAAGCTGATAGAGTGAAGGATTGTATTCTCGTGACTTTTGATTTTCTCCAAACCTTTTCTATAATTCTTAACCCCTACATCACAGAAACTCCAGTTCTTTTCAAAATCGCGATGGCCGTCATTGGGGAAAAGCCAGCAACAAAAGCACAACATGGCATCGTTTTTGATAGAATAACACAACCAGTCACGCGATTTGTTAGATTTTGCTTCTGTGTACCAAGTGTCAGAGAAGTGTCTGGTGTCTGTTTTTGGAAACTGGATATCTTTGCTTAGAGGACGACATGGTCCCCATCGAACAATGTCAGCTCTCAGAGTATGGCTAATATTAACACCTTTAAAGTTTGCTGGGTCTGTCGGATAATCTGTTAGGAAGAAATTTTTTTCAGAAATTCTATCAGTGTTGGCTTGACTTATACTAGCACTGTCAGGTGGAATTGAAGAGGGAACAGGACTTTCGCTCTTTGCCTGCGGAATTTCAGTTTCTTTTTCTAACTGATCACTGACTGGATCAGTGACACCACATGTTGACATGGACGTCACCCCTTCTTGACATGCCCGAGAAGACACTTTCCCCCTCCCCCCTTCACCTATATGAGAATCGTCCGGTGGCCTACTCAGTGTACATGTCGCTTTACCACTGATTTTGGCAGTATCTGTCGCAGCGCGATGAGCGGCGTTTTTGAAATGGTCACCATAATTGGGCATGCCAGACAATTTAAACGGGATACTTTTACGCTGGCTCAGTTCTTCCCCATGATACTTCTCGTTGTGCCTTTTACGAAAATCACTGTCGAACGTTCTTTTGCACAGACCGCACTCGATTTTTCTACGTTTTACTGGCATGTTGATAGTTAAATGAAATATCGATCGGTCTTCTCAATTTTAATTTCTAATAAACACAAAACACTGGATTTCATGGAAGCGCCTACTGTACTTTACGCCAGCTGCTTTTACTGTCAGTTTCACTGACTTAGAAAGTGAACTGAATAGAAAGTGAAACTACACAGATGACGTAGTGGCGCGATTTCTGTTAACGGACCGGTGAATACGGTACAGCAGGCGGACAATAATTATCGACTTACCGTCACTTACTATATGTAGGCCAATGTCGGAAAAGGGTGTTATCCGATCTCTGATAAATGACGGCGGCGAAGCAAAGTAATATCACCGTCTTCACACAAATCGTCGGAAAGACAGCCTGTGTCGGAAATCGACAACTTCTACACACGAATTCCGAGTTTGCCGACAACTCGTGAGTTCACCTGTTCATTAATCCAGCCTTACCTAGGTCATGATTTTCTCCGACAGCACCTGGAAATTCCCGACAAAACTGCTGGTGGGGGGGGGGGGGGGGCACCGACCTCCCCTTATCTACGCCACTGTGCACGCAGACAATCATCTATTGCATACAAAAAAATTGAACATGGACTAAAAAGCATGATAAGGATTTCATTGTTTATTACATTTTATTTTGAAAGTCTTTTTAATATGATGAGATAGATATTAATTACTTTTTATGTTGAAACAATATAGCGTGCAGAGGTTCTTTTCTATTCACACTATGCAACGTAATCTTTAAGACAGACATTGAAGGGCGTGGTTTAGGGCGGACCTAAATTCGTTTTTTTCATTGCGTTATAAAAAAAGAAATACTTTAGCCAATCATTTTGCCTGAAAATGCATGAACAGAAAAAAACGTTTAATTATTTGTCAAAGGATGGGAAGAAAATTAAATTTGAAAGGCGATTGTTTTGTGTGAATCGAATTTGTTGGTTTTTTGGTCGTTACGTTTGTAAAAGGGTTAATCCTACAACTCTATAGTGTATAAAGCCTGTTGGATTAAAATTTAACTGAAGCTCACTCAAATGGAAAGTCATCCGTCCATTTGTTGAAAACCCTATTGTATTGGATGGAGCCGTCCAGGTACCAAGCCTGAAAATAAGCAGACTGTCATCTACAGAATGAGGACCTCCTGAGGGCGAATGTGGTGATGCTACCCTGCACAGCAGGGTAACATCATAAAATTTGCCCTCTGTGAACCTCATTCTGAATCAATGTCTCAAACCTAAACAGCAAGAGGTACCCTGAGGATAAATTGGAACACTATGATCAGCATCAGCAAATTCACCCTCTGGGGGACCTCATTTTGCAAATGACATATTGCTTATTTTCAGGCTTGCCAGGTACACGGTGCTTCAAGGGTTAAATATGGCAAACGTTACATAACTCCCTCTATTTTTTCTATATCCCTTTTCACCGTAAAGTGAAAAAGTGCTTGTTTATTGTTGTAAGCAAGCTCAGTTTTACTGGTAAAATAGGACCCGGTCACCAATGCTTGGAGTGAAAGTCCTCCGAAATGGACAAAATGGGTATAAGCGATTGGCAAGACTTTACTTTATCTTCGTTAACCCTTTACCCAACGAATCGCCCGCATCCGCCCGCGTAATATGCAAATTCAGCAGCTGAAAAAATATTATTTTTCGAAACATTTCAACAAAACCATATCATGTGAGCCCTCTTTGGAACGAGCTCGTAGAGCTCATTCCAAAGAGGGCTCACATGATATGGTTTTGTTGAAATTTTTTTTAAAAATATAAAAAATGATATTTAAAATAATAAATTTTGAAATCGTCTGCGTTGGGTAAAGGGTTAAGGTCACGATTAGCCATTGTTCAGAAGTATGTGACCTTTTAAAACCAATAATTAAACAAATTTCTGTATCCTTATGTCCTCTATTTGTGGTACAAAATTTGTTTCGTATTTCTGTTATGCAACTTTTACAGGAACATGACGAACTTGGACCAGCTGGCGAAAACTCGACGGTGCTCGATGTATTTCCCTGAACCAACTGTCATGAAACCTATATGTTGCCTGTAGATATTAGAAATTCTATATACGTTATCTTGTAAGAAAGCGCCTATCCATCTATCAGGCCATCCGCCCGTCCATCTATCTTTCAGTTCCCAAGGCACTAAAAAGCTCTGCAGAAATCAGTGTCTGTCAAAAACATCTTCCATCCGTCTATCCAACCATGTTTCAGCTTGCAGAAATAAGGTATGAATGTATTCTCCAGTAAACTGAAACAATTCATTAATTAGGGAATCGACGGAAATCCTGCATTAACCTCCCCGCTGGTCTATCTCTCCATGTATCAGTCCAAGGGCGTAGGAAGAATGGAGCAGGGGCAGCTGCCGACTTACCATGAAGCTATGGGGTCGCGGGGGCAGCGCGTGTCCTTTGTCGACAGAGGGGTACAGGTGAAAAAGACTTCACTTTTCGAGAACCGTAACTGAAAAACTCTCGAGTATTCGTTTCTAAGCTATTTTACATGTGCCACTGTCAATGGGGGTGGTGGTGGTGATGTATCATGTATAATGATGGAGTTTGATCGATGATCATCAAACAAAGAAGCTATGCAATCGGAGGGGTGATTTCTAAAACTTTATATTGCACCCTTGAGGGGAACAAGGTACCGTCTGCAAGGGGCGATATGCATTTCAGGTCAATACTTTGGAGTTCCACATTACAGGGAACGATATTTAATGTCAATACCTTTGAGTTTCACATTACAATTTATGATACGTTGTGAACTAACTCCCTGTCTTAACTCATACCAGTGACTAGTGCCGTCCGGCGTCTCTGTCTCAATGCTCTCTGTCATTCATTTTCGAAATACAATTTGACTTCCCCAAGGCGATAGGTTCCACTGGCCGGTGGGAGACCCATCCGAGAAGTACTCTTGAAGAGTATTCCTGTTTGATTTATTTGCTATTTGCAAACTCCTATTTTATTTATTGGCGTTTTAAGGTCACAAATTTCTGCACAATGGCTAACCATGACCGTGACAGTTTTACGGGTGTAGGAAGCTGGAGTACCCGAAGAGAACCACCGAGCAACGGCGAGCAACTGTCAGCTCCCCAACATACCAACTCCACATAAGCAGGGTTAGCATTGGTTGAAGACAGGTGCACCATCGACGTGCAGTACGCCTTAGTACACAGCGTCACCGTACCCCCACGTGGGCAATGGGGGTGAAGTGTCTTGCCCAAGGACACAACGCTGTTGCCGCTGTTGCCGCATGTGGGATTCGAACCGAGGACCTCTCGGCTTGCAGCCTGCACCTCTACCAACTGAGCCACCGCGCCCCCTCAAACTCCTATAAAATCACATGTTAACTCAACCCTCAAGTAGAACAAGATGTCATTTGCAATGCATTAGCATTGCAGATGGCGTCTTATGGCACTAAAGGGACGTACTATTTACGTACTATTTAATTCTTTAAAAGTAAGATTAATGCCAATGCATTTAATTTACACCCAGTCTGTGTGTAATCGGTTGATAACGAATGTCGAATAAGAAACTGGCAATAAGTAACGGTTGTCACGTCAGTGTAATATTTACAATTTGTGAGATTCGAAATATGCTTGATTCGATTCCGGATGCGATTCAACCCTAGAAAACGCTGGACTCTAAATCCCAACAAAGTAGATTGTTTCTCATGTCATTGTAAAATTGCATGCGGGCGAGCGGGTTTTTGTTTTATTTTTTATAGTTATTTATTTGCCACCAAAAGTTCATATTCTTGGTTTGTTTTATGTTTTAGGCCTCAAAATCAACACAATAGCATGGGAGTTGTTGTACTTCGGCCCTTGAGTACAAGAAGGCTTTGCAATGCTAAAACATTGCAAAACATTCTTACATTTGAGGAACAAATTTATAAATTTTATTAACTTTGGTAAAATATTTTTGCTGTTTCAAGTTTGCATTGGTTATAAAAAGAGAGCATGCGGCAGCCAAAAGGACCATGCGGGAGGGCCTGAGAAACATTTTTTAAAAATTTCTTAGGCCTAATAGGCCCCAATTAATCATTTCTTTAAGTTGGGTAGTAGTCAGTAACACAAGTCCATCGTATGCTGCTGACAGGCAAGGAGTGAAGTGAATTTATATTAAAACAGGACACAAGTGAAAATAAAATCAAGCATCGTCACAACTGGTTAAGTTTCAAGACTTTCCCCAACGATATTCATGTTTCCGCTTCGTGAGAAATAATCAACAATTGGCAATCACATTGGCCATTATAAATGCATGGGTCTCGATAATACATTGAAGTATCAGTACACATCAAAGATCGCGCCGTTATTGTAAGCCCCTAATCCCTATGTGCTTTAGCTGTCATCGATTTTTGCGTGTGAAGCGCAGAGGCGGTAATGTGTGGATGTAGCATACGAGAGGATGTCAGTGTCTCCTCCCTAGTGGTACGTTTCTATTTACTTATTGGCAAACATTGTCCTCAAAAGCACGTTACTGTTGACAGTTCAATCAAATTTCATCCATAAAAATATAGGTCAGTTACCTAAGGAAAACGAAGAGGAATTACTGCGAAATAACAAAGAAAAATGACAAACGAAAGAAAATTAAACTGAGAGAAAAATAACTTCCATTTGAATTAGTGTCATTTCAGTTCAGATGGTGACTACAATAGTGAGAAAATGTAAAGTAGTGAACAAAAAATGTCATTCCATGCATTGCAATGGTCATCTCAAATTAATATAAAATAAATATATAATACTCACCGAACTATACCGGCGATGCGCGGGCTGAGGGATTAACGCGACATTGGACTCGATCGAAACGAACTACATTCGGAGTTTCTGAGTTGCACGTTTTGAAGGGTCAACCGGGGCAACGTCAAAATCGCGACGTACGACGCATTCGGTGCACATCCCATGTTCCTTTCCTGATCAAAATACTTCTCATGTGTCAAATTTTGTCTTGATTGAACGCGGCATGACGTTAGCCGACGCATACCGTGTGTAGCTCAAGTTGAAGGGTGAACTTCAAAACACGACGTCTGTCCAAATTTTGTACAGATCGGTCGAGGTAGGGTGTCCGAGCTATACCGGACGTTGCAGTGGTTGAAGGGTTAATGCGACGTGGGACGCGATCGGGACCCATCTACCCTCCTGTTCCTGATCAGGTTACCCCAACTTATGTCATATTTTGTCTCGACCGGACGAGGCACTGCAGAATCTTTTTTCTATAAACGAACGTAGACAGAAAGAGACAAACATCCGCTTGTCTATATTAAGAAGTTAAAAGGTAATTTTTATTATATGCTATCCTGTGAATAATCGCAAATTATCTAAAGGATATTTCTCGATATCCATCGACTCGATGGATATTGAGGAATATCCCTCAGTAGCTTCCTAATTGACGTCAGGCTACGACGCATCACGCCGTCTTGAAGGAACGATCAGCTGATCTTTGTTATTGTTTTGAAACGTACGCATTTGGGATCGAATTGGGCTAGATATTGTGCAATAAAATGTCTCGTAGCATATAATAAAAAAGAATATCTACACTCTTTTAGTCAGTATCTGGTATTATCTCATGAGTGTGGACCTGAAAGTTTTATTTTTCACTCGCGCTATATAAAACTTTTAGGTGCACACTCATGAGATAATTACCGATATTCACTAAAAGAGCGTAGATATTCTCTATTTATCCCACTCCTCGGATTAAATCTTTAATCCATCAGCCTTGGCGATTAGGTTAACCCTTTACCCAACGTAATGGCCAAAACCGGCCAACGCTGTTCACAAAAATTGCCAATTAATTTTCATTATTTTTTTCATTTTTTGTTTCAAAAACATAGGTTATGACCCCTATTTGGAACGAGCTCGTCGAGCTCGTTCCAATGAAGGATCATAACCTATGTTTGTTAGACAAAAAATGAAAAAAAATAGTTATTCAAGAATTTTGTTTGCAAGTGTCGTCTGCTTTTCATGTTAGGTAAAGGGTTAAATAATTAATTCTACGGGTACACATTGAGTTTTTTCTACAACTATCCCATAGATTTTCGGTGTACCAAAATAATTCACATTCACAAGAAAAACAATAAGGTTCTAGATAAGGGTTGAAACTTTTTTTAAGCATCATGCTATATTATTTTGCACGATTTCATGAATGATGCATAAATAATATAGCATGATGCTGAATTACAGGAGGATCTTGCACTTTAATTTAGCATGATACCAAATTATTTAAGCATGATGCAGTATTATTTGGTATAATTTCACGAAGGCAGCATAGGTGCGCGTGTGGGAGGGTCATACATTTTATTTTAGCATGATACTCTGATAATTAAGCATGGTGCTACATTGTTTGGTATGATTTCACGAATGCCGCATAAATAATTGAGCATGCTGCTTAATTATTTAAGCACCATCCTATATTATTTAGGAGTCATGATATATTATTTTAGCATCGTACTTAATTATTTGTGCACCATGCTTAATTCATTGATTTATGATCCTGTTCGCACGTCATAGTTAAGTATGATGGCTGTGTTGCGACAACGTTTTAACGATGTGACTATACAACGTTAAGAACGAAGTTGTTGACAGAAATGTTTTGCCAACGTAATGAAAAACGTTGTCACATCCTCAGTGGGAATCCATACGTTTTCCCATCAGGCAACGTTAAAGGCAATGTTTCAACAATAAAAATGCAAAGTTTCCACGACGTGGTTATACAACTACAAATTGGTAGCCAGGTTTGGAAATGGTTGAAACGTATTTCACTGACTCTTTCCGTTTTAATTTTGGGAAGTCAAGTAGATGGACGGAGCGTTGTTAACCAATCGTATAACAAAGTAATCCCTTGTTTCCAACAAATTGAATAACAACAAGAGAAAATCTTGTGTTCTGTCCGCCACTTCCCTGTCCCTGTTTCCCAATCTCCGCAAGTTGTGGGGCGAGGTGAGTTGAGATATACGACACATATGCTTGTGTCTCTAACTGTACTGACTGGTATAATCTAATTTGTTATTCCTAAAGTCTGAGAAGATACAAAAATGAAGTCTTAGTAATACATAAAATTGTGTTGTCTACATTTAAAGTATTAATGTGTCGGAAAATGGTAGTTTGTTTGGCTTCAGAGACAAATTAATAGTGATTTTTCTCGACAAGAAAGAAAAGTCAATACTATGTGACGTGAAAAGAATTTCAAGATGAATTCCTTAAAGTTCACAAAATGATACATTTGTTTCAATCATTTCTAACGGCCCAGAACAGTCCATCCAAAAACTGCTACAATTGTTCCTTTTAAACCAAGTTTTAAAGAAGTTTCAAGTTTCTTTAACACGCTACATTCAGTAGTGCCCTGTTGAATTTCAAATCTTTGGTCGAGTCGATCCCGAAATCGAATCGAACAGAGGATATCGAATCGAATAATAATAACACTTTGGCCAGCCGCTGATTTGTCGCATTTCTCGGACGAGAAGGCCATGGTTACACCTGTACTCCCAACTGCCTCCCTATTTCCATGCTTCTCCTCTCCTCCCAACAACACTCGTAGACGAACTGCTTGATGACATCCCTTGCCCCATTCTTCCCAATCTCTCCGATTAGCATATTAACTCTCTCCTTTTAGTCTCCCCCTAACCACATGTCCTTCATTCTCCCATCCCACTTCCCCATTATACTCCCAGTGAATCTTATTCTTTTAGACTGGTACTTTGGGCATTCTAGAAGAAAGTGTTCCAGGGTCTCCACCATGCCCACATTACACATCTAGCACTCCCTTTCACTGTCCTTGGAATTCCAGGGTCTCCACCATGCCCAAATTACACATCTGGCGCCCCCTTTCACTGTACTTGAGATTCCAGGGTCTCCACCATGCCCAAATTACACATGTGGCACTCCTTTTCAATGTCCTTCCCAAGGAGTGCCAGATGTGTAATTTGGGCATGGTGGAGACTCTGGAACACTTTCTTCTAGAATCGAATCTCAAATCGACTCCATCAGCTCACAAGATTGTTAATATTGCCCCTTCTTACGACGACGAGCTCGTTCCAACGAGGGGTCATAACCTATGTTTTTGAGACAAGAAATGAAAAAATAATAAAAAGTAATTGGAGATTTTTGTGAATCGCGCTGGCTGGTTTTCGCCATTACGTTGGGTAAAGTGTTAACGCAAGCATTATATTCTACTGTAACTCGTCGGCTTGGGCAAGTCAAACAAAAAAGCGAAATTTTCCAGACAAAATCAAAGTAGGTTCGGAAGCGAAACCTTATTGGACTCCTCTTCTATCTTCAGGAGCCAATACTAGAATAGAATAGAATAGAATACTTTATTGCGCGACCATAGTGTACAAATGGTATGGCATTACAACCATTATCGTATAAAGCAACAAAAACAATAAACAATAAACAGTAAAAAGACTGATTCTGCAGTGGCTTAGACACTAGAGTATATCAGACAGCCACACACACATCCGCACACAAGCACACAAACATACTCACATGCCCACCGTCTGCCTAAGAGTCATATATACACATTTATACCGGAGACGTGGGAGCGAGCCGATACTATATCAGTAGCGAGAGTATAATCTGCATGGCGTAAACTATTACGGTAAACCATGTCCACTTGGTCTATTAGTTGAGGTAAACATCTTTCACCTTGGGTGTTGTTTGTTTCTGACCTGTTAGCGGATAACCGACCGGAGACTAATAACATACCAAAAGAACTGTTCCTCGAGCCTTGACGCAAGCAATGAGGAAATTACCCGGACAGTTTTCATTAATGGTATTACAGGGCGCTTAAGTAAATAGGCTACTGCTGTTTATTCATTTTCAGATAGTTATTAAGATGCTTTCGTTATGAACAGTTTTGGCTTACAAATATACACTTGGAACTTAATTAAGTTCTCCCTGAAATGTTTCATGACAGTGAAGTTGCTGTTACTGATTATGTTTTAATGATTGCTATGTCTTGCAGTACATTTCATCTAGTGAAACATGATGTTTCTGGTTGATAGCGTACCCAAAACACGTCCCCTCGTCCACGTAAAGCATGCTTCCCACGAACGTCACAAAAACGTTATCAAAATTTGTCACTTCTTTTATCAAGAAATGTTGACATGGCAAGGAGGAGACTGTCAGATGCAAAATCGTTGGCATGCATGCAACAGGCACGTCATTCAAAGCTATTGAAAGGCAACTTGGCTATAGTCATTCTGTCATCAGCAGATTTGTCCGAAAACATCTACAAGCCAACGATGTTAAGGATCGACTAAGGCCTGGACAAAAAGATCAAGATCGGAGTCTGGCACGCCTCATTAGGCGTGAACCCGTTGCTTCAAATGGGGTTTTGAAACGCCTTGCGCTTCCCAACAGGCGTTTGTGCAACAGAACTGTCCAAACCCGTCTCAAAGCTCGGGGTATGAGGTCCAGAAGGGTCGTCATCAAGCGCCCAGCTCTGTCCGATCAGCATCAAAGACGACGTTTGGAGTCGTGTATGGCACGACGACATTGGAATCTCAGGACGTGGAGGAGAGAGCATTGGTCAGATGAGTGTAAGTTCCTGCTTCAAGTCACAGATGGTCGCACGAGAGTGTGGAGGCATAGAAATACTGCTTACGTGCCCAGGAACACCAGACCTTATAGTGGAGGATCGGTAATATTATGGGGATGCCTCTCTCATGATTGTAAACTTAATTTGGTGACTGTACGTGGCAAACCTCAATGGTCATCAGTACATCCGGGACATTCTGAATCCGGTTGTCATGCCTCATTTTGACAACCGCCCGTTGGCTACTCGCCCTGTATCCATGTACGACAATGCAAGGCCACATCGTCCCCATGCTGTGGGAGCATTCCTTCAGGACAACGCTATTACAATACCACCATGGCTTGCAATGGGCCCCTATTTGAATTCCTAAGAACACATCTGAGACTTTCGTGGACGTTATGTGCAAGCAAAAGCGGATTATACAGCATTTGGCCGACTTGGAAGCTGTATTGCTTGTGGAATGGCAGCATTTGCCTCCGGATCGTATCAAAAGGTTCACTGGTAGCATTAGGAGGAGGGTTCAATCTGCCATCCGAGCACGTGGTGGATACACACGCTACTGCCGTCAGACACTGCTATTGTATTCAGGAGATCACAAATTACATTTTTTACAGTAATTACCGGCACTGTTTCATCATGGACCGTTCTAATACCATCCTTGTCGAGAGAACATTTTCCCATCAAAAACATCAGTGACAGATATGTGTAATTTGCGTCATGCATATTCATCATTGTGTTGTCTTTCGTTTGTCAATAGACCATTCTGTCCGCAAAAAAATCACTTTTGGCTATTTGAAAGATAGCATGAAAGTAATGATAATTTCTATTTGATAATAGAGCTGGCCGTTTTTGACCGTTACGTTAGGTAAAGGGTTAAGATTACGCGAAGGTCTTCACTGTCGAAAGTAACCTGACTTTATCAGCCAGAGGGAGATGTTTAAATTTGAGAATGTTTCTGCTCAACACGCTTAAGAGGTTCTCACGCTTTGAATAGTAAAATAGGCATATGAACATGACATGCATTTCATCCTCAATCACCCTCAAATTGCACAGCCTGCAAATTCTCTGGTCGCGGGAGACTGAGTGTGGCTTTTGATAACGGCCACGTTCTATTTCTAAATCGTGAGCTGAGATGCAGAGTTTAGTTACAGATTTTCTTTGTTCTGATGGTAACTCATCAATATATCGTTCACGAAAGTAATAGCTTTTGGTCAGGTGTAGAAACTCAAGCTAAATCTCCGCCACGATTCATTTCCCATGTCTGAGTATAATCACGAAGTCGACTTTCCAACTTTTTATGAAAATCCGGTGGTGCACTCGACGGATTCAGCCACACATGTGAAAAACTGCAATCTTGCAGAATCGACTGAATTTCATAGGTGGTGCTGTGTCTTTGCTCTTCAATCTCCTCGTATGCCAAAGTGAGCAGCGGGTTAACATTTTTCGTAACAATATTTAACCAATTATTTACCAGTTTACATTTGATCTTGACAGATAGTGGGCATCTGCCCAACTCCTCCAAAACCGCTACATTGCTCGATTTAGAGTGGACTTGTAGGATATTTTTGCAGAACTTCATATGAACGGATTAAATTTTTTTGTAGTTGGAGCGGGTTGACTGATCGACCCACTCTTCTAGCGTATCAAAAAGCTTTTCCCGTACCATTATGTTATCTTTTGAGATCGATAACAATAAGCGTTCAAGTTTAAAATACGCGTTCAGTGCCCTTGCCCTGAGATTTTGGTCAGCCTCCTAAAAGCTTCCCGAGGCGGATATAATGATTTCCAAATAAGTGTAGGTTGTGAAATTGACAAGCTGTTCCTTCCCATAGACAAAATTACCTGATATTATTCTACCAGATTTGTTAAAAATCAGTACTTTGGATTTTTGCTTGTTGACAGTGAGCCTCCATTTATTATAGAAGTCGAACAACGAGTCCATGGATTTCTTAAGTCCAGCCTCCGAGATAGATAGCAAGACGAGGTCGCGGGCATAGACAGGGAAACACGTTGTCATCTAGGTCAGGGAAATCTTTGCTGTGTTTCTTAATGTAGTCCGGCAGCTCATCTATGAACAGGTTAAACAGTAAAGGACTTAAATTATTCCCCTACATCACACCCACCGAACTTGGTGGACAAGGGTTTACCTATTCTTACTTGGAGTGTACTGGATGTGAACATTCGTTTAACAGATGAATAAAACTTTCTTCCAACTCCCTTCTCGATAAGCTTCAAGAAGAGTCCACCCGCCATACTCTGTCAAAGGCTTTGTTGAAATCTATAAAACATGCATAGATCTTTTTATGAACGCGACAGGACTTATTGAGCAAGGTATTTATAACTAATATGTGGTCTGACGTTTTATTACACGCCTGTTCTATGTAATCCCCATCTACAGCAATACTAAATCATGCGGAAAATAAAAATCTGTTCCGTACACATGTGCCGAACAGAAATCGTTGACGGACTATTTTTAAATAGACGCGGAATTTCACTGGAATTTTCTACAAATCGTGCACCGCAATTACAATTTGAATCTCTAGCGATAGCTAAAAATAGTAACGCAAATTTGGTTGACGATAAAATGTGTTCCTTTTGTAGATAGTTCGTCCAAGGAGTTCCAATGTGTTCTATGTGCCTACTGGACCATAGAACACATTGGAACTCAGGGGACGATGTTGTCAAATAAATTGCTGAGTGTCTTCCTAGTAATCGCTCTTACAGACGTGAAGGCGTGTAATAAACACAGAACGACACACGCGTGTGAATGGGTTAATCGATAGGGCATTTGTACCATCGCGGAAGGATGAAAGTCGAGGCCTGCGGCCTCTCATTTTATCCTTCCGCGCTGGTACTCTTGCCATATCGATTAACACATTCACAAACGTGTGTCGTTCTGTGTTTTATAGCCTTTCCGAAACCCAGCCTGCAACTCATTTGGAGTTCCTTTCTGTGATAGGAATGACATAAAACGTTCATTTAAGATATTAATATAGAGTTTGCCAACACTGCTGGTGATAGTTATTTAACGAAATTGTCGGGATATTTTGCATTTGTGACCTTCGGGATGGAGTCTATGTATCCTTCAGACCACTTCCCAGGAAAACCACCATTGCTCATGCCCGTGTTAAAGAGCTTGGTTAAAACTGGGCTTATAATTTATTTAACTGATTTATTCACCTCGTTTCTTATCCAGTCTAAGCCTTCAGATTTTCCAGTTTTCAATCTCGAAATGGCACATCTTGTTTCCTCGACCGATCTTGGAAAATCTAACAAGTTAAACAGTGAGGCCGATAATTCGATCTCAGCGAGGTTTTGCACTACTGTTTCCCGAAATTCCTCGTCAAACCCGTCATTGAATATCAGGTTCCCCAACGCGGTATAATGTCTTTTCCAAGTGCCAATCAGGCCTGAAAATAAGCAGTTTGACATTTGCAGAATGAGGTCCCCAGCGGGTGAATTTGACGATGCTATCCCATACAGTGGGCTAATGTATCCTCTGCCTGGGTACCTCTTTCTGTTTAGTTTTGAGACCCTGATTCAGATTGAGGTTCACAGAGGGTAAATTTAGTGATGCTACCCTGCTATGCAGGGTAGCATCACTAAATTCACCCTCTGGGGACCTCATTTTGCAGATGACAGTCTGCTTATTTTCTGGCTTGGTGCCAATAGGAATATTATTGGATGATTCCTCTCTTACGTTTAAGTCATCCGGTAACTTATTTACAGTTTCCCCAAAACATATAGGGTCAGCGTTATACAAAGTATCCCGCTTCCTAATAATACACTCGCCCAAAAAAGAAAGTGTGCATTGCAGAAATTGATCAAACACCAAAAAAATAATTTCGTAGGTGTAAAGAGTGTTAACCTGTTCATGAATAAGTTATATTGAACACAAAAACAGCTTTCCCCGTTAAAATTGCATTAACGTTAAATGACGTGCTGCACGTTTGTGAAAGGCATGTTTTGCACGTGGAGAGTCTGAAAATTCATGCAGCAGTGTGAATCCTTGGGTATTTAAACACTAAAGTAAGGCCTTCCTATCGTTCACATTCAAACTTGCGCTGCTGTTAAAACGACTCCACATTAGCATGCCACGATTGACAATGAATCAACGCCTCCTTGCCCTGGGTATGATTAGAGCTGGCAGAACATACAGAGAGGTTGCCCAGCATTTGAACTTCCACCGTAACACTGTAGACAGGCTAGTCCATCGACATGCACAACATGATGACGTTCGAGACCGACCCCGCTCCGGGAGACCCCGAGTTACCACCCCTGCACAAGATCGGTATATCCGTGTCGTCCATCTCCGGAACCGGCAACAAACGGCAACGACGGCAGCCAGGAGCATCCCTAACCTGAGACGGATACATCCTCAAACAGCAATCAACCGGCTGAGAGAATACGGCTTACGTCCTCGAAGACCTGCAATTCGTCCGATTTTGACGTTACGTCATCGTCGTGCTCGACTGCAGTGGTGTAGCGTAGGGTTAGGGTTAGCCTAACCTAACCCTAACCCTACCCTAACCTAACCTAACCCTAACCTAACCTAACCTAACCCTAACCTAACCCTAACCCTACCCTACCCTAACCCTATCTAACCTAACCCTAACCCTACCTAACCCTAACCTAACCCTACCCTAACCCATTTCCATGCTAACTTGTTCGTTTCCATGAGGCGTAGATGCACAGCAGTAGTCGATGCAGATGGAGGTCATACCAGATATTGAGTGTGTGACTTTTGTGTTTGACCCTCAGTGTCTTTGACTCTCCATGGCTCCAAGAGTGTTCGTCGTAGCGTAATGAAATTTCTCGTGTTGATCACAAATTGATTCATCTGTGATTGAATAAAATTTCCATGAATGAAAATGATATATATCTTTTTTAGTGTTATTTTTTAGCATGCACGTTTTCTTTTTTGGGAGAGTATATCTTCCTTTTTCTGATTTAGCCGGGTTTTCAGAAGCTTAAAGTACTTGCGTTTACAGACGCAGTATCTGCCACGCACGATTGAGTCACTGGAAATGTCTGAAGCAAATATCTTGGTTGAACTAAACGCTTTTAATTTCTTGACAGGTTCTATCGTACAGCGGTGTGTGTGTGGGGGGGGGGGGGGAGGGGGGGGGGCTTTCTTTTCCTACATTTCCCATTCTTTGTGCATTTTGTTTTTTACCATTTTTGGAGATCTCAAGGATGATATATTTAAGTTCTGACAATTCTGCATTGCAGTTAGCGAATTTGGTTTGTAGAAAGTTTTCAACCCGCGCATGCGTTTCAGTGGACGCGAATGCTTCTACATAATTGTTCTTTGGCTGGGCATCCCGTACGAATCATGGTGGAATTGTATTTATTTATTATTTATTTATTGGTGTTTAAGGTCACATACTTATGCACAATGGCTAATCATGACAGTGACGGTTTTACGGGTGGAGGAAGCCGGAGTACCCGGAGAGAACCACCGAGAAACGACGAGCAGCTGCCAGCTCACCAACATCATAACTCCGCCCTGCAGCACAGGCAGGGTTAGATTGGTTGAAGACATGCGCACCATCGACGTGCAGTACGCCTTAGTACAAGGCGTCGTCGAGCCCCCATGTGGACAATCGGGGTTAAGTGCCTTGCCCAAGGATACAACGCGGGAGTCGGAATCGATCGCTTAGACGGTCACCCATCCGAGGACTAACCGAGCTCGACGTTGTTTAACTTCGGTGATCTGACGAGAAAAGGTTACCGCAACGCCACCGCTCCCCCGTGGTAAGATTGACCCTTCAGTTACCGTTTCTTCTCTACTTTATATGAAACATTTAGTACAAACCAGATCTGACAATGGTCCGAAAAAATATTCAGTTTATAAACCTTAAAGACGGGCACACGGTTGAGAAGCGGCTCACTAACAATAACATAATCAACGACTGATTTATCATTATCCCTTTACCCGAATCGGTCACATCCGCCCGCGTAATATGCAAATTCAGCAGCTGAAAAATAGTACTTTTCCAAAACTTCCAACCAAACTATATCATGTGACCCCTTTTTGGAACTTGAAACGAGCTCGTTCCAATGAGAGGCCACATGATATGGTTTTGTTGAAAGTTTTGGAAAAATTAAAAAAAAAATGATATTTAAAATAACAAAGTTTGATATCGTCTGCGTTAGGTAAAGGGTTAAACTGGTATGAGGTATACTGCCCCAGATCATCGCCAGCTTGTCGTCTATTGAGAATTCTCATTCCAGACTGGATGCACAGATCCAACAACTTCCGACCTTGTTGTACATCTACTCTCCTGCAGTCGCTGCTCTACCTCCTTCTACAGTTATCTGCAGAATAGTCTGGATACATTGGAAAAAGACCTGTGCGACTACCATCGGGTGTGAAATCCAAGCAATTGCCGGTTCTACAGTTATAATAATAATCTTTATTGTCAAAAGTTCCATAACACTGGTACATGACAATTTAAAACAGATAAAAGTGACAGATAAGCATTAACAAACAAAAGACGAAAAAAATAACAGTGACAGTCAGACATTGAACAATCGCACATGCACGCGCCCAGCGTACATGCATACATTGGCAAGCATATGCATTCGCAATTTTCCCTTGTACTTGTTTTTAAAACTAATTTTGAAGACTGAGTTATTGTATAGACAGCTATGGGGAGTCGGCAAAACCACATCTCCGCTGATAGGCAGCATGTGTAAACTGCACCATCAGTGGAGTAATATCGCTGTCAAACATCCCTAAAAGAGTCACTAATGATTTCGATTCGTTCAGCTGGAAAGACTCATAAAGTACAGGTTTCAGCTGGGTTTTAGGCCATTCTCGTGCGTTACGATATAGTGAACAATACAGGAAGAAATGAATTTCATCCTCTACTTCCATGGAACAAGTTGGGCACCGCCTGTCCTGTCTCGGGATCGGGGGCCTTTTATATCTCCCCGCGTCTATGAACAGACGATGAGCACTGATACGCAGACGTACAAAACTCTTTTTGACTGCCTTATCCAACTTGAGATTCAAGTAGTTTTCAAACTCGAAAGACTGTTTGACAGTGGAGAAAAGTTACGTTTGGGAGATTCTGAGATTTTACGTTTCCACCAATTCGTGTATATCTCTTTAAGCTTCTTGTCGAGTGCGCAAATTAGTTTATTCGAGTCAAAGGTCGTTCTCATAATCCAGACATGGTCGAAACCTAAACTATGGAGGACATTTTTCACCCCCACCACCCAGTTCGAATTCGAGTGCATTGCGTCCATAACACAATGATGTGCTATTGAACAATCTGATAAGTTCAACAAACGCATCCAGAATTTTATAACCTGTCTAATTATGTAGACGTCCATAATAAATTATCCTAACTCTCTTCTGATTGCCAGGGTAATCATGAATTTCGTCACTCCAAGTATTTGGTTAAGGAACTTGGATTGGATTAGGTCAAATTTCATTTTGTCATATCGATCACACAGTTCATCTCGGGCAGTAAGTTTATGTAGCCTGAGGGATTGAATGCCCCAGACATCACAATCATACGTCAAGATGGACTGAATGAGAGACCTGAATAGTTTCATAAATAAGTCAGGCTTAATTCTGTCTAACGGTAACTTTTGCTTGAGAAGGTAAATAGCCTTAAGGCTTTTATTTCCAAGATGGGCTATGTCAATCTTACCAGACGACGAAATGTTTAGTCCGAGATATTTATATTCTTTACATGTTTCAAGTTTTTTTTCCGTTGTAGATAAATGATTCTTTTGTGTGTGTGCCAGACTTGCTGAATACCATAACTTTAGTCTTGGATGTATTGAGCTCCAAGGCCCATTTTTCTAGATATTGGTTTAACTTATTTAACCCTCTCTGGAGACCTTTTTGACTTTCCGAGAGGATTACAAGATCGTCAGCATACATTAAACAACTCAATGGGTGCCCGTTCACGTAGACTGGATCACAGGTAGGGTTGAAGATTTCTGGTAGGTCATTTATATATAAGTTAAACAATCTGGGGCTCAAAACACAGCCCTGTTTAACCCCTAGGTTAGATGGGAAGTGTTCAGTGATTCCATTGTTCAACTTAGCACAGAAATTTACTTCTTTGTGCATGTCCTGGATTGTTTGCAGAAACTTTCCACCTAGTCCATATCTTTTAAGTTTGAAGAAAATGCCTTCGCGGCGAACTGTATCAAATGCCTTCCGAAAGTCCACGAAACATGCGAAAAGCCTTTTGCCTTTCTGCATGAAACGATCGATAATATGGTGGAGAGTAAAGATATGGTCCGTAGTTCTACAACTGAGTCTAAATCCGATCTGACATGGACTTATGAGGTTATTATTTTCTAGATGTTCCAGGAGCCTGTTGTCGAGTATTTTACAAAACAGTTTACTAATGCAGCTGGAGATAGCGATTCCCCGGTAGTTAGACAGGTCTCCCTTGTGGAGAGGTTTGATTTCGTTATATCTCCGTGAGTCGGGGAACGATGACTCCCTAATAATAGAATTTGTCGCTGTATTACGGGGTTAAATTGATATTCGAAATGATGGAGGAAAATTTATGTTCTTATCAGTGCTCAGTGCTGTCGTCTGAACCCCAGTTCGAACGTAAACCTTGCCACCTTATCAATGCCCTATCCGCTTGGGACACTTAGGATTTCCTGGAGGTGCCTGTGGCTTACAACGCCAAAGGGTGATCAACGATAATTCACTGAAAAGATTATTTATTTACATATACGAAGAAATAAAATATGAAACAAATTACTCACAAAATTATCCAAAAGAATACGCTAATTACGCGGATAAAAGTTTATTGTTTAGGGCCCTCGACGTCTCTCATAACTAGCTGTGTCCGCTGGATCAACCTCACATCATCTTCATTTTCTCACGGTTTGTGATACATACAGAGTGTCTATTCACTTCTCGTTGCTTCCTCCTCAGGGTTAACTTCACAGTCATTCGGGCTTAACACATATAATGTTCTGCTTGTGTGACTCTATCAACGTTCTCACAGTTCAATCACAATTCAATCGGCGTTTACCACAATTCACGATCACTTTGCGCCTTGCTTGGCTCTCACGGGATTAAGTTATTCTTCGCCTTTAGATATATGCTTACACAGATTACATAAAATTATTCTGCAGTGTTCTAAACATCACCAATTCTCGCACCGCCTAAAACTATCTTATTTCGCGAGCTATTCAAGCGCTTACTTGAGCTCTTAATAGGGTTTCAAGACCTCAACGTTACAGCTTTTACTTCTTTGGCTACTATGCCACTACGGTTCGCAACCGTTAACAAACTACTATCGGTTCCTTACAACCCGCACAGGGTTACGACAATACGCGGACTTTCAATCTCGGTGCCTATGACCCTCGACGGCCAAGGCTAAACTCGGACCTTCTCTGAGTGCCCTCAGGCCAACTGCCCCTCAGAATTCTGCTTCACTCTTTATACAGTCGGAACTCAAAGTTTAAACATATTAATTCTGATTTAACGAGTGCTTTGTAATTCAAAATGGATAGAGATATAAATGCATATTTTGTTTGAGGTAAACTCTTTTGACATTTCAGGGACAGGATATATGCGTAATATGGGTGTGTGTCCAGAACATGTGTGATGCACTGGTTTCAAACAATTAGATTTTAACTGGCTTTAATCACCCAGATAACGATTACAGAAGAGAATATTGTCTCTCTCACTATTGATCTGTTATGAGATAGCACATGTGGCGTTCAACAAGTGCGCCATAATGGACATTAAACTTTCATACTAAATTACAAGAGTTCGAGTGACAAATCGGTTTTCGGGATCCGTTATGTATCCATCTTTACGCTTCACATTTAACCCAGGCAGAAATATTATCGAAAATATTTACAACTTTTAGCTATCACCTTGACAGAATTGAACACCTGCAAGTAGCAGTTTTCCATATACGGCAGTGAGGTTTTAATCATTTCGTTAGTAATCTGATCCAGTCCACTTGATTTATTGTTCTTGAGGGATGAAACTGCTTTTAACAGCTCCTTGCTGGATATTTGGAAATCCAGGTCGGCGTTGTCAGCTGTACCAGTATTATCACGGGTAATCGGGTCTTTATCAGTAGACATGAGTTTTTTATGTGCTGAACTCATTTGGAGGGGGAAATACTACTCGTGATGTCCACAGAACCACTGCCAGCATCACGAAATGAATCAATACAATCCCAGAACACTTTAGAGTCCCCGGGGCTCGTATTGGAAAGGTTTTCGACCAGAGATGATTTAAAATGTCTTAATTGTCTTTTCACAAGTTTTTTGTACTTTCTTTTGCCGAGTAAAATCTGATGATGGTTTCTTTCCTGTCGGGCGCCTTCTGACTTTCGCGGGCTTTATGGGACATAATGTTTTTGTATTATCGGCAATCTTGATCAAACCACTTTTTGTTCCTGCTCTTTTTGGGTGATTTTGATGAACTCTTGCGAGCCGTTGTTACCGGTCCACTGCAGCCGGATAAAGCAGCTGTCAGGAAACCAGTAATACCAGCGCACAAATCGTTCACACCATCGGACTCACTGGAGGTAAAATGAGCGAGCTTTTCTTGAAAACTGGGTGCTCTTATGTTAGAAAGGAAGGTACGTGCCGTTTTTTTTTTATTGCACTTGATTGTTTTTAAGAATCACTGTAGGTGGGGTTTCCTTGACTGTGTCGAGTAAATCCTTTCCAACTTTGATGCACACGGTGATTTGACAGTGGTCCTATAGACTACAAAAATCTTCAACCTGAAAATATAGAATGTCCTTTAGAAGGTGATGGCTAGTAGCGCACCAGTCGACGACTGATGATTCGTTTTAGCGGTGGCAAGTGAATTCCCCAAGAGAATCCCCCAGTGTCCTACCGTTCAAAGTTCTGAGCCCAGTGGAAATGCAAAGGGCCCTCAACATGTACATTTGGAATGCGGCTAACAGTAACTTTTGCCTGCGATTCGGCGATAGTTGTTTCATAATTAGCTGAACTGTAAAACTGATACTATAAAACTTTTTCAATTGTTTTTTCTAGAATTGTATTTTCTAGTTATGACATTAAATGGGTTAACCCTTTACTTAACATGAAAAGCAGACGACACTTGCAAAAAAAATTCTTGAATAACTAATTTTTTTCATTTTTTGTCTCAAAAACATAGGTTATGACCCCTCGTTGGAACGAGCTCGACGAGCTCGTTCCAACGAGGGGTCATAACCTATGTTTTTGAGACAAAAAATGAAAATATTTTGAAAATTAATTGGCGATTTTTGAGAATAGCGCTGGCCGGTTTTGGCCGTTACGTTAGGTAAAGGGTTAAAGTCTACCACTGGCATTTTCAAAGCTCTGGCAATTTGCTACTTGGCAAATTGTCATATCTTTTAAAATGTTAATGATTCAATTTAGTCAGTTATATTAATCTGTAGAAAATACAATTCTAGAAAACACAATTGTAAACGTTTTGTAGTTTTGGCTCCAGGTCTCGTACAGAAGAACAGTTCAAGAAGAGACGTTTGGTTGGGTTTTAAGAACATCTGCACGATTAAACAATTTCCGATTCGGTGCTACTCGAATCGAATGGAATCACTGAGACGATTTTGAAGCTTCGTAGGACCTTAACTTTCAATAACAATCCCCCCACCCCCCACCACCCAGTAGAAGTAGTCCAATCTAAGACACTTTACCTGTAGGGGTACAATAGATAATAGAAAGAACCGAAACCTGAGCTGGTGATAAGCCACAATCTAACCTGGATCTGAATGTACAGCATTTGAATTTTTGCTATAACCGAAGCTGATAAGCTCTTGGAGTTATTGTGTTAATTTGTTTGTCCGTCCGTTCGTGAGCAAATACCTGATCAAACGTCCGAAAATGCGTTCTCTCCTTGCGAATGATTGACAAACAGGCTCGGTCCAGATCTAATTTACGGAAAGAGTTTCGTGTATTAGACTTTACTTGGGTACTTGTTCGGATCTATTTTATATCATCAAATCGTCAGTGATGTAACTGCCAGGCATGTCAACCGGAACCTGTACCGGTATCGCCGATTCCCTCATGCTCCAACCGGTACCGGTACTGAAGCTTTTGTCCCGCCGGTACCTGGACAAAATTATTTTATGCGGAAATTCCTAATTGAACGAGGGTGAACAGACTGATAATCGTGTATGACACACTTGCACGATATACTTTCCAACTTATTAATTTTGTGAATAAACATATCAAAACATTCTAACGGTGCATATTCTGTCTGCATAACGATTTCGATAAGGTCGACCATTTTGACTTTTCAAACGTGGCATCAAAGACAATGAAAGCGCCGTCATCGGTTACTTCAATGGAATTATTCCGTGGCGACATCAAGGTAATCATAAAGCACGATTTTCGTGCTTTATGATCACTTTGATGTCGTCACAGAATAATTGTTCGATGCTAAATTTTTAATTTTGCCATCTTGGGGACTGGTTCGGTTCAAATGCGAATCTCTCCCATCTGATTGTGTTATGCCACCCAATTGTTGATTTGTCCCGGTACCAGTTTCGGCGGGACAGGCTCTGTACCGTCCCGGTACCGGTTATGTTGGTACCGACGGTACTTTGACATGCCTGGTAACTGCCAACCAATCGATTTTCTCAAGAAGTATTTATTACAACTCGGACAGTTGATCCAAGGTTTTGAATATATAAAGTATCTAAAAAATGTTAGGTCTTCATTCTACTTAGCAGATTTTGACAAATGGCAAGCACATTGCCAAAGCACTTCTCTTATCATGACAGGAAATGAAAAGGTTAGCCTTCCAGAAAGCAGGGAATTAAATATATCGATTTAATGAGCATAACATAAATAGTATCTCGTATGCTTCTGACAGTTAAAAACATCGTAAAAAGACAACTATAATATCAAACAACCGATGTAACTACAATAACAGTGTGTTGCCGGACAAGTAGTATACATACCCAGTTGATTGGAAAACATAGACATAAAAACTTTAGTACGGTAATAACTCAGCGGACACTCTTTTGGCGCGACAGGCGACTAAAGTCGACAGACGGCAGACCGCGGAAAGGTACTGCAGTAGTCATTTTAGCCAACTGTGTGTGTCCATTTCCAAGTGCTTTTAACCCTTTACCCAACGCAGACGATATCAAAATTTATTATTTTAAATATCATTTTTTTCAAATTTTTTAAAATAGTAAAGCTTTAGTCTAACAACCTATACTTTTTGTAAAATTCCTGATGAATATTAGGTGCTAAGAATTCTGTTTCTCAGATTATTCCGCGCTAAAAGAGTTAAAGTCGAAAAGGAGAATATTTCTGCCACCATATTCAACAAATATCCCCACCTGCCCGAAAAAAATGTTTTGTTAAATATGAACCCAACTGTGCATTTTTCTTAACTTGTAGAGAGCTAAATTATTTTTGGTTGTCAGAATTTGTTGCAATGTCTTTGCCTTGTTACCAACAGGCACTCTCCCATAAATTGTAACAAAGCAAATTCACACAGGCTAAATAATTTCTCTTCAAAGGTAATATGAAGCACATCTACAGAATATGAAGCCTTTAGGTTCTGGTACCTGCACTTCTGAATAGAGCCCAAATATGGGCTTCCAGCGTTCTGCCAGTTAATCTGCCAGTTGTAGCCACACTTCGTGAAATCCCTCATGGCCTTTCAAGCCTGCAGTCATCGTTTCGTGTACTCTCACCATAATATTTCTCTGGCCATATTGCTATACTAATTGTAAAGGGACATAGCAACAAAGCACGTTTGCTCATCGATGTGGTCGTCCCTTTGGTTAACATCAAGTGTGCTGAAGGGAAAAAATGTGATCTGGAGCTGGAATAATCCGAATGTGGACACTAAAACAAACCACTTAACCAGTTATTGTTGAGACACTTCGCTTGACTAAGAAAGGTGTGGAGACCCACCTCAACACCATACCCGGACGATCATAGTTTTTCATCCACTAAATTCAGAAAACGATTGCACTTGGTGTATCTTTTCTCATATCAAGAGAAGAGTAAGTTCCATCAAGTAAGATCTCTTCAACCTCAGATCTAGGTATTGGACTCGGTCTCCTTTAAACGCAAAGCAAAGCAGAATAATAATAATAATAATAATAATAATAATAATAATAATAATAATAATAATAATAATAATAAAAATAATAATAATAATAATAATATATAATAATAATAATAATAATAATAATAATAATAGTCGATGGCCGTGTCGCCTCTATTGTGTATCACTGGTGAAAGTGCCAATGTTTTATTGGTTCTAGCACCGCATTCTGAAAGCAACCAAGGTTTGATTTCCTTGATTTCCTCCCCACTCGCTCCTACCCAGCAACGAGCTTGACACAACGGACTGGCGTGGCAGGCGTTACTTATTCCTAGCTCCTTATTCTACATTCGTTATCAACCGATTTTTGTCACGTTCCTACGCAGCAGCACCTTTCATTTTTGTTTAAGGTAGGAATCGCTGCAGATCAGTAAAAAAAGTCTGACTCCTTTGTGTATTTGAATTATACCAAGCGTTCTTCTGGGACACAATGTCATACTTCTTCACAACTTATCTTCAGGTATTAAATGTACTCCTCAGGCAGATATTAATTGCTAATGGATAGAAGTTGTATTTTGATTCACAGTTGCTTTTGCTCCCTTAAGACTTTCGACGGATATGTACGGCTTCTTTACATATACGCAAGTTGAAACGAGCAGTACTTTATTTTCTATAAAATTGTACTAACTTAGAGAACAGACAGCGTCAGACTTCAGTATGATAAAAAAGCAGACAATCGATTTCGTAGCGTATAGTTAATAACAAGCTCTCAAGCCATCCTTCAAACGATAGCTGTACAATACTCAACGTTGTTAGCCTGTAACAGTCCAACACTTAATGCATAAAAATAAATGCAGTTGCTTTCTTCCTGGACAGGAAGAAGGGTGGGTGATCGGCCCCTGCCACCCCCGGATCCGCCTATGTTTTTGTTTCATATAATAGCCCCAGAAGCAATGACAGTTGTTACTGTAATATTCGAGATGTCTGTATCGATATCTGATTGCCAGTCATTTTACCGGGTTTTTTCCAGAAATTATGATAAGGGGAACAGGCCAGGGCGAGGATGTCATTCGCAAATGTTCCCCCAAAACCTTCGAGGAAGCTGGAGGGTTATGCGATTCCCTCACAGAAAAGTAGTATGTCAAGTAACGAACGGCATTGCCCATAAATATCCTGGTTTAGTAGATTACTAACCTGGTAATTTTGAATTAATGCATGCAGCGGCGAACTAGCCGTATGGTCCATCGGAAAAATTCCCGGTGGGTCCCTTTTTGCGGTGGCCCCCAAAATTGATTAAGCCCAAATCCTGCTTGTGCCTGAAAGTTTGGGAAAACGCCAACAGGCGAAATGGATATGATTGCATGGAATGTCGGTATATTGAAATGTTCTCTATGTGGACTGCCATTGACAGTCCAGAGAAAACATTTCGATATACCAGCAATCTCGTCTGCCACTGATCGCACAGGTGCAAGGAACCAATGTTCTTTTAATTTGAAAAATCAAATTTTTCTCCCACTGGGTCGAACTAAGGTCGGCCCGATGGGTCTGCGCACCCCTTCCCCCGTTGATACAATTCTTGCCGAATGAGTGATGAAGATGATACAAAAATGCCATCGAAATGTCCTCTGTGTGAACTGCCATTGATCCCTCAGATGCAATGAAGCAGCGTTCGTTCATTTCGAGAAATCAAAATTTTCCTCGGGTCCTGGGTCCGCCTTAGTTCATTTTCCGGTAACTTTTCTTGGCAATACTGCTAAAACACTGTAAAAGTATAGGCAACTAGCTGTCAGTACTTCTACTGTATTTATAAAATATTACAATGAAATATTTAGTTATTTATAGGAAATGTTTCTGCAAATGTCTGTTATTTCTATTAGGTAGACGGTTAATGAAAAATAACAGCAGAAGATTAATTCAGTACTCCTTCCGAAACAAGCTCACAACGTCGCTGCGTCGTCTTGGACTTCTAACGTCATTCCGGCCCGCATTAGACGTTATTATATTATTAGACATCCATTCAACTTTAAACCCTTGTATTTAACGGAATTTATGACATAAAAGATTCTGTATTCAATGGGTGATGTACAAGCCGGAACTTTTTCCCCAACACCGTTCATACTAGTTTCTTTCCCATCGAGTCATTAGTAACGCTTCGAAAAGTTTCCAAATTTCGTTATACAATTATCGGCAGTCTGTCGCATAGTGTGAAAATGAAAACGTCCAAAGCAAAATAAAGTCAGTTCACAAAAAATTAGTTAACCAAAAAACGAGATAATATTAAAAAAAACCCATTCATTTCCGAACGAGAATATTAACCCAGTCCCGTGGCCGTCTCGTTTTGTGGATCCGTTATATCTAAATTGGTCAACTTCATTTCGGTAAATCTTCGTACATCTTGACATGCTTCGAACTTCTTTTAAAAATGTTTCCTTAGCTGTTTTGCAAATCTGCACAAATTTGTACTTATATTTTTACTAACAGTAATAGCCACCAAACGGTTAGGTGTGAATGGGAACCAGCCGAAGAAAAACAGCGATACGAATTTCAAGAAATACTGGTTCCAAATAATTTGTTTTGATGTTTTATCGATCCATTTCATCAGTACAGCTTCAGTCAAAACAAACAGACTCTTCAAGTTTGGGTTTAAACATCGGAACTAAAATTTGTTTATTTAAATGAATTTCAATGCATGAGTTGGGTAATAAACACAGAACGCGATGTGTGTTTGAATCGGTGGGTGTTTTACACAACTCGCTGGAATGGCGAAATCATATTTCGCTCGTGCCTACGGCTCTCGCGAAATATGACTGCGCCATTCCAACTCGTTATGTAAAACGCCCACCGATTCAAACACACATCGCGTTCTGTCTATGTACGTGATGTGAACGATATTTTCCATAATGAGCTATTTGATGGAGATAATGTGATAAAATGAGAACAGAAATTAAACAGTTTTGTATGTAACATTATACAATTATGGACTTTTGTGGTGGTGAATATGATGTGATATGAACCTAAAAAACTTATATTGTCGGAGGCGTTTGCTGTTTTATTATATACACCATCCTCAAAAAAAAAAAACAATCTTCTATTTGTCAATTAAAAGTTCAATTACATCAACCAGAAATACTTTTATTTAAGAATAAAATAGTCATCATCTGAGGAATATCATAAAAATAAACAATGTGAAAGAGTTTACGTCGATTGAAATAGAACTAGAGAGGAGATTTCCAGAAGCTCTATTTAGAAAGTTGATATTCACTGGAAAACCGGTGTACATGGAATGTTCAGTACCAGTCACGTGTATAAGATAAAGTCAATAGAAATGTGATTATTTATAAAGTGTACAATAAAAAAAGATGAGCCTCTGCAGATCGAGATAAGAATAGTGTCTTATGTTCCCATAGGAACGTTCTACTACCATAATTTACACAGTTTCGTTTAGACAGGAAATTTTAAGCGCGCCGGAGGATGGCAATAAATAACCTATTTTACAGAGCGACAGCATTTTAGAGATATAGGAAGGGGTTATATTATTGATACTATTCCATGTAAGTAGTAAGATCTTAACAGTATTCTTGACTTGACAAGTCCCAAATGCAGTGCTTTCAGGAGAGGATAATGTGACAAAATTTATAGAGAGAGTGGTGGCTGAGTGGATAGGTGCGCCGGTCTCTCGTGTCAGGGGTGCGTGATCGATCCTCGGACGGGGAACGTTCTCGAGGTGTCGAAGACTCTGTGTCAGCGTCACTTGTCAGCTGTTACAACGTTCCCCGTCCTATCGGGTGGCGATGTAAAAGGGTTGACCTCTGTGTGGAGAGAGCCACACCCCATGGAGGCTAAAGATCCCTTCTTAGTATTCGAGAAGAGCGAGGCCTTGAAGTCGCCGCTCCAAAGGTCACCTCAAAAACCTGCACCATTGGGCCAAGGAGAGTCGTTAATATAAGGTGCATATCTTGTTCGCCAATCCTTGTAAAACAAATAAGCTTAAAACCAAATTTGGATAGACGTCTGACGAAATGCGCCGTCATGCTTTGAGCTCTTTGCAACAGTTTGTGAAGATTTATTTCTGGAACCCCACAGAGCACAGAGTTGCTCATTTAAATAGTTTCTAATCGAGTTTAGTTTATACAGTTGCCATATTTACGCTTTAAAACAGCAGCAATGTGGACATCTACTAATAGGTTTTCATCAATGCAAAAAGCAAAATCCTTAACTCTGTGCGTAATATAATAATTGCATTAACGGATTCCAATGTATCATTGTTTAACCGTTTTATGTTGATGAGGAGAGTCGAGGATTTATCATAACTTTGTGTGACGAACCTCATAGACACAACCGAGCATGTCACACGCTGCCTTCACCATGACGAAAAGAAATTCTGTAAAAAGGGATTCCATAAATGGGATTCCGTAAGTGGGATTCCATTGCTCATTGCGCATAAGAACACAAACACATAGACACATACGACGAGAAAGGGATTCCTAAAATGGGATTCCGTAGGTGAGATTCTCATCCGACTCCGTGAAATGGGATTCCGTGATTTGACATAAACACTTGAGGGCATAAAATGAAATCCTCTCCCTAACGAGCCGCAGACCTTTCGGTTTGAAGTCCAATGCCCTACCACTGAACCACCGCGCTCCCTTTATTACCTTGTAACAGCATGCCCACTGAACACTGTACAAAAAATGAGAAACTGTAATGTAAAATGTGTGAAATAATAAATATATATCAATAAATTATTGTTTTGTTAAAGTCTATTAGATATCTATTGAATATGTAGAATTTGGGGTGTCGCATACAACCTTGCCGTCGTGCCAGTAAACAAACCACTGCGGAGCGACAAGTAACTACCACAGCCTTAAAAAAGGGAAACGATTTGCTGACTTGGTGGCACGGATTCCGGGACAGGTGTCGGGGACCGGTTTAAACGGATTCGGCCGTGTCGGGCTTATTCTGGAAAAAACCCACACCGATTGCAATATCCGCCGAAAAAGAGTATGCAGATGTGTAAAAATCCTTCCGAGTTACTGGAAAAAAAGGTTTGAGTGACTTAGAAATATCTGTGAGAGTTTAGAGTATATTTCTTCATTTCCGGGTATAAATCGCGCGAAAATGGCATATTATTTTGGCTTGAGCTGTAGGCACGATATAGCTGTGGCTGTTGAAAGTGATACCACCAGAGATATAAGGGGTTGGGTTAAGGTGGGTCAAAGTCCGGATAGGGTTAGGTCGACCACGTGTGAAGTTTGGTGTGAGGGTCTTTCTCGCCGGTAGCGGACCGTCCTTTCGTGTTGATTCCTGCTGGAAATCGATGAAAAGGTCTTGGAACATATTCCACAAGATAATCTCTCCATTGTAAAACTTAAAAAGGCTTGTCGCTTCTAGTGTAGATATGTAGATATGACAAGTGATTCTTACTCAATAGTCCTCTGCTATAACATAACTAACCAAACGTGGGTGATGACTGATACATAAATTGACCGGACATTAAGTAAACACAGGCAATTGACAGGTTTGATAAACAAAAGTCTGAACACTATCGAACAGGTGGCTAATTACCCTTTCCCGAAACCTGACCTTAGATGACCGTGAGCTGGGATTTCCTAAAAATATAATTAAAACTAATTTGAAACCAATTAAAACATCAATTAAAAAACAAACAAAAGACAAAATTAAAAACTTGAAAACAATAAAAGCAATTAAAAAAAGATATTAAAACAATTAAAATGACGCCATCGGCTCCTCTTTCGGGGGGATAGGGAAGATCAGCGCATCCCTACAACTCTCGGTGCTATCGTGTTTAATTTATAGATAGAGATTCGTCGACAGAACAATGGATATTTGGTTTGTATTTCTTTAAGAGTTTCATATATAGGGTTTCAGAAAACCAAAAAAGCAGATAAGACAACTGCCTTGCGGTACTCCACAGTTCAAAACAAAGGACTTTAAAATACGTTTTCCGTTGGAAGTTTCTGTGTCCTATTACGTTTCAACCGCCACGCCAAAGCTTTTCCACCAATGCCAAGGAGGTATTCTAAAATTTGAAAAAAGTGACTCGTGGTCTACGTATCGATGGCTGCGCTAAGATCAAACATTAGAGGAAAACACATTTTCGATTATCCAAGGCATTGAAAATCTCAGCGTAGACTTTAGAATAAAAGGGTTCTCTGCTGTGATGTTGATGTGGATAGGCAGACACAGCTTCCAGCATTAATTAATGATACATATGTGGCCTATCTGTTGTTTCACGACAACTCTTTTTTTATAATCTTATTTGTTTTACAAGGATTGGCGAACAAGTTATGCAGCTTTTTTAACGCATCTTGGCCCAATGGCGCAGTTGTGTGGGGTAACCTTCGTAGCGACAGCTTCGTGGCCTCGCTCTTCTCGAATACTACGAAGGGGTCTTTAGCCTGCACGGAGTGTGTCTCGCTTCATACAGAGGACAGCCAGTTTTCGTCCCCATCCGATAGGACGGTACGCTGTGACAGCATAATTGATACTGACAGAGAGTATTCGGACACCTCGAGAACTTTCCCCGAGCGTGGATCGTTCCCGGGACCTCTGGCATGAAAGACCAGTGCACTTATCCATTCGGCCACCATTCGCTATAAAACTCCACTCCACGACAACTTTCTCAATCAGCTCAGAGACAAACACGAGTCTGGAAATCAGGTGGCAATTCTTGTCAACCTTATGGAGATTTTGATTGATAATAAGGGGAATAACCACCTTACCAGACATCACAAAATGAGCTTGACACCAACGTTGAATTGACGACGTCACATATTATAAGCGGAAGTATATCGACACCAGTTCTGCCAATTGTCGTCGTGATCGGCTCTGATTCACAGCTCGTGGTTCTGGATTTGATAATGATTTTAAGTACGTCTTCAAACCTATTTAGGGAGAAAATATTCAGTGTTTGCTCGGACTTGGCGGTATCAGCGGTAGTCGGGGTATTGAAGACTTTCGCTTAAAACAACGTCCGCAACCTGAGTTCCAATTCCAGAAGTATTGGGATCTGAATTTGGTTTGTAACGGGCCTGTCATTTTAAGGAGGTCGAACGTTCTCTCACTCAATGACTCTCCTTAACTAAAATTTACGAGGGCGTAAACACCATCCTTGCCTCATACAAGGAGAGCCACGAAAGTGGCATCGCCCATCTTAATATGTGATCGTGCACTTCGGAAAAGCTTACTGATAGCTAGTCTCTGTGAGGCCCCTACGTCTGGCCTGCGGCTTGAGCTGGCGGCCAGGTGTAAGGATCTCACAGACTAACTGGTAGACCTTTTGCTTACTTATCGGATACCGCCTATAATCGTCTGACTTTTTACATAATTCAGGTAGAAATCCTAACATGTTCTGCAAAAAATTATTGCATTTTTTTCAAATCTATATCAGATACTATATGTACAACTCAAACAGTAACATGCAAAGATATGGTAAAATTACCAATCTTAAGAACAGACCCCAGTGGCTCTCCTTGTGAGAAATTAAAGTAGGCCAAAAATGGCCCTCCTGACTTCATATTAGGTGGGCCACCATTGCTCTTCTCTCATTTTGAAAATGACAGGCCTGTTGTAGGAATGAATGTGACGATTATATTGTGATTACACAGTTGCCCGTAAAAAGTTGTCAAAATACCTGATTGTACCCATCTGTTTACACTAAACCTTCAAAACCTGATGATACCCTCCCCCTCCCCCGTCAAATCCATGGCATCAATCCGGGGCACAGCAATTAATATTTTCAACATTTAGCCTAAGAGCTGCACGCTAACAAGATTGATTGGACTACTTCACAAATTCACTGAGTGCCCGTATACTTACTGGCGTGACAATCGTTACTTATCCCCAGTTCCTTATTCGACATTCATTATCGGCCGAGTTTTGGAATAAGGAACTGGGAATAAGTAACGGTTGTCACGTCCCCGTACTCTTTATGTAATTACGACTGATCGTAGTACTGATCCTTGGTTGCACTAAAAGTACAATATTTTAATTTTGTATTATCTGACTCTTGTAACGAGTATTTTAGTTGTAACAAACACACAAATGATAAAACTAAATAAATAAAATTTATCAACGTTTATAAAATAATTTCTTGATTATTTAATCACTCTTTATTCACTGCAAATAAATTATGGCACAGGGGTGGAGTCAGCATTTTTTAAGGGGGTCGCCCGCAATGCATCTCAAGGATGAGAATGTCTGGCAACTAAAAAGACTGAAAACTTGGCCAGGGGCCAAACCTTGGCCAGAGGTCAAGTTGGAGGAAATTATGGGAGGGGCTGACCCCCTCCCATAATCTCCTCCAACTTGACCTTTGGCCATCAGTGGTGGTCCAGTAGTGGGGGTGGGGGCGAGGGTATTCAATATTTGATATCAGCAGTAATCAAACATGTTGAGGGAAAGTGAATCAAATTCAGTGTAGGCATGAATCAGAGTGTTGTGGAGAATATCGGCCGCAGAACTTTGGGATTCGGGGGTAGGGGGTCGTACGACCCCCATGACCCTCCTTGGCTACACCATTTTGGCAAATAATCTATTATCTTCCAGAAGCTGCATAAAAAAGATTAAGAAAGATGAAAAAGATTAAGTAACAAAGAAATATTTTGATAACATTCAGATTAAATGGATAAACCGTTCATTCGGTTGACCCAGAATAAATAGCCACGATTATACCAGTTATCTTTCGATTACTTGACAGATAAATTTTGTCTCGCTTCTGTCGTCAAGCACCGGTTTTTATCGAACATACTGCACCGGAATTATATAACACAAAGCCTTTGAGACCAACCAAAAATAAATTTTTGGTGCCAAATTCTGGTGCCAAAATAATTCTGTATTTTTGGTGCCAAACGATTTTTTTGTGCAATTGGCACTCGACAGCGTGAGCACTGACGGTAATTTTCACAGTGTTGATTTGTTGTCGCCTTTCCATGAATATATGTTCCGTGCTACCATCTACCCGTGTTAATTCAGGATTCACTGATCTGTACTTGAAAAAGAGGCTACTATGATTTGGTCTGTACCAGTGTAAATCTGAAATGAGGAACGAGCATAGCGGCACGGCATGACATCAAGCGCATTAAAAGAGACCATTCACAATACACCAATCAGACAAAATTTCCACCTTTTCTTCAAAACTTGTGTCTACCATTTTCTTCAACACAAAAGATGATTTCATTCAGTGCAATGTGCTTTGATATCGGCAGTCTCAGTTAGGCTTCTTCACATCAGCCATCGACCTTCGATCTCTCGGTAACTTCACATCAACATTCGACCTCTGATCTTAGACTGATATGAGGTTACCTCGGGCTGATATCTCGGCCGATATGAAACTAACCAAGGAAGAACCTATAATTTCTGCGAAATGTTGTAAAATTGATCTAGGCGCGTGTGGTCGGCTAAATAAACTTACAACATTTACAGAAGTCTGTAATGTGTTATAAAATGCTACTCAGCATTCCGAATCTGTGGTGACATATAATCATGTGTAGCTTCGATAAGGCATAACTACGGTTGGACCCTGTGAATCTCCAATCTCGGATCGAGTTGAAGCCCGAATCGAATCAGGCGGAGAATTTCGAATCGAATCTCAAATCAAATCCCGGCTATTTGAGTTATAGGTATTATACTTTCTTTTTACAATCGCATATATTGGTAATATAGGGTACTGTGAATCACACATTTTCGATTAGAATCGAATCTCGAATCGAACCTTGAATCGAATCAGGGCGTCTAAAAGGTGACCGACTGTGGAAGGGTGGGTGTATAAACATGCTATGTTCCAACTGTGATGGCTCAAATTCCGACTAATAAACTATTCCAACTACATCATCGAGGCATGCCTTCACCGAAGACATTCCTTAATGATGTAGTTGGAATATTACTCATGAATGATTATAGTTAACAAAACAGGAATGGGTGCAAGAGTTACCTATAGTAGACACTGCACATGACCAGCCACTGGTAACAGCTCATTGTCAACATTGTTTGGAAACGTTAAATTTGCTTTGAACAGTGGTAGTGACTGGTGATATTGGAATTAAGATGAATGGTGGCATGTTCATTTTTTCTATTTTTAGAATCATTTATTCTACAATTTTCCATCTCAACTAGATATTTTGAGAGACGCCATAGATAAGCGATACCAAGCTTCATTCCTGTGTTAGGATTCGAAAGGTAACGACTCGGGCAGCCGATTTCGAATCAAACCGAATAGCAACGTAAGATTCGAAATCGAATCGAACCTCGAAGCTTGCTTTGCAGGGCACTATATCAATCTCCACTGAAGTATTGTGTTTACCCTTTACCCAACGTAACGTCCAAAACCGGCGTGCGCTATTCACAAAAATCGCAAATTAATTTTTATTATTTTTCATTTTTTGTCTCAAAAACATAGGTTATGATCCCTCTTTGGAATGAGCTCGTCGAGTTCGTTCCAATGAGGAGTCATGACCTATGTTTTTGAGACAAAACGAAAATCAAAGAAATTAGTTATTCAAGAATTTTGGTTGCAATTGTGGTCTTCTTTTCGTGTCAGGTAAATGGTTAAACGACGATTCCTCCGCACGGGCAAATCAATTAAAAAGTGGAATATTATAGAACGGAATCAAAGTAGTTTCGGAAGCGGAATATCCTTGAAATCTTCTGTCATCGATATCGATAGGAGACCTGATGATAGAGGAAGAGCTCAAAAGGAGAAACATTGTAGGATTTTGAGAGCATAACTATTACTCGAAAAGTTCTGAATCAGCGCAATGCGAATCATACCAGAGTAGAAGAAACTGCTAAACGAAATTTTCGAAACAAAATGAACATTGCATAGTCTTGATTTCTTCTCTCTGTTAATCACAGCAACGATCTTCTAGAATTCTCTTATTCGTATGATCTTGTCTGCTTTGGAGTATTTCCAGTAATCTCGATACAAATGGGTTGTTCGGGCGTCAGCGAAATACGTCACAACATAATCTGTCCCCTCGTCTCAAGATGGCGTCAAGCGAACGCAGTAATCCTCCTACCAAGTAATTCCATCACTTTATTCTGCACAATGCAATGCAAAGAAATCAGCGCGAATGTGTCTTTCAAATTTCCCCATGCCATAGAATCAAGAAATGACGCTGGTTTTATTTACAATGACATAGCGGGGGGCTCGAATCCACTTCGATATAGTTTTACTCGAATCCACTTCGATATAGTTTTACTCGGCACCAACCGCCTAGCGAAATAATACTAAACCACGCACACCACGCGGCCCCAAAAGGGAATACTAGTTAACCAGGGATATACGAGGCCAGTACAGAACACACAGAATACTCAATCCTCCCATTGATTACTTTTGGTGGCGTGAAAGCTGTAGTTACAGCGTAACACTTTCACTTCAGCAAACTTCAAAGTGTTTACATAGGTCGAACAGTAAAACGGTATCAACTTTTCAATCTCGACACTTTTTTTGTAAATAATAGCAAAATATATTGTAAACATTCAGTGTGCATTGCCGCGAAAAATGGGCACATCATTTTTTCACAGACATCAATGTATTGTCTTCTAAAAGCGATCGCGAACAGTCGGGGAACTAAAAACCTTCACGGAAATTAATCTTTGAGCATTGTTTATTAACCCTTTGAACCCTGGTGGTATCTTCCATGTCAGTTCATTTGCAGCAATTAGAAGAGTCCATATTCATTATTTGGGGGTAGACCAATCAATATTTTCAACGTGCAGCACGTTGAAAATATTTATTGATCTAGCCCATCCTTAACTTAGCAGGCATCCTACTTATAAAAGTATGACGTACCATGTCCCTGGGCTGGTAAAGCGGCCTCTTGTGTTCAAAGCGGCCTCTGGCAACAACTGACCTCAACCTCTTCCCCAAGATGACGGCACGTGAGAAACATTTCTATATGCGACGATTAAGCGTTCCGGCGATCTGATTCTATAGACATTAGTGAGTATACGTAAACTAATTGTGAGGTTGTGTGCTTCTGTCATCAGCGAAACTGCTGTGATGCTTCTCTGTATGTTAATTAACCAGCATAGTTAATCTTGGCAGTCCATTTGTGGTAATAGAGAAAGTCCTTCCGAATCAATTTGACTGTGTTCCCATTAACCATAAAGAACTTCGGCAGACAGCAAGATATTCAGCTTGCAGAATTAGACTTCCATCAAGCCTATAATCCTCTAATGAATATCGGAAAGCCAGTTCATTACAACTGCACAAAAGATCCATATTTTTTTCAGCCAACCCTCTACTATCAACATCACACCAATTTTTAATTCCATTATATTTTTGTACCCATTAATTGTCTTAGTTCGTTAGTTAAACCATTTCTATATATACTTCTGTTCCCCGTATTTAATTACATTATGATAGTTCTTTTTTTAATATATATTGGGACAGATCAACAGTCGGGTCCTGCGAATCTCAAACAACTTGAATCCCGAATCGAATCAGGAAATGATTTCCAATCGAATCTCACCGCTTTTCATGCTGTAGTTACTGCACCTTCTTACCACCGTGAGATATATAGAATATACCCATAGTAGCTTGGCGTACCAAATGTTCACCACGAGTGGTGAACATTTGGTACACCAAGCTACTTTGGGTATATTTTATTTATACCACGATTCTCAGATTATTACCACGATCGTGAAATGTTAAATAATACAAAATTCAATATTAAATTCTAAGCAATGCCCGTACACACGTGTGATTCTGTTTTTGTTTACATGAGCACCGGTGGACGGTGCTTCCGCTGTCAATTTTATCGCCGAAACGAAATGGAAAAAGAAACGCGTAAATCACGGGGCCCTTTTCAATTTAATCACATAATAACATAATGCTTCGACTTATGGATGCTTTATTAACATGAGACAACGCATCTTTGTTAATTTTTGGTATCTTTTGAGTAAATTCATTTAAAAACGTAATAAATAATTGCTTCGCGAGGCGACAAACGATACATTTAGGCAAGTTTGCATGCAGGGCGAGGTCACTAACGATGAGCTTAGATGTAGTTCCACTGTAGGCGTAAATTTTTATTATTGAAATCCCATTGCCGGTGTGTTCACCACAGACACACGTGTTCATCACGGTGGGTGTGTAAAGCTAAAATTTATGTCATAGGCGTTTTATATATAATAAGTACTATAAGTCTCCACCCAAGTATTATATTCAAAGACGACACCTCTGTTTGGACATGTCAATCAAAAAAGGGGAATATTCCAGAACGGAATCAAAGTAGTTTCGGAAGTGGAACCTCCTTGAACTCGTCTTTTTCCACCAGGGGCCAATACTATAAAACCATTACAATTGTATTTTGTAGAATTGTATTTTCTAGTTATGACTTTAAATGGGTTGAAATCATGCCTGGCATTCTTAAAAATGCAGGAGGGCTAAAAATCGCTCCACTCGCATGGCCTAGGCGAGCGATTAGCCCTCCTTAAGCTTACAAATGCTAAACGTGGCACAAAGAAGCTTTACTGTCAATGAATTCTGCTTTGTAGGCTTTCTACATTTTATTGGGAGCTGCTAACAGGGTAGTCTCTGTGATATGGCTGCACTGCCTCTCCCACACCTCCGGGCCTCTGCAAGGCTCGGAGGTGTGGGAGGCGCATTGTGGCCGTCTTACTGGGACCACTAACACAGCAGAGATCAGACAAGATGTTGGTTTTAGGAATAGTCGGTTATGATAATTATTATTTTCTATGACCTGGAGGGCTAGATTTCGCCCTCCTTAATTCTTTTCAGGCGAGCAGTAGGCGAGCGAATAAATCGCTCTCCTGAAAATACCAGGCCTGGAACTTGAAATGAACCATTGGCATTTTCAAAAATGTTTTCATATATTTTAAAATGGTAATGATTCATTTTAGTCAGTTATATTAATAGGTACAAAATACAATTCTAGAAAATGCAATTGTAAAAGTTTTACAGTGTTGGCTCCAGGTCTCCTTATGTATTATGTTCTTAAAAGAAAGCTGGAAATTAGAGGATAACTTTGACATTATGTCAGACAAGTGAAATTGTCTGGTTATTGATTGAAAGTCATCTCAAAGTTTCTGTTCTTAGAATTACTCTTTTCGGTTTAATTCCGTACACGGGAATCAATTTAATAACTCCGAGCTTCAGATAGACTGTGACAAAGTAGCAATGGCCTGAAGGGGTTGCGGGGTGACTTTGAATGTGTGTCAGTGGGGGAGAGAGGGGTGGCGGGGGGGGGGGGGGGGGGGGGTGTTACGTGTATGTGGAAGGGAGTGATGTGAAGTGTAAGCGACATTTCCGGGACCTCATCCAACAAAAATAGACCTTAGGAGCAATCTCGTTGATGTTAGGTGATTAGTAAGCTACCGGCACCGATAGGCGACCAATCGCGAAATCGCCCAGATTGCACAATACAGCAGACCGACATGGTCTCACACGCTCTTGGGGTAGTCATTACTGTGCCGTCAACCTCGACTCGGTTAATAGTCGACTCAAAACAGGCACTTTGGTATTAAGAATGTCAGGGAGCGCGGTGGCTCAGTGGTTTCGACATTGGACTTCAAATCGAACGTTCCAGGGTTCGATCTCCGCCAATGGTAACTGCGTTGTGTCCTTGGACAAGGCACTTAATCGCGATCGCCCACGTTGGGGCACGATGGCGTTCTGTACTAAGGCGTATTACATGTCGATGGTGCACTTGTCTTTAGCCAATGCTAACCCAGCTTGTGTGGAGGTAGTACCTTGGGGAGTCTGACAGTTGCTCGCCATTGTTCGGTAGCTCTCTCTGGGTACTCCGGCTACCCCCACCCGTGAAACTGTCCGACACGAGATGACCTTTTCTGTCGAAAGTGTCGTTAAACCCCCAAATAAGTAATAAATAAATAAATAAATAAATAAATAAATAAATAAATAAATAAATAAATCAATCAATCAATCAAGAATGCCAAGTAAAATAACAAGCAATTAAGCTCATTAAGCTCATTTTGTTTACTCGATTCAAATATTTTGAACACTGTTGGCCCAAAAAATGAAAGGCTGAGGGGTCGCTGGCAGCCACCACTCCAGCTCCACGGCCATGATGGCCTACACTGTTATAACAACTATTCAAAATTGTAAAGCTATAACGTTTTTATTCCTAGATTATTTCAACACAATGTAATGCATTCAATTTTATGCTGTGGTATGGATTTTGGCGTCATTTACTTGCGACCTGGTGTGAAATATTTGCTCCAGCCCACATTGGAAGCCTGCGTTTTTTATTGTATTTTACCCTATATGATATACTCGAATTGCCAGGAGTAGCACTGGCTCCTTGTCCCTTTGTTGAGAATTTGCTGTGTGCGAGCCATTACTCGCCTTTTCTGGAGAGGTCTGTAAAGGTTTTACGAAACCGACTGTTATACAGTACGTCCGTATTGGACTGGTCACTTTCCATTGGGTACAAAACAGTGCTTCCTTAATTAAAATTTGGCTGATGATGATTTTTGTTACCTGTAAACGCATGCGTGAACATCACTGCCGACGCGTGAATTACGACCAGTCCACGGCGACTGTACTGTATCTCACGGGGTTACTCAGGCAAAAAAATAATAATTATGTCTAGCGATTCTAGACGATTCTGTGTTATAGTGTAGTCTACACAAACAGTACTAGTTCGAACACGCAAATGCTTAGGGACCTGTTGTGTGTATACAAACAATTTTTCGCCGACTACATTCATAATCAACGTTATGGGAGTTTCGTTGGAATACCTCACGTTATTACCTCTTGGTAATTTACTTTACGCCGTTCATAATTGGTTAATTTTCTACGCGCCAATGCCTGTTTAGTCTTATCTCGAATCTATACTAATCATAGATGCGACTATAGATATAACTGCTGCCAGAATGCAATGAATTATTCAATTGTTTTTTGAACGGATTGCCCTCAGCTTGGAGCGAAAACTTTTCAGTCGGATAAAAATGGCAGAATTAACAGTTCAAGTACAGTTAAAACTAGAAGTCTTGTCATGAATTGTGCGCTTATCTAGGCTTAATTGCGCGTAGGAATTGCGCGCAATTGCCATAGCGAATGGCACCCAAAGCACGGCGGGTTCTCCTGGTTACTCATAGCAAATACAGGCAATGTTTCTGCTAATGGACCTCCGGGTTACCCGGAGGTCCATTGGCTGAAACATTGCTTGTGCATAGGCCACATGTACAGAATTTGATAGCCTTACTATGGTCATAACGCGTAGATTAACGCGCAGATCGACGTGCATTTCATAACCGGACTTCTAGTTTAAACTGTAAGAAATGACCTTTGTCTTGGTAATGATACACTGAAAGTAATTTCCTTATTTTATTAGTTTCTGTGCAGTTGTCTCGGGCTAAAATTGTATTCTAACTTCTCGTATTTGTAACGAACAAAGTTCAAAACTTAACAAATTGGGGAATATCAGCTAGAATAGAGGCTGAATTGATCATGATGCCATTTAAATCACAAGATAAACATCTGCCTCAGAGAATCTTGGCGATAACGAACAGTAACGTAAATAATATAATTTAGCGTTCAACAGACGCCAATTAAGACGTTAGCCCAGGTAAGGTAGGGAATGTTACGGTCATCGAAAATTCTAAAAACCATATATAGCCGATCCATTTAAAGTTGCGTCGCTCAAATCAAAGGAAAGCTCAGAGCTGCATACTTTTCTCTGAATTCTGAGCATTGCTAGGTGAAGACAGTCTCTTTGAATTAGTAATTGCATGTTAGGTGGAGGCCAAGTTATCCCTGTGAAGGCAAAAAGTTGAATTTATAACTGAACTGTTTAAGAAGAAACCGCGGTAACTGCGGCAGTGAAACTAGGAAATGTGTACCAAAAGCAGAAATGTAAGCCAACTAAGTCCAGGTGACGGCAGATGTAACCCCATCAGAGAAGTGTTGATGAAAAAATGCATAAATTCTATCGCAAATATTAAAACCAAAACCGTGAGGAGGAACTGACGACGGCGACTGATGCCAGGGAAGTCGGCGTGATCAGGCGGCACAGCTTGTGTGACAGAAAACGTGGGCTCACGTAGTGTAAACTGTAATTGTGTGTTAACCCTTTACCTAACATGGAAAGCAGGCGACACTTGCAAAAACAGTTCTTGAACAACTATTTTCTTTATTTTTTTTGTCTCAAAAACATAGGTTATGACCCCTCGTTGGAACGAGCTCGACGATAAAAAAAAATAATGAAAATTAATTGGGGATTTTTGAGAATAGCGCTGGCCCGTAATGACCGTTATTTTGGGTAAAGGGTTATCTACATAAATTCTCGGACTAATGATGAGGTTTGAAAGTAAATTGTACCACGTATTCCTCTATGCATAGAAATAAATTATCGTTTCAGTGAGTTATTGTCGATCATCTTTAAATTGACCCTTCAATCACGACCAGTCCCAAACAGATTTAGCCAGCGCTCATGAATCCTCCGTGGTTCATGGATGTCTACTTATGCTACTTTGTGGATCTTCCATGTAGAGCCCTCACTGGGCCTACAAGTTCCTTGGGCGTGTGAAACTGTCTGCCCACAGTAATACTCTGAATATATACAATCAACAAACACTCTCCTTGAAATCTAACATTTTGACAAAAATATGTTTCTTAGCATTCTTTCATTCAAGTTTCCTAAACGGATTCTCGACATGTAATGACGTTCTGGGGGTGTCCTGGCCATGCGTGCTATTTTTATACGCTTTTTATTCAAACTAACATTTGAATGTTCACCGGCGATTCTGGTGGATGTTACTGGATTATATCTATCTACAGAAAAATATGCAGCACTGAGTGTTCTTTGATTTGAGCGGCGCACTATTGAACAGATCGGTTATGTATGGCTTTCAGAACTTTCGATGACTGCAACAACCCCACCTTATCTGGATTATTTCTTTAACTGATTCCAGTGGAACGCCCAATTACATTATTTATGGACTGCACTGTTCACTAATTATCGCCATGCTTCTCTAACATGAATGTTTATTCTGATTGACATAAACCATTAAACCTCCACACTGAACACTATTAGGGACGTGACAATCGTTACTTATTCCCAGTTCCTTACTGGACATTCGTTATCAACCGATATTATCGGTTGATAACGAATGTCAAATAAGGAACTGGGAATAAGTAACGGTTGCCATGCCCCTTCACTATTTCTAACTTAATTTCTTCCGTTATTTGTTGAAACCATGAAAATACATAAAATTTATCCCAAGATATTTACAAAAATAAAGAAATTTTGTCTTGACATCTTGTTGACAGTTCAGCAATATTTAGACACGTGACATCTTGTCGTCTGGCATTTAGTTGTGCATTTAGGAACGTTATTACATGTTGCTATCGCAGTACACGGGAACTGGGTATTTGGGCGTACTGAGCATTTTATGAAGAAATGGAGTAACATGGAACATTGAGCTCGCAATACCGTCTGTATATTTCAGTATTTAAAAAGATAACTTGCATTCTATGTATTATAGCGCATTATCAGAGAAGCACAACACGAGTATTACGTTTTGCAACCTACGGGTGCCTGTGACGTGATTCCTATGGTGGTAAGTGGTATTCATAGGCATGCGCAACTCAGGTTTCCTTCGTCCATTTTAGTTGATGGAGGCCACAATCTTGGATTTCCATCCTGACATCCGGTTGCTATGAGATCGCATCGCCTCCAACAGACACTCCTGACTTATATCGTCATGAAATTCGGCTTTCGATGCAGTTCTCTTCCTTGAAATTATTAGAAGCACAAGGAAGGTCCAATTTAGAAGCAAGTAATTGTTGAGAAAACGCCTATGACATCAGTATAAACTAAAGTCAAGTTTCTTTTTGTTACTTTTATAAACGGAAAAAAAACGGACAGCTCTCCGAGCTGTCTGTTGTTTTCGTTTATTAAAAGTTTCAAAAGGAAACTTGGCTTTTTATGGAAAGCTAATTAGAAGGAACTACTTCACAGACAATCCGTCATTAAGAATATCTGTCAGTATCAGACCTACCAACATTAAGTGCCCACTTTGTTTGGAGAATGTGTTTTTACAATGATTTGATAGATTTTATTCTTCCCAGGAAAACCAAATAACAGATATCATCTCCTTGACTTTTATAATCAATGGAAAGGACATTATCTGTATTATATGTCACACGGTTGGTATGGTACACCGAGAATAATAGTCAAATGTTCAAACTGATTGGGAAAAATATGTAAAAAAGACAGCTTCTGTATTATGGTACTCCAAAGAAAATACATGAAATTTGTGAAATGAATTATAATATGGTTGCTCCTTCTTCCGGTTATTAAGGTCATTCATTAAAAATGGTAGTGCCCAGCCATGCATTAATAGAAATAGTGACGGGAGGACTTTAATGTATTTTTGTGTCTTTTCTGAGGTTTTGGGGATCATATAATAAATACAATCTGCAACGCATCCCCATTTTATATCGACATTTACAAAACTCGCATGCCTGGCATTCTTAAAAATACAGGATGGCTAAAAATCGCTCCCCTTCCATGGCCTAGGCGAGCGATTAGCTCTCCTCAAGCCTATAAAAGCTAAAAGTGACAAAATGAAGTTTTACTATTGACGCTTTACCCAACATGAAAAGCAGACGACACTTGCAAACAGAATTTTTGAATAACTAATTTTTTTCATTTTTTTGCCCCAAAAACATAGGTTATGACCCCTCTTTGGAACGAGTTCGACGAGCTCGTTCTAAAGAGGGGTCATCACCTATGTTTTTGAGACAAAAAATGAAAAAATAATGAAAATTAATTGGCGATTTTTGTGAATAGCGCTGGCCGGTTGTTGCAGTTACGTTGGGTAAAGGGTTAATGAATTCTGCCTAGTGGGCTTTGTACATTTTATTTGGTGCTGCTAACAAGGTAGTCTCTGTGAGACAGCTACACTGCCCCTCCCACACCTCCAGGCCTCGGCAAGGTCCGGCAGTTTGGGAGGCGCATTGTGGCCGTCTTACTGAGACCACTGACGCAGAGATCAGAAAAGATGTGAGTTTTGGGAATAGACGGTTATGATAATCATTATTTTCGAACGCCAAGATGGCTAGTTTTCGCTCTCCTTAATTTCATTAAGGCGAGTAGCGGGGGAGGAATTCGCTAGAATTGTGCACTTGGTGATACCTTCCTGAAATTTGGCATGATGTAAGGGTAGGCATCAGAGATTTCAAAATCGATCGGCTACAAGTTGGCACCATCCTCTAGCCACCACTAGCAGCGAAATCCAAAATGGCCGCCAAGCGGATCGAAAAAAAGCTATTTTCGCCGATCGCACAACTGAAGCTCCAAACCTAACACCATACATGTGCTGTAATTGATGTGAATGATGGAGTGAAGCCCTTGGAACAAGTTGGGGGAAGATTAATGGATAATGGGATCAGAATTTCCGTCGATGTGTGCGTCTGTGTGTCTGACTGTCAGTATGATCGTCCGTCCGTAGATAAATTAGTGTTGAATGTTTCTCGGGAATGCAATGGTCAAATGAACATGGTATGAGAGATTCCTGTCAACACATGAACAAGGGTACTCGATAGTATGCAGCAGTGGGGATACTTGGACATTTGATAATCCAATTAAAGTGACAGTCTATTCTCAACTTCCGGCATTTTCGATAGATTTATTTTCTAAGAAAATAAAACTATCAAATTTCTAGAGGAGTTCTGGTTCAATCTCAACACCATAGCGACACGTCTGCCAGCAAGGGCAGTGCTGGAATGAACTCGGGATGCATTAGTTCCCGTTGTTAATTATACAATGTTATCTTGCCAGTATAGAACATTGGCAAAATGGGACTAGAAGGGGTGAGTGTATGTTTGCAGTCATTCGAGGTACAGGAATATTTTTTGACTACAAGTAGTATTCTTCATTTTCGGCCAGTTAAGATGTGGTGTGTTCCAAGTCAGGATTAATGTTGCCGACACTTAATGCCCATCCCTCATGGTATGCTACTTTACCAGGGATATAGAGATATAGCCACCACTGGGAGCCAAAACATGACCTTTGATGTCGATGAGTGGTCGAAATGTTTTAGCGAATAACTTATCGAAATATGATCCGGTATGGCAATTTGATACCTTACGTTAGATTTATTAGATCAACTCAGGTATGGATTCATTGAGACATGAGTGCGCTACAAGATGAAGGATTTCCAAGTTGATTTGCTATGGAGTAGGAACTGACTAGTCACATGTGGCCTATGGCCAGAGAAAGACAAGGATACCATAGATGAACACACGGGTGAACGAAGGTATCAACTGTTGTACAGAGGCAAAATAGTTGGGGATATTGTATCATGCTATGCATGAATTAACACCGTCTTGTGCAGTAAATAACAGACTATTTTCCGAAATCTAAAACTGTATTCCTATACCCCGGACAATGTAGCAAGCCACATGGGATGAACATTTGTTAGCAAAATCAACTCAACTAGAAACATGACTTGTGTTAACTGGCCGAAAATGGAAAAAAAAATACCAGAATAGGAGATGACTGGTCCTAACATGACAGTATACTACTCAATATTGTTACAACAGCCACCTTCACACTTACACAAAGGTGTGCACCTTAATCCAGCTTTCAAGCATTTGCAATTGCCCTTGCAGGCCTTGGCACAACTACAGTGGAGCATCAGTGCACATGCAGCACTTGCGTCTCCTAGGTGAGTCCAAAATGGGACCAGAATATTGAGACGTGGATTCCACTCCCATCCGTACTGTGATGGGTCTGGCACACATAAGTGTTTCTGCAGAGCACGATGCCAAATGAAAGATGACACAAGAATTACCCTTTTTACATGTTGATACAGAGCTGCTTTGGTGGGCGGGATGTTTTCCATAGACTTAAGGCCATGTGTGAACATATGCCGTCTCGCATCATTGACACGTGTACTGACACAACTGTTACTGTACATCTGTATGGTGAGTTTTTCGATATGCTGCATATGAGGGGAATCCTCTGAAAAGACTTGCGGATTCTCAGTCAATTCTATCATCATTTCAGTTGATGCGGGAAAATTCATCCATGCATTCCATCCTGTCTTCTTCCCAATGCCGAGCATGCTGGATGTTACATCACAACCTGTGAAGGCGTGGAAGAAAGTCAGGGCCTTACAGTAATCAGGTCCAAGTTGTGAAGCTATCTCATGAATTGGCATATCTTTATATGCCTTTCCAATTCCAAACCCAATCCACAGCTCACTGAGTCCAAGGTCACGGAATGTTGCGAAATGGTGCAAAGACAGAATGACGACATCAGAATCAACCGTGCGAAGAAAAGCTATTTTGTGACCTTGTGAGACTGCATGGTTGAGATGAAGCATCATGCGCGTGTCTGCTTCCTCGTGGTTCGATGGAGATATGTCACATAAGCTAACATCCTTATTGCATAGTACATATTCTCCTGATGTCGTTAACAACTGGTACTCGGATGTTGATGTTAATTTCAGCAGTTCAGCAGACAGGAACTTGAAAAATTCGTCTTTATTCTCACTAACTTTCAAGAATGCCTGCCAATTCTTCCCTTTAGGTAAAGGGACGTTCTCGGACACCCGTATCAACCTAACTGCTGTCTCACCGAGGCGTTTTGCTCGCGTCTGATTCTTCAAACTGCCTTCGGGGTAACAGTCATAGATCGCATCAACCCTTGTGGTGTTCGTGTTAATCAGAGATTCGATGTATGGCAATAATTGCAATCGAGCATATTCTCCAAACAGATCCGCTTTCTGTGGTTTGATTACATGGACTACAGCAGGCATATCCAAGATGACAACTGAAGCTTGTCTAGCTGCTGAATTCTTCCCTTGTGCAGGAATAGCTGGTAAACAATTGAGAATTTGAGATTTTGTCCCACTCCGTAGCTTACCTCTATCGGATAATGCTGGCGGATCACGTGCATTCTCGTGCATGAAAAACTCATCCATGTTTGAATCAGGCCGGGCTTGCAGTGAAACGAACATCTGGGTAACTATTGCGGCAGTTGCTTTACTTGACATGAGTTTGTCTCGGCCTTTGTCCAGGTTGGCTGGGGGTGGGTTAAGGAAGGTATATATATTTGCCTTGGGAATAACATCATTCAGGGGTACGGTGCATTCCACAAGCCTTTCCTTCAAGAAAGTGGAATATAAATGCTTGCCCCTTTCGGGTAATGACCGTAAACTCTTACTAACTTCGGGGTCCATATATTCACCAGTATCTAATGTCACCAGCTGACCACTAGTTTCATCATAAGGGTTGATAATGAGTCCCTGATTCACCAGATCGAGGAGAGATTTCAATTGATTCAGAAATTTTTTCTGCTCTGATACCGAACTTTCCGGGTGTTCCGTGTTATCTGATGATGTTGTGTGGAAACTTGCATATTCATACTCATCTATAACACGCAGAACTTCTGACCTTGAAAGCTCAATAACGACTTTCTCTTCAGCCTGGCCATAGAGACCTTTTGGACCACTGTCTTCTTTGAGTAGTTGGATACTATGTTCTTGGCTCTGATCTAAACCCATCATACTGAACTTCCTCTCACTACGCTGGACCACAAAATGGCCTTCCATGAATTTGTTGTGGATTGAAGGATGCCGCCTGGGTAGCTGAGACATGTCTCTCAGAAATACGGGGACCCACCGACAATAATTTGTATGTCCTAGGGCAAAAAAGTAACTGCACAACTCATCGATAGAACACAGTGTACCAGGCCAGTTACCGATTCGTTGGTTCCGAACGAATTGACAGCTTGTCAAGAGAAAGTTCCGAACGATTTCACCCCAATAGCGCGCAGTTGGAGATTGTGAAAGAATCCTCTGTTCCCACATTTCAAATGACTCATGGGGCCCAGTCTGCTGACAGTAAATCTCATAAGCATTCTTTCTGAGGATCTCAAGCCAAGCTAGAGTGAGAAGATATGCCTGTCGCGTCCTCTTGACATGTTTCCCACCAAGTAGGGATGATGCTACACCGGGTGTGAATATCTTTGCGAGGTGAAACATTCGCTCCCAACCAGAACCACCCATAAGCTTACCACCAGCTTCTTGGGTGCACATTTCAAGATGCAGGAATCCAATCATACACACCATTCGATCCTCACCTATCTCCTCTGGGAACAGCCATTGACATTTTTTCTGCCTGGCATACAACGGACAGTCACCTTCAATGACAGGTATCTGGCCGGGGTTTACGAAAGCAGTAGCTTCCCTGACCACATACATAGCATGCTTCTGCATACTGAGTGAGTCCGCTTTCTGCTCACTGAAAACAGGGAATACCCCAATAACTGCACGAGGTTTGACATTGTCTTGATCTTCATGTTTTGAAAAGAAGCCTGAAAAGGTCACAGGGACTTCATCAAGCTGCCAGCTGCCATCAACCTTCCCTTTATTGCTGATCTGTGACACATGAGACAACCAGTCATTCTCTCCCACGTTCAAATCTGCATATTCATTGGGCCGTACATTACATTCATCTGGAGATTCAAGCCTGATGTCCCCACCAAAGTCTTCAACGAAAGGAACAAATGCATAGTCGTCTGGGAGTTCAATTTGTGTGTCTTCTGGAACATCTAAACTCAGTGGTGGGGGATCAGTACCCACATTGTCCCTGCTCAGTTGACCAATGAGTGTGATGGACGTACCATGCATATCAGATCTACCAGATACATCAATGTTATCAGTGGTTCCTATCGAGAAAACATTACGTTTGCAGTTAGCTGGGACTACAACACCTTCGTTCTTGAACCGCAGTGAAACAGCTCTCGCGAAACTCCTGCGAACATCCATTACGCGATCATAAGAGACAGAGAGTCCCATTTGATGAAAATCTCTGATAAGATTTTTCATACGATCATGGGCATGCAACTTCAAACCCACATAAAGAGGCATTGGAGTTTCTCTGTCACGTCTCTGGTGAACATTTTGTGCATGTTCGGAGCGTTTCGCTGAATTGCTGATCAACATCTGTGAAATAGTACAAGCCACTCGAGTCTTGGCATTAACAGTCTCATCATCGCCTAAGTTCTGTATACTACATGTGCCCTCAAGTAGAACTCTAAGAAGAGTCAGGAGTGAGTTGGGTACAGGCTCGCTCAAGCAATAAGATGAAAATGATCCCGTGAAAGGAGCTTGAGATATGAGTATGTGTTTACGCAGAAGAAGACCCACATCAACTATCTTTTTTGCCTCTTCCTCAGACACTATACGAGTTAAAGATTCGGACAACAAGGAGCCAACTCGAAACCTACTTGAAATAAACACATCTCTACCCTGTGTGAAGGCGTCCCAGCCATCGCCCAATTTCTGCAACAAATGTTCTTTGAATCGAGTGGAATGTATTTCTTCACTAAGCCAATCAGAACCGACTTGCTTCAACCTCCGACTGTACAGATTCTTGAGATCGACAAGCTTCATCGCGGAATCGTTGTGTTCAACAAATGTTATGAGCTCTGCCATAACGAGAGGGTCATAGGGCAGGCCTGACGCGGAATGTTCGGCGTTCTTCGACTTTTTAGATTTAGCCGCTCGTGCTTCATTGGCAAGCTTACAATAACAGGTTTTGTGATAGTAAAGATCACTAGCAGCGGAATCAAATGCTGCATTGACCCGAGAAAAAACAACCCAGTTCTCGGCTTCCTTTGCCATAATTTTGAGTTTATTGTTATCAGACATTGATCTGCAAATAGGCTCACTGCTGTCACCTTCGCGTTTGTGACAATAAACACACTGGGGCAGTTTCCTGTCACAGCCAGATTCAAAACTTGTCCGTGTTCTTTTAGGACTCAGCGTGGAGCAGGATGCCACTGCCTCATTTCGCTCTCGCTTGTGTAGCACGCGCTGTACGATGTGAGTCCGAATACTGTCACGGCATGTCTTATGATATATTGCCTTATTCGTCAACAGTGACATCGACATACACTCATCACTCTCTCTCATCAAACAATCAATGGTCAAATTATATGGAAGCTCAACGCCATTATCTAGGAAGCGCGTTATGTCTTCCTCAATAGCTTTATAGGCGTCATGAAAACGAGATTCTCTATACGGACGCATCAATTTCTTGGAACTGTCTTGCTGGCAAAAGCAACAACGTTCCCAGTCAGTACTAGTCCGTACACGAAGAGGATTCTCACTCATTCTGTGAATGATTTTTGTGAACAATCGCGTTCTCGAATTAATTTCGACAGACAAATCAGAATTGCTTGCGGAATTACGCCAAACAAGAGATTGTATGGCAAAGAGACTGCTTCATAAAGAGCGTTGTTTCTCCGGGATCAGCGTCATTCAGGTTTGCCTGAATGACGCTGATCCCGGAGAAACAACGCTCTTTTCAAGTTCCAAGAAATTGATGCGTCCGTATAGAGAATCTCGTTTTATTCTACATCATCTCCCACGTCTGTTTCCAACACGTGCGTGGATCAGAGTTCACTTTCGCGCCCTTACAATCGGATGTATAGTCGGTAGACCGTCGAAAAGGAGGTTCCCTTCAGCCGCTGGCGGCCATTTTGGATTGTGCCGCTACTGGTCGCCACCGGTCGGTGTCAACTTGTAGCCGATCGTTTTTGAGAACCTCATAGCCTACACTAACAGTGTGCCAAATTTCAAGAAGGTATCACCAAGTGCACAATTCACCTGTATGTGACGAATTCCTCCCCCGCTAGAGCAAATAAATCGCTCCCCTGAAAATGCCAGGCCGGAACTCGTGCAGTAAATTAGGTCTGGACCGAGGTAGAGCCTAATTTACTGGGCGGGTTTTGTAAATTTCAATATAAACTGGGGACTCGTTGGAGATCCTGTATATTTTGCATATTGTGGTTTATGTAAGGTCTGTTAAGCTTGAGTGGTGTGGAAATGGTTAATCCCCGTTTCTTCTAATCGCCATTATTTTAATGGTTTTAGCGATCACTTATTGCCTCAATATAAGTCATAAACCAGGATATATACGCGGAATAGCGCGGATAATAGCCAGTAATTGTTTATAATCTTCGTACGTCTTATACGACCGCTCCGTGTAAAAGATTGAATCGGAAAGTCGTGTTTGTTATCTATGCCATCTCTATATCTAACGAGAAACCCGTTTTGCAATACCATCCGAACACAACCACTGCTTGCAGATAACTTGTGTAATAGTCATCTTGATCAGTATCTCAACTATCAAATAAAATTTTGTGAAGCCACTCACTCTGTTTGTTTGCATATTCAAAGATGCATTTTGCCTTTGAGGAAAAGTATCATTTGCTATCAAAAAGACGAGGGCTTTTCGAGAAACAAGTTTTGATTGAAATACTCCATGATCTGAATCGTTGCGGTAATGTTGAGGGGAAAGCTGAAATATTCCTCGTAAACAAGATTAGGCCTGGCGCACTAAGAAAGTACGGGCTGATTGGAATAATAAGAATGCTCATCCCAGTGGGAACCTTCGTGAAATGGAGCGATGTCTGTATACTGTGATAGACGAGTTCCTGTTCACTGGCATAATGAGACCCGATAACCAACACAACGGTGAGACACCTTCTAAAGTGACCAACAAAATTCTAAACAGCTCAAAAATGTATCCTTGTGGTAGGATCGCAATACAGCCGGAACCCGACACTGACCTTCAACTGCCCCCCCCCCCCTCACACACACACTGTCCTGAGAGAAAATTAAAAAGAAATAAAGAATAAACGATGCAGGGTCGAGAGATAGAGAGAAGCTGTGCTTTCTTACATAAAAGTCAACAAGTGATATGACATTCAGATCTGTTGACACTATACTGCAAAAAATATAGGTTCTCTTTAGAACCAAAACTGGTTCTAATCTTGCCCCTGAGATGGAACCAGTTCTGTTTAAACAGTATTTATTTCAAATCAAATAAATTTACCAAGATTAGCATTCAATTTTAACAGAATATTACATGAACTGAAGTAGATTCAGCAGTAAACTTGGAGCTTACTCAACGCAGTCGCCAAACATTTTGAAACAAAGGAGATATGAACAGTTGGCATATCGAACCAGTTTTGGTTCTGTATAGAACCAAAACTGGTTCGATATGCTAACTGTTCATATCTCTTTTGCTTAATAATGATTTGAGACAACCTCGCATAAGCTCTAAACTTACGACTGAAACCCCCTCAATTTATGTTTAATTCTGTTAATATTTAATGTCAATCTTTATAAATTTATTTGATTTGAAATAAATACTGTTTAAACAGAACTGGTTCCACCTCAGGGACAAGATTAGAACCAGTTTTGGTTCTAAAGAGAACCTATATTTTTTGCAGTGTATGCAGTACTGCGATAGCAAGATCTTTCTCCTTTCTCTTTCTCGGTCGGATTGCAATAGGTTTGCGATCAGGTGGCAACAAATTCACACTTGAAGACCGAGTTCATTAAAACACAGAACGACACGCGTGTGCCATTCTGTGTTTATTATACGCCTTCACATGTATAAAAGCAATTATTAGGACACTCTGAAAAATCATTTGACAACTATCAACAAAAAGAACCATTTTATCGCCAACCAAATTTGCGTACTCATACTCTTCTGGATATTCATTATCCCCTTCATATATCGACTCTATTTTTTCTTCGCTATTTTCGTACACATTAAACTCGCCATATATTTCAAATTTAGAAATTTTATTTAGTTATTTCGCAATCGGTTCAGTTTCGAGTGATCAATCGTCTGCTCAATGATTTCCGTTCGACACATGTGTGCGGAACGGATTTTCATTTTCGGCATGGTTTAGTGTTGCTGTAGATGGAGATTTCAAAGAACAGGCGTGTTATTTATTTATTTATTGGTGTTTAAGGTCACATACTTATGCACAATGGCTAATCATGACCGTGACAGTTTTACGGGTGGAGGAAGCCGGAGTACCCGGAGAGAACCATCGAGCAACGATGAGCAGATGCCAGCTTCCCAACATCGTTACTCAGCACTGCAGCACAGGCAGGGTTAGATTGGTTGAAGACATGCGCACCAGTGACGTGCAGTACGCCTCAGTACACGCCGTCGTCGAGCCCCCGTGTGGACAGTCGGGGTTAGAACAGGCGTGTAAAAAATAAAATATTGCAAGATCCTGATGTTAAGGCTAACCAATATAACCGGGGTGGGGCGTGACAACCGTTACTTATTCCCAGTTCCTTATTCGACATTCGTTATCATCCGATAAAATCGGTTTGTATCGAATGTCGAATAAGTAACTGGGAATAAGTAACGGTTGTCATGTTATTTATAGCCAGCCAATGTAACAAACATTTCACAAGAAAGTTTTAAACTTGACTCCTGATGCTGAATGACAGATATCATGGAATTAAATTAACCTGCACTCTGTAGACATGTGGGCGATCGGAGTTATGCCTGGTGTCAGCGAGAAAAAAATAATGACAAATGACTTCCTGGTAAACTTGGCGGGAAGAATATGCTGGAATGGTGAGAGAGAAAACAGAAAGATCTTTTGATAGATAGATAGATTATTTATTAACAGTATACATCAAGTAGCTACCAATACAGATATTTACATATGTGATAGGTCGTATTCTGAGGGAAGGGGCATAGCCAGATTGGCTCTATATCTGTCATTATATAGCAATGTATGTCAAGGTGATAGCTAAAAGTTGCGATTTTCTTGTTTAAAAGTGTAAATATTTTTGATAATATTTCTGCCTAGGTTAAATGTAAAGCGTCAAGATAGGTATGTGACGGACCCCGAAAACAGATTTGTCAAACTCTGCTAATTAAGCATGAAATTTAATGTCCATTATGGCGCACTTGTTGAACGCCACATGGGCTTCTGATAACAGGTCAATAGTAAGAGAGACAATATACTCTTCCGTAATAATTATCTGGGTAATTAAAGCCAGTTAAAATCTAATTGTAGAATACAGTGCATCACATATGTTCTGGACACACACCCATATTACGCATCTATCCTGTCTCCGAAATGTCAAAAGATACCAAAATGCGAGTCTTTCAAAGGAACTTTAAAGCGAGTGTTAAATTAAGATAGATCTAAGCGGCCAAGTTCAAGAGAAGCGATTAACTGGGAATAAATGTTCTGGCTATCTAAATAAAAATCGAGAGATTTCTCTAAAAATTCATTCCAGCCAATTCCAGTCGGAAGGTGTGTAAGGCTGTGGGTCGTTGCGAGGCAGTTGGCCTGAGGGCACTCAGAGAAGGTCCGAATTTAGCCTTGGCCGTCGAGGGTCATAGGCACCGAGATTGAAAGTCCGCGTATTGTCGTAACCCTGTGAGGGTTGTAAGGAACCGATAGTAGTTTGTTAACGGTTGCGAACCGTAGTGGCATAGTAGCCAAAGAAGTAAAAGCTGTAACGTTGAAGTCTAGAGACCGTATTAAGAGCTTGAGTAAGCGCTTGAATAGCTCTCGAGATACGATAGTTTTAGGCGGTGCGAGAATTGGTGATGTTGAGAACACTTTGCAGAATATTTTAATGTAAGCTTTGTTAAGCATATATCTGAAGGCGAAGAATAACTTAACCCCGTTAGAACCAGGCAAGGCGCAAAGTGAACGTGAACTGTGGTAGACGCCGATTGAATTCTGGTTGAACTGTGAGAACGCTGATAGAGTCACACAAACAGAACATTATATGTGTTAAACCCGACTGACGGTGCTGTTAACCCTGCGAGGAGGAAGCAACGAGAAGGGAATAGACACTTTGCATTTATCACAAACCATGAGAAGATGAAGATGAAGTGAGGTTGATCCAGCGGACACAGCTAGCTGTGGGAGACGTCGAGGGCCCTAAAGAATAAACTTTTATCCGCGTAATTAGTGTATTCTTATGGATAATTTTGTGAGTAATTTGTTTCATATTATATTTCTTCGTACATGTAAATAAATAATCTTTTCAGTGGATTATCGTTGATCACCCTTTGGCGTTGTAAGCCACAGGCACCTTCCGGAATCCTAAGAGTCCCAAGCGGATAGAGCATTGATAAGGTGGCAAGGTTTACGTTCGAACTGGGGTTCAGACGACAGTCACTGGCTGTCGGTTGAGCACTGATAAGAACACAAATTTTCCTCCATCAATTCAACCCTGTAATCCTCCGACAATGTATACCTTGAATATGGAAGGTCGAATAAAAAGCAGTGCCCTATAAGATATAGTACATATTGCTCTAAGTGAACTATGAGGCTTAAATGAGAGGTGTGTAGTCGACCAGTAATGCCTGAAAGGTGAGATGTTAAGTGTAATGGGCAGAAAAGAGGGCGGGGAATTTTGCAATTCTCTGCCCGCTTTTGTAATCGGCATCATATCAACCAAGTTTGAAGTCAAATCTGTCGAGTTTGATAATAGACACTTCTGGAAAAGAAATCATATCTGATATTAAGTGATGTTGATGGTTTTGAATAGAAAGAGGATATCTACGCTGTTTTAGTGATTATCGGTTCCCGATATGCACTAAAACAGTGTAGATTTTCTTCTTGCTATACGCTTCGTGACATTTTACTGCGTAATATTCAGCCCAATTCGACTGAAAACAGTTTCAAGACAATAACAAAAAGCTGATGATCGTTTCCTTCAAGACAGCGTTCAATGCGACGTCATGCGCCGAAGCGTAACGTCATTTAGGAAGCTACTGAAAAAATCATCATGTGGACATGAAAATATCGTTTTTCACTCGCTCGTAAAAAATAAAACTTTCAGGTCTACACTCATGAGATAATTCCAACTGACTAAAATAGAGTAGATTTTCTTTTTTATTATATGCTACGGGAAATTTTATTGCACAATATTCAACTCAATTCGACCTCAAATGCGTATCTTTCAAAACAATAATAAAGATCAGCTGATCGTTCTTTCAAAGCGATGTGATGCGGCCTGGAGTGACGTCATTTAGGAAGCTACCAAGGGATATTCCTCGATATCCACCGAGTCGATGGATATCAATAAATATTTTTTAGATAATTTGCGATAATTCACAGGCTAGCATATAATAAAATGCATTCTGCTACAACACTGGTAAGAATTCAAACGCTCCTAAACACTGAACTTTCTACCTTTGCACTGGAGAGACGAGTTGGGGTTGTATTTGGGTTGGGAACTTTTCGTAGCTCATTAATTAACACTTCAGATTTTCGACTCAGGTTTGATTTTCTGACCCACATGTTGCAACGGCAATTGCTCTACATGGTCTGGCTCTGCCAGAATTGTCGAACTAAATATATTGACAATAAATTGCTTATGAATTTATGATCGACTCTGCTAATCTGAAGTCAGCTTCGTGGGAATACTTATTCATTGTCTAGGAATTTTATCGTCTCAAATGATCCTCCTCATCCATTTTGTTGAGTCAACAAATTAATGGGCGAAAGAAGGATGAAACCCTCATTCCGTTGCCAATGGATGCCTCGATGATAAAACTTATTACTGTAGAAAGAAATTTGTCTGGATAATATCTGATATTAAATGCCAACAGCTCAACAGAAAAAAACAAGCGAAAGATCAAATGGCGGAACCAGGCAGAAAAACACCTTGGCATATCCACGGGAGCGCACATACAAACACCATTCAGTGTCGGCTCTATGTGTTTTAATAGGTAGGGATGCATTTTTGTCTTTCCAAATCTACGGGAGTGAGTATATACTGCTGTGACGCAAATTTAGAACTGATATAGGGGAGACTGTATAACGAGCTTATGTAGATGTCAGAAAATTAGCTGATTCTTATCCAAATGTACCATCGGCCTCAGCATGTGTTACTCTGTTTTGATACTATGTCTGCCAGTCTAAGTCTTCCCAAATCCGATAAGACGAAGACATCGTACTTGAAGACGCCTCTAATTTACGGTCTAGTCCTATTTGTTCGCCATTTTCTGTCTCGTTTTTTAAAAAAAATATTTTCTTATGAATATATATATAAGAAAACATAAGAAATTTTTTTTGACTCTTTACGTGCCAAATCTGTTATATAGAAAATTCCCCTTTGTTCCCAATAAATCGCCTATGATTTCTCAATGGAACGCAGGGGTGTATCCAGCAATTTTTTTTTTTTTTGGGGGGGGGGGGGGGGGTCGCCCACAATGCAACCCAAGGATGAGAATGTCTGGCAACTAAAAAGACTGAAAACTTGGCCAGAGGCCAAGCCTTGGCCAAAGGTCAAGTTGGAGGAGATTATGGGAGGGGTGACCCCCTCCCATAATCTCCTCCAACTTGACCTTTGGCCATTGGTGGTGATTCGGTGGAGGGAAGGGGGTGGGCTCCCCGGAAAAAAATCTTCAATATTTGATATCAGCTGTGATCAAAGATTTCATGTTGAGTGAAAGTGAACCAAATTCAATGTAGGCATGCATTAGACTGCTGCGGAGAACATCGGTCGCGGACTTTGGGATTGGGGGAGGGGGGGGGGCGTACGACCCCCATGACCCTCCCTGGCTACACCCTTGGAACGAGCCTACTGAAATCGTTACAAGAGGGGTGAGAGCGTTCCTTTAATTACCAGATTTCAGATAATTTATTATTAAATTGCTGAAACTTTATTTTATATAAACCTATATAAAATGTCCTCCATGTTATACCATAGCTATATGTCCTTTTATTTTCTGAAGAAACAAAATTTTCCCAAATTTTCAGATTAAATTAAGAGGGTTTTAACTTATTTTAGATAATTTTCATATCTTTCACTCTCATCCCTGTTACAATGAGTTGGCATGAGCTATGTCTTTTGAAACAAAGACTGTAAGTACCGCCGTACTGAAGAACAGATAATGATAGTGCTGTCTTCACGGTGTGATAGGCGAGGGTTTTGTTGGAAACGAACATTGCGCCTAGGACAGCTTTCTTTTGGAATTTTGCACGGTATAGTACAGATGCCTCAACGATGCTATGCTGTACCAAAGCAACTTGTCTGCGTGTTGACTTGTGTTCGATTCCTACGAAGCATAATCTATATTACAATACTTCCGGTATTGTCCGTCTGTCACACGAACTAAACTACCATATGTGTCCTTACTGTAAGACGTAACGCTAAAAATATGGTGAAATAGCTGGAAACCAACTGTCGGTGCTTCTGTCGAAAATTGAATGCAACTTTAACAATATTGCCTGTCAATGCGATCTGTTATGTTCGATCTTAGAGCAAAACCGAGGGACTGATGTTCAGTTTATTGTCTCTGTTATGCTAATTGGTTCCCGTATGGCCGCAGGTTAATTTATTTATTTATTGGTGTTTAAGGTCACAGATTTCTGTACACATGGCTAATCATGACCACGACAGTTTTACGGGTGGAGGAAGCCGGAATACCCGCATAGAACCACTGAGCAACGGCGAGCAGCTGTCAGCTTCCCAACATACTAACTCTACACAAGCAGGGTTAGCACTGGCTGAAGACAAATGCATCGTCGACGTGCGGTACGCCTTAGTACACAACGCCACCGTGCCCCCACGTGGGCAATGGGGGTGAAGTTTCTTGCCCAAGGACAAAACGGGGTTGCCTCAGATGGGATTCGAACCGAGGACCTCTCGACTTGCAACCTGCACCTCTTCCTACAGAGCCCCCCCCCCCCCCCCCCCCCCGCGGCCGCAGGTTAAAGGTATTAATTAGTGTATCTTAAAAAGTGACTCTTCTAAAACAAGGTAACTTTCAACGAGGATTGTGCCATTTTACAAAGCAGGACGCAAAGAATTGAATGCGTTCGTTTAAAAAAAAACAAAAAAAACCCCAGTTCGCTCGCCGTATATCAGTGCTCCTACACGACTACTTCGTACGATAAAACTATAAAGAGAAGCAATCGTTATCTTACAAGTTACAGCTTTGCAGCTGATCACCAGTACTTTTATCATATTTTAAAGGTATTCTTTTACAGTAGACCTACAACCGACAACAATAACATAACACAACAACGTTCATCGATATGCCAATGTGAAAGGTATAGTCGTAATAACCTAACGCTCAGCACACCGACGTCATTTTTTCTTGACGGGATGACCCCCCCATCCCCCCCCCCCCCCGCCCTCTCTCCAGCTTAACCCCTTGAACCCTGGTGGTCTCTTCCACATCAGTTCAATGGCAGCAATTGGACGTTCCCCTATTCATTATTTGGGGTAGACCAATTAATATTTTCTTGACGGTATGATTCCCCCTCCCTAGCTTAACCCTTTGAACTCTGGTGGTCTCTTCCACGTCAGTTCAATGGAAACAATTGGAAGATTCCCTATTCATTAATATTTTCAAAGTGCAGCCTCTAAAAATATTGATTGGTCTACCGAACACATTCACTTAGCATCCATCCCACTTTATGAAATTATGACGTATTACACTCTAAAATCGGTTGGGTTAAAAATCAACCCAAATCGACTGGGTTGAGTGAATATGAACCCAAATATTCACTCAACCCAGTCGATTTGGGTTGATTTTTCAACCCAACTGATTTAGAGTGTATGTTCCTGGGTCGGAAAAACGGTCTTTCGGGTTGAAGGGTTAATAAGTACTTTTGAGAGAACCATTATTATATCTCGGTTGACATTGCTCGCCGACTTTGTCGAACAATATTATTTTGATATTTCTGATGAATCGCGACTCGATATATACGAAATTTATGATTCAAGTTCTTTGAATTCCGTTCGAGCCGAAGCATACTGAACCATGAATCAAATTTCGTCGACGAGGTTCATAAATTTGGTATAGAAATGGTAGAAATTTGATATCCCCCCCTTTTTACATAAACGCGCTATTGGAAAGATATCTGAGTGTAATACGGAACTGGTTTGAGAAAGAAGAAACCAAACAAATTGTAACTTCGTCCTTTGGTTATTTACAAATACAAAACGAGGTATGGGGCTGCAGTCAGGTTTTTGATACCGCTGAAGGTAGATATGAATCCTGATAATTCGAGACTGTTTGCATTTACAGTCACGGGATCAGAAATTTAACAATGGCTTTGGGACGGGGTGGGGTGGGGTGGGGTGGGGTGGGGTGTGTGTGTGTGTGGGGGGGTGGTCATTGTTTCATTCCTTTGTCAAGATTTGCGGCATTTTGTTTCATATAATGTTCAACAAAGTGTAGTGCTTTAGCATTTTAGGTGGCACATTTATGCTTTCAAGTGAAGATGTGTGCCTGCAGGTACGGATGCTAACCTGCTGATGGTTTGTTTATTTATTTTTGGGGGTTCAACGACACTTTCGACTGAGAGGGTCATCTCGTGTCGGATAGTTTGACGGGTGGCGGAAGCCGGAGTATCCATGGAGAACTGCCGAGAAACAGGGAGCCAGTGTCAGGACTCCCCAACTTAATATCTCCACACAAGCAGGATAAGCATTGGTTGAAGACATTCTGCAGATGGTTGCAAACGTATATAAGACAGTTCAGTGTCAGATTCGCTAGTGTCTTCTTCTATCACAATGTAGTGAAATTTCAACTGCATGGTCTTTAAGACCTGTAATTTTACTCCACATGTGTGCTTTAATTTTATTTGTATGACATTCATCTCCGAAGTTATATTCCGCCCTGTGCTGTTATATAATCTCAAGCTTATGAACAATGAACCACACACTAGCGTATTCATCCACGTACGGACATGTGGTATATCCCTTCAAAGTAACTGACTGCATAAACATTCTGAAGAACACAATATACTGAAAAAAACAAGAATTAATTTCAAGATGAAAGATATTCGTTGTTGGAAAACTTCAGTACTGGAATTACAAATATATAGTTTTTCTGAAGCTTACACTCTCAAACCAGTTGAGGTTAAAAATTAACCCAAATCAACTGGGTTGAGTGAATATGAACCCATTTGGGTTCATATTCACTAAACTCAGTTGATTTTGTGTTGATTTTAACCTAACTGATTCAAAAGTGTAAAGTGAAGGTGTTTGAACATAAAATAAAACGATTTTTGCCACGTAAAAAAATATGTCATATATCGATTGTAAGAATCATCTCAGAATATCATCTTAACCCTTCATATGCCAGGTTTTATACAATCCAAACGATAAACCTTAACCCTTTACCCAACGCAGACGATATCCAAATTTATTATTTTAAATATAATTTTTTTAAATTTTTCAAAAAATTTCAACAAAACCATATCCTGTGACCCCTCATTGGAACGAGCTCGTTCCAACGAGGGGTCACAAGATATAGTTTTGTTGAATTTTTTTTAAATATAATATTTTTTCAACTGGCGAATTTGCATATTACGCGGATGCCGCAGATTCGTTGGGTAAAGGGTTAAATGGAACATCTATAACAGGACCACGAATGAAGCTCTGTATATCTTTGTGAGTGACGGGACGTCACGTTACATCAACGGTTGTCTGTGCGCACACTCCACAAAAATTGGGCAAATAAATAGCCAATAAAAGTGTCAGATTCTTTAGAACTAGGCTGTTAACCTGAGACCTTGGGTCAATACCTGAAATTGCTCTGGCCTCTTTTGTTGGGCAAAAAGATTAAGTACACTTGAGTAACTGTTTCTCTATAATTCCAGTTACAAACCGCAACCGAGTTTACAGGAAGCAAAACAAGAGAAACAGTAAATAAAAAAATCACCGGTACTTGTGACTTCTGACAAGATTTGATAATCTTATTAGAGCCGTTAAAAAAGTGTCGTCGATACAATAAAGACTTCTGATGTTGTCCAGAGGCAACTCCTCCACTCCTCATGCAATGCAGCTTCCAAATCGGCCAAATTTTGTACAGGCGGATCCCTTGCTTCCACACGACGCCCAAGAAAGTCCCAGGTGTGTTGTAAGGGATTCAAATCGGGGCTCATTGCAGGCCAAAGTAGTGTTGTGTAGCGCTGTTCTAAAGGAAGGCTCTCACAGCATGAGAACGATGTGGCCTCGCAGTGTCGTCCAAAAATACAGGGCGTGTAGCCAACGGGTGGTTTTCAAAATGAGGCACGACAACCCGATTGAGAATATCCCGGATGGACTGATGACCATTGAGATTCCCACGTATAGTCACCATATCAAGTTTACAATCATGAGAGAGTCATTCTCAGATCATTAGTGATCCTCCACCATAAGGAACAGTAGGTCTGATGTCCCTAGGCATGTAAGCAGTATTTCTATGCCTGCACACCCTCATGCGACCATCTGTGATGTGAAGCAGGAACCTACTCTCGTCTAACCAATGGACTCTCCTCCACATCCTGAGATTGCAATGTTGTCGTGCCATACACCACTCCAAACGTCGCCTTTGATGCTGATCTGGGAGAGCTAGACGCTTGATGACCCTTCTGGACCTTATACCCAGTGCTTTGAGACGGTTTCGGGCAGTTCTGTTGCACAAACGCCTGTTGGGGAGCCTAAGGCGTTTCATAACCTCACTTGAAGCAAAGGGTTCAGCCTAACGAGGCGTGCCAGACTCCGATCTTCCCACGGAGAGGTCTTTTGGGATTGTCCAGGGTTTGGTAGGTCCTTAACATCGTTGGTTTTTTATGTTTTCGGACTGATGTTGTCTTCCAGTAGCTTTTGAATGGCATGCCTGTTGCATGCATGCCAACGATTTGCCATCTGAGTGCCTCAGGCAGTCTCCTTCGTGCCATGTCAACATTTATTGATAAAAGAAGTGACACATTTTCTTGTTTTATACCCATGTGTATGTGGGTGATAGTGTTTCCTGTGACATTCGTGGGAAGCATACTTCACGTGGACGAGGGGATGTGTTTGGGGTACGCTATCAATCAGAAACATGAAAGGTCACTGGATGAGATGTACTGCAAAACATAGCAATCATTAAAACAAAATAACCAGCAACAATAACTTCCCTGTCATGAAACATTTCATGGGGTGCTTAATTAAGTTCCAGGTATACAGTTTTCGTTCTAGGTAAACACTATGACGTTTGATGGAGTGGAATCTGTTATGCTGTGACCACAGACACAGCGTAACAGTTTTCATATCATCAAACATCATCGATGAAGGAGATATTTCGCAAGCTACCAGGCCATTAATCTAATCCTGTTAGGATTTCGACTCTGTTATGTGCTATTTGGTTACCTACTCTTCGTGTAGTTTGCACGCAGACTACCGCTGATGTAATGCTGATAATTCGAGAACGTTTGCATTTACATCACGGGATCACCATAGAGGAATTTCAGCTACATGCTCTTTACAACCTGTAATTTTACTCCATCTGTGTGCTTTTATTTTATTTGTATGGCATTCCTCTCGCAATCAAACAAAGGCTTTGGGAGGGGTGGGGAGGGGCATTATATCATTCTTTTGTCATCATATGCGACAATTTGTTTCATATGAACAACAAAGTATAGTGTATCGTCACTTCGTCACTTGAAGTCATAAAAGTGCCAACTACAATGCTTTAGCACTGCAGTTGGCACATTTATGCTTTCAAGTGAAGATGTATGTCTCAAGGTGTGAGTGCTAATCTGCTGATGGTTACAAACGTATATTATTACCACTTTTGCGGGCCTTCATAGCACATTAACGATGTCTTACGAGGCGTTGAAACCTCGTAATGCTCAACAAATACAAGTCACGTGTCGGGTCGTTATTGACTATAACGGCCTGACAAGTCAATAACAGCCTGACACGTCTAGATATAGACAATGACGTGACATCTCTCAGCCGATCAATAATATTTTTTCGCAGATTTCCATTTGGATCGAAATTCAATTCGGCTTTGTAAACACATTTGTTTCAAGTGTTTCCCTTTGTGTCACGGATAGATAATATATCAAATATTGGAAGCAATACGCACAAAGTAAGTAATGACATCTTTGATGAATAAACTCTTTGCCAAAAGTTCGCATTTCGAAGATATATTTCATCATCTAACTTTCCAAATTTCGCCGTAGACTGATCAGACGATAGTCATGTTACCCTTTTGTTTGTCAACAGATCAGACGATAGTTTCGCTGATTTTTTTTCTTTCGAAAACGTCAAACTTCATTTATTTATTTTATTTCATATATAATTTAAATGCAATGTACCCGCTGTACGAACGTGGCAGTAATAGAAATAATATGACTTTGTCGGGCATTACAGTGTATCAACCACTCAACAGAAATGGTTAACAGCCCTTGAGCTTATCAGCGGCCCTCGACTTCGTCTCGGGCCGCTAATAAACTCTTGCTAATAAAGCAATACGCACTGTAACGCACAAAGTAACTAATGACATCATTGATGAATAAACTCGCTACCAAAAGTTCGCATTTCGAAGATATATTTCATCATCTAACTTTCCAAATTTCGCCGTAGACTGATCAGACAATAGTCATGTTACCCGGTTTGTTTGTCAACAAATCAGACGATAGTTTCGCTGTTTTTTTTATTCGAAAACGTCAAACTTCATTTACTTATCTTGTTTCACATGTAATTTAAATGCAATGTACCCGCTGTAAGAAAGTGGCAATAATAGAAATAGCATGACTTTGTCGGGCATTACAGGGTATCAACAGGCATGCCAAAGAAACGCCGATACCAACATAACCGGTACCGGGACGGGGCAGAGCCTGTCCCGTCGAAACCGGTACCGGGACAAGTCAACAATTGGGTGACATCACAAATCAGATGGGAGAAATTCGTGTTTCAACCGACCCAGTCTCCAACACCGCAAAGAAAACATGGCATCGTACCAGTTATTCTGCAGCAACATCAAAGTAATCATAAAGCACGAAAATGATTACGTTGATGTCGCCACAGAATAGAATAATTTCCTTGAAGTAGCCGGTGACGTTGCTTTCATTGTCGTTGATGCTACGTTTGGAAAGTTAAAATGATCGGCCTTATCGAGGTGGTTGTGTAGGCAGAACATGCCCCTTTAAAGTGTTTTGATGTGTTCATTCACAAATAAGCTGAAAGTATGTCGTGTAAGTGTGCCATACACAATACGCAATTCGTCCCCTGAATTCCAATGTGTTCTGTTTGCCAGTAGGCAGATAGAACACATTGGAACTCAGTGGTCGAATTATTAGCCCGTTTACCCTCGTTCAGTTAGCCATAAAATAATTTTGTTCGGGTACCGGCGGGAGAAAAGCTTCAGTACCGGTGCCAGTTGGAGCATGAGGGAATCGGCGGTACCGGTACAGGTACCGGCTGACGTGTCTGGTATCAACGACTCAACAGAAATGGGTAACAGTCCTTGAGCTTATTAGTGGCCCTCGTCTTCGTCTCGGGCCGCTAATAAACTCTTGGGCTGTTAACCATTTCTGTTGAGCCGTTAATACACTGTAATTACCTTCAGAATCATGTTATTGTTGATATTAGACAGTTCAGTGTCAGATTCGCTGGTGTTTTTGACAATGTAGTGGAATTTACAACCTGTAATTGTACTCAACCTGTGTCCTTTTATTTTATTTGTATGACATTTCTCCCGAAGTTATATTCTACCCTGTACTTCTATATAGTCTCTATCGTTGATGAAATGTGATATCCTTTTCTCCCAAATATCTACAGATATTCTTTCGTACTCCAGTAACATATATTCCAACCAATAAATGTTTAATTCACCTCGTAAACATAAAAATGTTGACACAATTAGTGGAACTATACGGCGTAATCATAAATTAATGCTGTAACGAGTCGCCATTCATAATTGCTTAATAAACAAAAATCTCTGATGGTATTGGTTTGGTCATTAAATATTAGGTTCAATGAAGTGTCCATTCAGAAACATCCCGTGAATGATTCTGACACGGATAAGGTGTTAATAACTTTTAGTAGTGATTAACCGATGATCGGAACCGGCCACCACAATCGACCGATTGTGGGCAATCGGACGACAACAGCAACGGCTCCTGGAACATCGGTTCAACCGATTGTTGCCAAGCATTTTGTGATGATTCATTAACCGCATTTTATTATCTTCTGCAATTGTTAATGTAAAATGATGCCAGTGATACCATTCAGTAAAGTCGAGAAAGAACCACAATGTGTATTCTTAATCTCTCTAGGCGCCGCTTTACGGGATATACAAGTTAAACGACATGTAAAGCTTACAATTGAGCGTACTTGCGGCAATCGCCAGGTATACCGGAAAAGTGATGGTTTCACTCCATTGACTCAGGTCGCAGTAAAATTACCACTCGCGTACACTTGGGCGGTAAACGTGGCTCTGAAGCGGAGCCACGTTTACCGCCCAAGTGTACGCGGCTGGTCAGTAAACGTGGCTCTGACCACCCAAGTGTACGCGACTGGTAATTTTACTGCGACCCAAGTCAACGAAGTTTAACACTGTGAAAAATATTCGGTTTAATGTAGTTCTTTCGAGCCTCGACTTGTCCAGTAGTGCATGGTATTACAATCGAAATCGGCATCAGAATCGGCCGATTATGAGCTCAAATAACCGGTAATCGGTCAGCGACCATTTTTGGTAATCGGTTGGACACTAACTTTTAGAGATATTTACGTTTTCACTAGTAGTGCAGTCGACACCCGGCGGGTGTCGAGTGAATCCCGATTCGAACGTAAGTCTCCCTGCCCCTGCCTAATCAGCATCCTATCTGTTTGGGACTGTTCGTGTTCCTGGGGGGATGTCTTGTGTGTACGTGTTGGCTACATTTAAAGGTGAGCGACGACAACTCACCGGAAAGATATTTTATCAACATGCAGAGGAATATATGGTACAATTTACTTACAAGTTCGCCAGCAGTCCAAAAAATTATATACGGTTCCGCTCCACAGTTTTCCAGGGATTTCCAAATATGACATGCCATACACTCTCTTCAAATGCAAATATTCTGTAACTTAGTTATCAAACCCATTACATGTATTACATTTCCCAAATCCACAGAAAACATATAACACTATCTGACTAAGTAGAAATAAACAATCTGAATGTGGGTGGAATTATTTATTGTCAAAGGCAAGACTTCAACCAGAAAAATTGCCTGAAAAATACCCAAACCAGTCATTTTCAGCCACCTAGCAGCCTCAAAAGCAGAATTTTCCCACCAATCCCCCCTACACACCCCTGGAGCAGAGCATCCCTTGTTTCTGAAATGCAAAAAAAAAAATTTATATGTTTCCGTCTCATTTTTTAGTTACCTGTCTGGTAACAAACCCGTGTAAAAATTACATTTAAAAAAAATAGCCAAATTTCGAAGCCACTGTTTCCCATAATTCATCAGGTAACTTGCCCCTATGTATCAGACTCCAACTTTGGGACCAAAACTTCAAATTCTCTTGTCCAACAAAAACCTAATGTAATCATATATCTGATACTAAAAATATTTCTCTATTTTACATGGCCTTAGCTTTAACATACGCCCTTTGTTTAGAATTTCACCCCTGTGCAATAGTGCAAAACTGTGGAGCGGAACCTAAATAAAACACAATTACAGTTCGCACTATATGGGACCATGTCGCCGGTCAGTGCTAGCTGTGTACTCCTGATCACGTCGTCTCCGTCGTCGGTGTCTCCAAACGCGATTTTTGATTTGATATTAACGTTTGAGTTCAAGAACGTTTTTCACCGCCTTGTAGGGTTAAACCCATCAACACCTGGACTCCATTTTCTTAACCCTTTACCCAATGTAATGGTCAAAACTGGCCAGATCTATTCTCAAATCTCAAAAATCGCTAATTAACTTTCATATATTTTTCATTTTTTGTCTCAAACACATAGGTTATGACCCCTCTTTGGAACGAGCTCGTCGAGCTCGTTCCAATGAGGGGTCATAACCTATGTTTTTGAGACAAAAAAAAAATTTAAAACAATTAGTTATTCAAGAATTTTGTTTGCAAGTGTCGTCTGCTTTTCATGTTAGGGAAATTGTTAAAGTTCTGCTACCGCACTGCACTTGTGTCACTGCTGCCGTCACCTGGTTTCTCTCTTACCAAGTTCAGTTCCATATTCATTGATTCTGATTCTGTATGATTAACTTAGCCTCCACCAAAAAAGCAAATACTAATTTAAAATTTACGGAAAATGTTCTCGCAATTAAATCACAAGCTCCCTATCATCAAACAGTTCTAATGCCATTTTCTCAACACAATGGGCTCAACCAGCTCCCCACAGCCAGTGTCGGGGAGAGGAAATTCGAGACTCAGGGTTAGTTCAGTGACGCCCCCGCCCTTTCGAAAGTATCGGGATTTTGATGCAAATGCCGAAGTTCTTGAAGTGAAGAATTTTTAAAGTGAAAACACTGGGTCTAGTGCATGCATATGTTTTCAGATAACAGTCTATTAACCCTTAACCCAACATAAGGGCCAAACTCGGCCAGGGCTAGTCAAAAAAATTGCTATTCGGTTTTCATTATTTTTTTCATGTTTTCGCCTAAAAACATTTCATATGACTGTCGCAGGATTACAGGGGTTAAGTGATGGAGGAAATTTATGTTCTTCTCAGTGCTCAGCCGACAACTAGTGACACGCGTCTGAACCCCAGTTCGAACGTAAACCTTGCCACCTTATCAATGCCCCATCCGCTTGGGACTCTTAGGATTCCTGAAGGTGCCTGTGGCTTACAACGCCAAAAGGTGATCAACGATAATTCACTGGAAGATTATTTATTTACATGTACGAAGAAATATAATGTGAAACAAATTACTCACAAAATTATCCACAAGAATACACTAATTACGCGAATAAAAGTTTATTCTTTAGGGTCCTCGACGTCTCCCACAGCTAGCTGTGTTCGCTGGAGCAACCTCCCAGCATCTTCATCCTCTCACGGTTTGTGATAAATACAAAGTGTCTATTCATTTCTCGTTGCTTCCTCCTCGCAGGGTTAACTTTGCCGTCAGTCGGGCATAACTCATACAATGTTCTGCTTGTGCGACTCTATCAGCGTTCTCACAGTTCAACCACAATTCAATCGGTGTCTACTACAGTTCACGAATACTTTGCGCCTTGTCTGGCTCTCACGGGGTTAAGTTATTCTTCGCCCTCAGCTTTCTACTTAACAAAGCTTACATAAAAATATTCTGCAAAGTGTTCTCAACATCACCAATTCTCGCACCGCCTAAACTATCTTATCTAGCGAGCTATTTCAGCGCTTACTCAAGCTCTTAATACGGTCTCTAGACCTCAACGTTACAGCTTTTACTTCTTTGGCTACTATGCCACTACGGTTCGCAACCGGTAACAAACTACAATCGGTTCCTTACAACCCTCACAGGGTTAAGACAGTACGCGGACTTTCAATCTCGGTGCCTATGACCCTCGACGGCCAAGGCTAAATTCGGACCTTCTCTGAGTGCCCTCAGGATAGATCTAAGCGGCCAAGTTCAAGAGAAGCGATTAAACTGAGAATTAATGTTCTGGCTCTCTAAATAAATATCGAGGGGTTTCCCAAAAAATTCATTCCAGCCAATTCCAGTCTGAAAGTGTGAAAGGCTGTGGTCGTTGCGTGTAGGTGGGGATGTCCCATGGTATAGGTTAGAGGAGGTGCCGCATCGGTGCGAAAATATAGGCACGTTGTGAAGTAGGGGAGCCACTGAGCTCATATTTGGAATAGGACCAGTCGCGGGCCAAGTCGGTGGCCATATATGAAAATAGGATCAGAAACACGAAGTACGAGCTCAGGGAGCTATTCGCATTTAGGTAAACGGTATTACCTGCAAGCCATAAGTAGGTAGAGTAGGCTTTGCCTGTATGAACATTATTATTCTGAGACAAACGTAAGAGAGAATTTAACCCCATTGGTTGTGACTGCTTGTGTGAAAAGCGTCAATTAAAGTGACAATAAGCTAGTGGCCGTGCGACGGCAGTGGCAGAGTGACATTTCGTCATATGTTAGAGCATAGGTGTCCTATAAAATGACAATACGTTAGTGGCCGTGCGATGGCAGTGAAAGGAGTGAAGTGATGAGGCGACCAGGGAACACACACCAGCGGAAAGGAGGAAAAACCAGCGACAACAGAGAATCCGGGCCCGCAAGTGACTCAAAAACTGTGTGGGCAGGGGGTGATTGACGTTTTGTATTCTTATTCTTGTGGATTCCATGTGAGTCAGAAATTATCATATTTATTTTCTTTTTATATGTGTATTGAAATTGTTGTTTTCAGTGAACCCCTGTTGATTTATGCTTTTCGAGAAAAGTTATAGCAGGAACCTACTCTCGTCTAACCAATAGACTCTCCTCCACATCCTGAGATTGCAATGTTGTCGTGCCATACACCACTCCAAACGTCGCCTTTGATGCTGATCTGGGAGAGCTGGACGCTTGATGACCCTTCTGGACCTTATACCCAGTGCTTTGAGACGGTTTCGGGCAGTTCTGTAGCACAAACGCCTGTTGGGGAGCCTAAGGCGTTTCATAACCTCACTTGAAGCAAAGGGTTCAGCCTAACGAGGCGTGCCAGACTCCGATCTTCCCACGGAGAGGTCTTTTGGGATTGTCCAGGGTTTGGTAGGTCCTTAACATCGTTGGTTTTTTATGTTTTCGGACTGATGTTGTCTTCCAGTAGCTTTTGAATGGCATGCCTGTTGCATGCATGCCAACGATTTGCCATCTGAGTGCCTCAGGCAGTCTCCTTCGTGCCATGTCAACATTTATTGATAAAAGAAGTGACACATTTTCTTGTTTTATACCCATGTGTATGTGGGTGATAGTGTTTCCTGTGACATTCGTGGGAAGCATACTTCACGTGGACGAGGGGATGTGTTTGGGGTACGCTATCAATCAGAAACATGAAAGGTCACTGGATGAGATGTACTGCAAAACATAGCAATCATTAAAACAAAATAACCAGCAACAATAACTTCCCTGTCATGAAACATTTCATGGGGTGCTTAATTAAGTTCCAGGTATACAGTTTTCGTTCTAGGTAAACACTATGACGTTTGATGGAGTGGAATCTGTTATGCTGTGACCACAGACACAGCGTAACAGTTTTCATATCATCAAACATCATCGATGAAGGAGATATTTCGCAAGCTACCAGGCCATTAATCTAATCCTGTTAGGATTTCGACTCTGTTATGTGCTATTTGGTTACCTACTCTTCGTGTAGTTTGCACGCAGACTACCGCTGATGTAATGCTGATAATTCGAGAACGTTTGCATTTACATCACGGGATCACCATAGAGGAATTTCAGCTACATGCTCTTTACAACCTGTAATTTTACTCCATTTGTGTGCTTTTATTTTATTTGTATGGCATTCCTCTCGCAATCAAACAAAGGCTTTGGGAGGGGTGGGGAGGGGCATTATATCATTCTTTTGTCATCATATGCGACAATTTGTTTCATATGAACAACAAAGTATAGTGTATCGTCACTTCGTCACTTGAAGTCATAAAAGTGCCAACTACAATGCTTTAGCACTGCAGTTGGCACATTTATGCTTTCAAGTGAAGATGTATGTCTAAAGGTGTGAGTGCTAATCTGCTGATGGTTACAAACGTATATTATTACCACTTTTGCGGGCCGTCATAGCACATTAACGATGTCTTACGAGGCGTTGAAACCTCGTAATGCTCAACAAATACAAGTCACGTGTCGGGTCGTTATTGACTATAACGGCCTGACAAGTCAATAACAGCCTGACACGTCTAGATATAGACAATGACGTGACATCTCTCAGCCGATCAATAATATTTTTTCGCAGATTTCCATTTGGATCGAAATTCAATTCGGCTTTGTAAACACATTTGTTTCAAGTGTTTCCCTTTGTGTCACGGATAGATAATATATCAAATATTGGAAGCAATACGCACAAAGTAAGTAATGACATCTTTGATGAATAAACTCAGTGCCAAAAGTTCGCATTTCGAAGATATATTTCATCATCTAACTTTCCAAATTTCGCCGTAGACTGATCAGACGATAGTCATGTTACCCTTTTGTTTGTCAACAGATCAGACTGATTTTTTTTCTTTCGAAAACGTCAAACTTCATTTATTTATTTTATTTCATATATAATTTAAATGCAATGTACCCGCTGTACGAACGTGGCAGTAATAGAAATAATATGACTTTGTCGGGCATTACAGTGTATCAACCACTCAACAGAAATGGTTAACAGCCCTTGAGCTTATCAGCGGCCCTCGACTTCGTCTCGGGCCGCTAATAACCTCTTGCTAATAAAGCAATACGCACTGTAACGCACAAAGTAACTAATGACATCATTGATGAATAAACTCGCTACCAAAAGTTCGCATTTCGAAGATATATTTCATCATCTAACTTTCCAAATTTCGCCGTAGACTGATCAGACAATAGTCATGTTACCCGGTTTGTTTGTCAACAAATCAGACGATAGTTTCGCTGTTTTTTTTATTCGAAAACGTCAAACTTCATTTACTTATCTTGTTTCACATGTAATTTAAATGCAATGTACCCGCTGTAAGAAAGTGGCAATAATAGAAATAGCATGACTTTGTCGGGCATTACAGGGTATCAACAGGCATGTCAAAGAAACGCCGATACCAACATAACCGGTACCGGGACGGGGCAGAGCCTGTCCCGTCGAAACCGGTACCGGGACAAGTCAACAATTGGGTGACATCACAATCAGATGGGAGAAATTCGTGTTTAAACCGACCCAGTCTCCAACACCGCAAAGAAAACATGGCATCGTACCAGTTATTCTGCAGCAACATCAAAGTAATCATAAAGCACGAAAATGATTACGTTGATGTCGCCACAGAATAGAATAATTTCCTTGAAGTAGCCGGTGACGTTGCTTTCATTGTCGTTGATGCTACGTTTGGAAAGTTAAAATGATCGGCCTTATCGAGGTGGTTGTGTAGGCAGAACATGCCCCTTTAAAGTGTTTTGATGTGTTCATTCACAAATAAGCTGAAAGTATGTCGTGTAAGTGTGCCATACACAATACGCAATTCGTCCCCTGAATTCCAATGTGTTCTGTTTGCCAGTAGGCACATAGAACACATTGGAACTCAGTGGTCGAATTATTAGCCCGTTTACCCTCGTTCAGTTAGCCATAAAATAATTTTGTTCGGGTACCGGCGGGAGAAAAGCTTCAGTACCGGTGCCAGTTGGAGCATGAGGGAATCGGCGGTACCGGTACAGGTACCGGCTGACGTGTCTGGTATCAACGACTCAAAAGAAATGGTTAACAGTCCTTGAGCTTATTAGTGGCCCTCGTCTTCGTCTCGGGCCGCTAATAAACTCTTGGGCTGTTAACCATTTCTGTTGAGCCGTTAATACACTGTAATTACCTTCAGAATCATGTTATTGTTGATATTAGACAGTTCAGTGTCAGATTCGCTGGTGTTTTTGACAATGTAGTGGAATTTACAACCTGTAATTGTACTCAACCTGTGTCCTTTTATTTTATTTGTATGCCATTTCTCCCGAAGTTATATTCTACCCTGTACTTCTATATAGTCTCTGTCGTTGATGAAATGTGATATCCTTTTCTCCCAAATATCTACAGATATTCTTTCGTACTCCAGTAACATATATTCCAACCAATAAATGTTTAATTCACCTCGTAAACATAAAAATGTTGACACAATTAGTGGAACTATACGGCGTAATCATAAATTAATGCTGTAACGAGTCGCCATTCATAATTGCTTAATAAACAAAAATCTCTGATGGTATTGGTTTGGTCATTAAATATTAGGTTCAATGAAGTGTCCATTCAGAAACATCCCGTGAATGATTCTGACACGGATAAGGTGTTAATAACTTTTAGTAGTGATTAACCGATGATCGGAACCGGCCACCACAATCGACCGATTGTGGGCAATCGGACGACAACAGCAACGGCTCCTGGAACATCGGTTCAACCGATTGTTGCCAAGCATTTTGTGATGATTCATTAACCGCATTTTATTATCTTCTGCAATTGTTAATGTAAAATGATGCCAGTGATACCATTCAGTAAAGTCGAGAAAGAACCACAATGTGTATTCTTAATCTCTCTAGGCGCCGCTTTACGGGATATACAAGTTAAACGACATGTAAAGCTTACAATTGAGCGTACTTGCGGCAATCGCCAGGTATACCGGAAAAGTGATGGTTTCACTCCATTGACTCAGGTCGCAGTAAAATTACCACTCGCGTACACTTGGGCGGTAAACGTGGCTCTGAAGCGGAGCCACGTTTACCGCCCAAGTGTACGCGACTGGTCAGTAAACGTGGCTCTGAGAGAGCACGTTTACCACCCAAGTGTACGCGACTGGTAATTTTACTGCGACCCAAGTCAACGAAGTTTAACACTGTGAAAAATATTCGGTTTAATGTAGTTCTTTCGAGCCTCGACTTGTCCAGTAGTGCATGGTATTACAATCGAAATCGGCATCAGAATCGGCCGATTATGAGCTCAAATAACCGGTAATCGGTCAGCGACCATTTTTGGTAATCGGTTGGACACTAACTTTTAGAGATATTTACGTTTTCACTAGTAGTGCAGTCGACACCCGGCGGGTGTCGAGTGAATCCCGATTCGAACGTAAGTCTCCCTGCCCCTGCCTAATCAGCATCCTATCTGTTTGGGACTGTTCGTGTTCCTGGGGGGATGTCTTGTGTGTACGTGTTGGCTACATTTAAAGGTGAGCGACGACAACTCACCGGAAAGATATTTTATCAACATGCAGAGGAATATATGGTACAATTTACTTACAAGTTCGCCAGCAGTCCAAAAAATTATATACGGTTCCGCTCCACAGTTTTCCAGGGATTTCCAAATATGACATGCCATACACTCTCTTCAAATGCAAATATTCTGTAACTTAGTTATCAAACCCATTACATGTATTACATTTCCCAAATCCACAGAAAACATATAACACTATCTGACTAAGTAGAAATAAACAATCTGAATGTGGGTGGAATTATTTATTGTCAAAGGCAAGACTTCAACCAGAAAAATTGCCTGAAAAATACCCAAACCAGTCATTTTCAGCCACCTAGCAGCCTCAAAAGCAGAATTTTCCCACCAATCCCCCCTACCCACCCCTGGAGCAGAGCATCCCTTGTTTCTGAAATGCAAAAAAAAAAATTTATATGTTTCCGTCTCATTTTTTAGTTACCTGTCTGGTAACAAACCCGTGTAAAAATTACATTTAAAAAAAATAGCCAAATTTCGAAGCCGCTGTTTCCCATAATTCATCAGGTAACTTACCCCTATGTATCAGACTCCAACTTTGAGACCAACACTTCAAATTCTCTTGTCCAACAAAAACCTAATGTAATCATATATCTGATACTAAAAATATTTCTCTATTTTACATGGCCTTAGCTTTAACATACGCCCTTTGTTTAGAATTTCACCCCTGTGCAATAGTGCAAAACTGTGGAGCGGAACCTAAATAAAACACAATTACAGTTCGCACTATATGGGACCATGTCGCCGGTCAGTGCTAGCTATGTACTCCTGATCACGTCGTCTCCGTCGTCGGTGTCTCCAAACGCGATTTTTGATTTGATATTAACGTTTGAGTTCAAGAACGTTTTTCACCGCCTTGTAGGGTTAAACCCATCAACACCTGGACTCCATTTTCTTAACCCTTTACCCAATGTAATGGTCAAAACTGGCCAGCTCTATTCTCAAATCTCAAAAATCGCTAATTAATTTTCATACATATTTTTCATTTTTTGTCTCAAACACATAGGTTATGACCCCTCTTTGGAACGAGCTCGTCGAGCTCGTTCCAATGAGGGGTCATAACCTATGTTTTTGAGACAAAAAAAAAATTTAAAACAATTAGTTATTCAAGAATTTTGTTTGCAAGTGTCGTCTGCTTTTCATGTTAGGGAAATTGTTAAAGTTCTGCTACCGCACTGCACTTGTGTCACTGCTGCCGTCACCTGGTTTCTCTCTTACCAAGTTCAGTTCCATATTCATTGATTCTGATTCTGTATGATTAACTTAGCCTCCACCAAAAAAGCAAATACTAATTCAAAATTTACGGAAAATGTTCTCGCAATTAAATCACAAGCTCCCTATCATCAAACAGTTCTAATGCCATTTTCTCAACACAATGGGCTCAACCAGCTCCCCACAGCCAGTGTCGGGGAGAGGAAATTCGAGACTCAGGGTTAGTTCAGTGACGCCCCCGCCCTTTCGAAAGTATCGGGATTCTGATGCAAATGCCGAAGTTCTTGAAGTGAAGAATTTTTAAAGTGAAAACACTGGGTCTAGTGCATGCATATGTTTTCAGATAACAGTCTATTAACCCTTAACCCAACATAAGGGCCAAACTCGGCCAGGGATTAGTCAAAAAAATTGCTATTCGATTTTCATTATTTTTTTCATGTTTTCGCCTAAAAACATTTCATATGACTGTCGCAGGATTACAGGGGTTAAGTGATGGAGGAAATTTATGTTCTTCTCAGTGCTCAGCCGACAACTAGTGACACGCGTCTGAACCCCAGTTCGAACGTAAACCTTGCCACCTTATCAATGCCCCATCCGCTTGGGACTCTTAGGATTCCTGAAGGTGCCTGTGGCTTACAACGCCAAAAGGTGATCAACGATAATTCACTGGAAGATTATTTATTTACATGTACGAAGAAATATAATGTGAAACAAATTACTCACAAAATTATCCACAAGAATACACTAATTACGCGAATAAAAGTTTATTCTTTAGGGTCCTCGGCGTCTCCCACAGCTAGCTGTGTTCGCTGGAGCAACCTCCCAGCATCTTCATCCTCTCACGGTTTGTGATAAATACAAAGTGTCTATTCATTTCTCGTTGCTTCATCCTCGCAGGGTTAACTTTGCCGTCAGTCGGGCATAACTCATACAATGTTCTGCTTGTGCGACTCTATCAGCGTTCTCACAGTTCAACCACAATTCAATCGGTGTCTACTACAGTTCACGAATACTTTGCGCCTTGTCTGGCTCTCACAGGGTTAAGTTATTCTTCGCCCTGAGCTTTCTACTTAACAAAGCTTACATAAAAATATTCTGCAAAGTGTTCTCAACATCACCAATTCTCGCACCGCCTAAACTATCTTATCTAGCGAGCTATTTCAGCGCTTACTCAAGCTCTTAATACGGTCTCTAGACCTCAACGTTACAGCTTTTACTTCTTTGGCTACTATGCCACTACGGTTCGCAACCGGTAACAAACTACAATCGGTTCCTTACAACCCTCACAGGGTTAAGACAGTACGCGGACTTTCAATCTCGGTGCCTATGACCCTCGACGGCCAAGGCTAAATTCGGACCTTCTCTGAGTGCCCTCAGGATAGATCTAAGCGGCCAAGTTCAAGAGAAGCGATTAAACTGAGAATTAATGTTCTGGCTCTCTAAATAAATATCGAGGGGTTTCCCAAAAAATTCATTCCAGCCAATTCCAGTCTGAAAGTGTGAAAGGCTGTGGTCGTTGCGTGTAGGTGGGGATGTCCCATGGTATAGGTTAGAGGAGGTGCCGCATCGGTGCGAAAATATAGGCACGTTGTGAAGTAGGGGAGCCACTGAGCTCATATTTGGAATAGGACCAGTCGCGGGCCAAGTCGGTGGCCATATATGAAAATAGGATCAGAAACACGAAGTACGAGCTCAGGGAGCTATTCGCATTTAGGTAAACGGTATTACCTGCAAGCCATAAGTAGGTAGAGTAGGCTTTGCCTGTATGAACATTATTATTCTGAGACAAACGTAAGAGAGAATTTAACCCCATTGGTTGTGACTGCTTGTGTGAAAAGCGTCAATTAAAGTGACAATAAGCTAGTGGCCGTGCGACGGCAGTGGCAGAGTGACATTTCGTCATATGTTAGAGCAGAGGTGTCCGATAAAATGACAATACGTTAGTGGCCGTGCGATGGCAGTGAAAGGAGTGAAGTGAAGAGGCGACCAGGGAACACACACCAGCGGAAAGGAGGAAAAACCAGCGACAACAGAGAATCCGGGCCCGCAAGTGACTCAAAAACTGTGTGGGCAGGGGGTGATTGACGTTTTGTATTCTTATTCTTGTGGATTCCATGTGAGTCAGAAATCATCATATTTATTTTCTTTTTATATGTGTATTGAAATTGTTGTTTTCAGTGAACCCCTGTTGATTTATGCTTTTCGAGAAAAGTTATTAACCCCTTCAGGATAAGAACCACCCCAACAAAAGTTAAAACCACCCCAACAACATACGTTCACGCTCGGATTCAGAGTTTGGCTGAATACGCGGCGTGAATCCATTTCTTCCAGTAGCGACAAAGCCCGGTTTCCGACACCTAACTACGATGTACTATTAAAAGGCTGGACTGGTTCCAGGCCATAGCAGACTTTTTTAAAAAAAATTTTATTCGGATATAAAGTAAAAGCATTGCAACTAAAAATACAAAAAGTAGTTTCTGGAGTATACGTCACAGTTCACAACAGTCACTGTACATACTATTTACTAAATATTGCAAGTTTCGAAGTAGTTGGCGCTGGATAGAAATACAAATAAAAAAATGATTGTATTTTTGAACTGAGGTTTATTTAGTCGACAAAAAAGGCATTTTACCGACTCCTATCTTGATCTTATATTATCCTGCTTCTTTTTCTTTCTTTTTTTTTTGGGGGGGGGGGGGTGGAATTGTAGAGTGAGAGAAGCTTCACATCACGGTAAAGTCGTAACAGAACCCAGAAACTTGGGAAGCTTGGCTGACACCGTCTCACCTTGCAGGAATAAATGTATTTATTGAAGAGGAGTAACAGTAAATCAGTTACATGTTCATCTTATGGGTTATAAGAATATACTGCTAGCGTCCCCGAACCGTCCGCAGTTCATAACTCTGTCCACTCACACGGGATTGTGAACCTTCACATATCTCCAAATAGAACCCTACGTGGCCTATGGGCCTACCAGCACCTTATGGCATGACACGGTAACGGTTAATATAAGAATGTACTGTCCTGAAAAATTACATTTTTTTTCTTGTGAAGCATCTATGATGTTTAGCAAAACAGAACGAGAAACAGCGCTTTCAAAGAACAGATGTAAGCTCGTTTCTCTTGTATTGAGACAGAATTGGACTGGCGTCCTGGAGGCTTGATTATTACGCCGTTTGATTTGACACCAACTTAGTGTGAGAGGGCAAACTGACTTAGGACATTTTTTGCCGTTCCAGCAATCTCTGCGGCCTCTCGTTTTATCCTTCCGCGCGGGCACTAGAGACATATCGAGTAGCCCATTCACACGCGTGTGTCGTTCTGTGTTTATGACACGCCTTCACGTCTATAAATGCAATTATTAGGACACTCAGGAATGTTCCAATGTGTTCTATGTGCCAGTAGGCACATAGGACAATTTGGAACTCAGGGGACGAAGTATCAACAAAAAGAAAAGAGTTTATCGCCAATCAAATTTGCGAGGGGAACCCGTGTTACTATTTTTAGCTATCGCTAGCGATGCAAATTGTAATTATGGTGCACGATTTGTAGAACATTCCAATGAAATTTCGCTTCTATTTAAAAATAGCCCGTCAACGATTTCCGTTCTGCACATGTGTGCGGAACGGATTTTAATTTATCCCATGGTTTAGTTTTGCTGTAGACTGGGATTTCATAGAACAAGCGTGTAATAAATACAAATATCAGTGCTTTTGGTATAGGGAACGATACAAGCGAAGTGTCGGTTTCATTTACTAGTAAACCGCACTGAAATGTACACTGCAATTTCCATTCGAACGGAACAAATGGAACACGCGCCATCATGTCTCGGACTTCTATTAAATCGATTCTGGTTTCTCGCTTTCAAGAGGGTACGAGAGTCAATTTTGTTCTTTAATGAAGCCAAAAAGGAAACGTTCTGCCTTTGATGGAATTTTATTGCCTCAAGGAATCTCTATTGCTGTACGTACGTCAGAAGAGATGGCTCAGACTTTCCGTGACAGATTTAATGACACACAAAGTCGTTTTTAATTAATATTGCGAGATCTCACGCAGTAGCGTCCAAACCAGTCTTTTTGTCTCATTGTTGAAACTCACCTCATAAATTCGATGGCCTAATGATGAAAGACCATAGATTTGAGTAGGATCGAACTTCTATTCAAATAGGTATATCAACCGTATTCAAGTGTAGACTGAAACTTCCAACTGAAGATAAAATTTTGTTATATTCTGCACATAACGAATATACCCATAGCAGCTTGGTGTACCAAATGTTCACCACAAGTGGTGAAGCGGTGTTAACCACGAGTTTTTGGCGCGCGGTTAGCACTCCTACACCACGAATGGTGAACATTTGGTACACTAAGCTACTGTGGGTATATTTTATTTATACCATGATCGTCAGAGCATTATGAGTCGCTATTACTTTTTCTCGATTTTACTGAGCAGCAGGCGTACATACTTGCGAATCTGTTTTTGTTTACATATGAGAATCGGTGGACGTTACGTCCGCTGTCAATTTTATCGCCGAAACGAAATGGAGAAAGAAAAGGTGAAAAGGAGCTTTTTCATTTTCATAACATAACAACATACTATTTTGAGTTATGGATGCTTTATTAACACGAGACAATGAATGTTTATTAATTTTTTTGTGCCTTATGCGTTAAACTCATTTAAAAACGTAATAAATAATTGCCACTTTCATTTCACTGTTCGCGAGGCAACGGACGATAAATTTAAACAAATTCGAATTTAGGTCGACGTCACCAAAGGTCATCTTGGATGTAGTTCCACTGTAGGTGTAAATTTTAACTACTGTAATCCCATTGCTGGCGTGTTCACCACGGCTGGTGTGTAAAGCTAAAATTTATGTCATAGGCTTTTCATATATAGTAGAATAGTAATAATGGTATAAAATATAATAACTGGTGTTCGATCTCTAATGAGGGGTCATAAGCTATGTTTTGGGGGCAAATAATGAAAATATTGAATTATATTTTTGTTTTCGGGTGGGAGGGGGAAAAAAGCATGCCTTCCCGCTTTGCGCTGCCAATGGAGAATGGTAAATATATTTTTTGCTATCTCGTGATGATGTCTTTAGTTTGAGTATTGCTTTAAAACCGATTTTTATTACATCATTCCGGTAAAAAAGCCGATTCATTACAAATGGTAACGCGTGATCCATCAAACGCCGAAGAATAATCGTAGATTCAGATTCGGGGATGGGGACTAATAAACATTTGTTGTCTGTGACAGTAGGTGATCTTTGGTTGAAAATTATTTCATTAAATTTGTGTCATTAAATATTTAGCAATTTATTCTTTATCGGGGATTATTTCCTGACGCTGACACTCCAGACAAACAACGCATCTTAAGTTGTAACGTAATGGCAGGCTTGTTTCTAGTTTCATTTAAGTGTCTTTTGTCGGGTTTTTAATGAAACTCCAACTCGTACCCAGTTTTTATCGAAATTGTATAAAGTGGGGGATGACATGGAGGTCCTCTATTTATACTTAAACCAATGTGTGAACTGAAACAAAATGACTGATTAGAATTTTGACTCAAAAGTTTGTTACGTCAGAATTACAACCTACAGTATAGTACGGCCGCCGTGGAAGGATCATTCTCCACGGGTGGGTGATATTTCCACGGACGCACTAATATTAGATTCCAAACAGATTCCAAAGAATAATCATCAAAAAATTAATTAATGAAACACTGGATACAACCCGGTTAAAATTTTGTTGGTGATAATTTTTATTATCTGGTAAACCCATGCGTGGACATCACAGCCCATGCGTGGCTTACGACCAGTCCACGACGACTGCACTGTACTCTCATCACAAATGTGACACGGAATTTCGATTGGATCAAGACTGAGTTACAATCCGGTTGGAATTCTCCCTACAACCTTGTATAATCTCACCCATCGGAAAGAAGTCCGAGAACATTGAATGAGATGAGGAGTGTGGCTAGATGGTCTTGGTTCGGGGCGTGTGCCCTCTATCAATTTCTCACAATGGAGTAATCCGAATGCACCGACCCCACCCCTTCTGTTCGAAATATATGACCTGTGGGTTCTGGGGGTGGAAATCGTATCTTGTGTTCAACAAGGCGCCATCAGTAGTGAATGCTTTAGGGGCGAAACATTGACTCTAATTGGAAAATTCCATGACATGCGGATAATGAATCGACCGCATCCGCCCGCGAAACGCGAAATTTTCCAATTTAGCAGTTCAAAAAAAAAATTTTTTAGAAAAGTTTCACCAAAATCATATCATGCGACCTCTTCATTAGGACGTGCGCATTGAGCTCGCCCCAGTAAGGAGGCAAATGGGGATTTTTTAAAAAAAGTTTCAAAACAGTAATTATTTATTTATTTATTTTTGGTGTTTAAGGTCACACATTTCTACACAATGGCTAATCATGACTACGACAGTTTTACGGGTTGAGGAAGCCGAAATACCCGTAGCGAACCATCGAGCAATGGCGAGCAACTGTCAGCCCCCCAACAACCTAACTCTACACAAGCAGGGTTAGAATTGGTTGAAGACAGGTGCACCAGCGACGTGCAGTATGCCTTATTACACAACATCACCGTGTCCCCACATTGGCAATGGGGGTGAAGTGTCTTTCCCAAAGGACACAACGCGGTTGCCGCAGGTGGGATTCGAACCAAGTACCTCTTGGCTTGCAGTCTGTACCTCTACCTACTGAGCCACCGCGCCCCCACAATACAGTAATTAAAATACTAAATTGTGCTTTGGATAAAGGGTTAATATCTTTTACAAATGTTCAAAGCTACAAAAAATGATAGGTTAATAAATTTCCAATTGTTTGAGGCTTAAAAGTTCTAACTATTGAAAATTTTGGCCGAGCTGGGGGAGGGGTGGTGACATCGCGGCCATGTCCCTAAAAGAAATACTTTTTTCGTTTGTTTTTCACGATCCAGTCTTGATATCGGAATATGCTCTTTTGAATCTCGACCCTCTGATATTTATTACACGCCCGTCCTATGAAATCCCCGTCTACTGCAACACTAAATGAAAATCTCTTCCGCACACATGTGCCGAACGGAAATCGTTGAGCAGACCATTGGTCACTCGAAACTGAATCGATTGCGAAATAACTAAATAAAATGTCTATATTTGAAGGATATGGCGAGTTTAACGTGCACGAAAATAGCGAAGAAGAAATAGAGTTGATATATGAAGGACATAATGAATATCCAGAAGAAGAAGAAGAGTATGAGAACGCAAATCTGGTTGGCGTAAAATATGTTTCTTTAGTTGCTAGTTGTCAAATGAATTGCCGAGTGTTCTCTAATAATTCTTTTTATATACTTGAAGGCGTGTAATATACACAGAACGACACGCGCGTGTGAAACCACGCGCATGTCGTTCTGTGTTTATTACACGCCTTCACGTCGATATGGCGTGTAATATCCTTCGCTTATGCGGCCTCTCACTTTATCCTTCCGCGCTGGCACTTGAGCCATATCGACTAACCCATTCTCCTGCGCGTGCCGTTCTATGTATGTAAGTGCGTGTCTACACGATCGCGATCTAATCGAGAAAATACCACTTTTGTGAGCACTGTACTGTGTGATTGCGTGATTCCTCGTCAATTAACTTACATTCAACGTTTGTCTTTGTTCGACAGCAAACTCAGATTGTACAAATCGAGTTTTATCAGAACTGGGAACTGAGTAGAAAGTCACTATCCGTATCACATATCTTGCATATCTAGTGGGCTTAGTACGATGCTGGCAGAGATGAGCATGGAAATGATGACAGTGTGACAGTTTTGAGATCCTGTAATTTTACGCTTGATAATGTCCGACTGATCCTTGTGACATATTGTCTGGCCTAAAATCCCCAAGGTTCCTTTATTCATCCATCATAAAGACATTCGTAACTTGGTATGATTTTCTGATTCTTATCAATGATTGCCCTTTTCACGACAAACAAAATTGAAACTCAACCATAAAAAACTATTTGACCGAGAGCGCGGAGGCACAGTGTTACGGCAATGGACTTCAAACCGAAAGGTCCATGGTTCGACCCCCGTCAGTGTAACTGCGTTATGTCCCTGGGCAAGGTACTTCATCCCGATTGTCCACTTGGGGGCACGTTGACGCTGTATACTAAGGCATACTGCACGTCGATGGTGAACTTGTCTTCAACCAATGCTAACCGTGCGTATGCGGAGTTAGTAGGTTGTGAGTCTGGCAGTTACTCTCCGCTACTAGGTGTTCTCTCCGAGTGCTCCGGCTTCCTTCATCCGTAAAACTATCCGACACGAGGTGACCCTGGCTGTCGAAAGTGTCGTTAAACCACAATAAATAAATAAACAGCCATTTGATCTGGGTTGACGGATTGCGCACTTTTGACGAGAAAGGGATCAGCCAGATCAAACAAGACGCCGTAGGCGTCGAGTATGATCTGGCTGACCTGGTCTCGTCAACGAGACAGAACATGGCAATCCAGATTGTTTATTTATTGGCCTGCAACGACACTTTCAACAGCCGGGGTCACATGGTGCCGGGCAGTTTTACGGGTAGAGGAAGCTGGAGTACCAGTGGAAAACCAACAAGCAGCAGCGAGCAGCTGTCAGACTCCCCAACGTACTAACTCCGCATACGACGGTTAGCATTGGTTGAAGACAAGTGCACCATCGGTGTGCAGTACGCCTTAGTACACAGCCCTACTTTGCCACCTACCCCAACCCATTAGGACAATCGTGATTAAGTATCTTACCCAAGGAGACAACTATGTTACCGCTGGTCAGAATCGAAGCATCGACCTTTTGGTTTACGGTCTAATGCTCTAATCACTACCCCCCGACAACCCAGTTGAACTGTTGTAATACTCTGTTTATTATATGACTGTGTATCTTCAGCTATTGAATGCGACACCTGAAATGTAAACAGAAAATAAAGTATGGATGCTTGTTCCGAGTGCTCAACACCAAGGTACTCGAGTTTTTATTTCAAGTTTGTAAAATTGTCGCTAGAGATGGGTGGTATATCATAAATGCCGTTCGGGATCGGTATGGAGCTAATACTGATTTACGGTACCGACAGGTGGGGGGGGGGGGGGGGGTCTGGAAAAAAGTCCCATACACGAGGCTGAAAAAAATTTTTTCCGTCCCAACACCACCCACCACCCCATTTTGAGGAGGAAAAATTTTTTTTGCCTTTTCTGAGAGGGGACCCACCCCCTAGTATCACCAAAAACCCGCGTTTTACACAACTTTTTCCTAGGTTTCACATGTAATTATACTTCCATTTAATTAACCTGATACATTCCCTGTAGCTGCTTGTTTAAATCAGCTTTAACCCTTTACCCAAGACAGGAATAAAATGATACTTTCAAATACCAAGGATTTTTTTCATTTTTTGTCTTAAAAAGATAGCTTATGATCCCTCATTGTAACAAGCTTGACAAGCTAGTTTCAATAGGACTGATAAGCTATGTTTTTGAGACACAAAACTGCACATAAAAGAAAATGTAAAAAAAATCTGGATTTTCTTTGTATATAGCTTTGGCCGCTTATGATTGATAGTTTGAGTAAAAGCTGGTAAAGGGTTAAACTTTAATACTCTGAGATGTTTGTCTTTGTATGAAATGTCATTCAGTCTTGAGTTTCTAATAGATTTTTCTTATTTTCTAAGGAGTAACTACAATCAATAATGTCTGACCAAACTGACCAAACCAAATACAGCAAAACTACTATGTCTATTGTGACTCCTGTGTCACTACACTGGCAGTCAGGCTGTTTAAGCACATACGTGATAGTCCAGATGTTCACATAACCATCTCAATGTTTGGATGGAGCAAATTTGTTGAAATTTGTTTCTTCAAAATATTGATATGTCAATGTGGGTGAGCTGATTATTTCATTGACTGTTGTTGCTGTGTTCAATGTAGTAATCCAGTATGTATGCTAGGGTGAGCTTCTCGTTGTCTAACTTATCATTATGATAAAACATTTAGTTGAAACTGACAAAAATCCTGGTCAAGCCGACTCGTGTTCTTATTCATGAAAATTGCCATTATTGAACAATATTTGTGTTTCAACACATATAGGGTAGTTATTAGGCCACCCCACACTCCCCTTGATTTCCATTTATGAGGTTATTGCTCTGGCTGCCCCTCTGCATATAGTATAAGTGTCAAATATTGTTTTATATCAGATTTAAAATACAAAATAAGCATTATTTCATTGCAAGGAAAAAAGTAACTTTTTTCTCAGGCAGACCACCCACCCACCCCGGCCTCGTGTATAGGAAATTTTTCAAGACCCCCCCCCCCCCCCCCCCCCCCGGTACCGAGGGAATATCTGAATACCGAAATTTCGGTACTGAAATATGTTCCCGACATTAGTCAAATAAAAAAAAGACATACAACAAAACATTACGCAAACTCCTGCCAAGAAGAGTCCTTGGACTGTGTATTTCTAGAGGCAGCCACTACCGGTCAATTGATGTAACAAAAATACTGAGAGAAAATACCCAGAGGCTTTTTGTTACCTCAAATGACCGATGGCAAGTGCCCGTGTTACTTCCAACAATGTGACAATTCCGTGGCTTTGTCTGCTGTAAATCGGGGATCTACAGCTAGGCAGTATATCAAAAATACCATTCGTTATTGGTATCGTTTTGAGTACGTGCATGCTGTTACCGGATATCGTACCAAGATAAAACATTCCAAATATACAGATACCGAAACCAAACGTGAAATTTCAATACCGCTTAGGTCTAATTGTCGCTTCGAAAATCTCCGAACCTTAGTGACGTCACGGGAACCCTGCCGGGCTGTAGGATTTAATTATTACGAATCCAAATTCCCAGATTGCTGATTATTTGCCTGCCTATATGGATGGTAAACCTTTCTGTATTCCAAAAACTACGACAGAACTTTTTTAACGGGTTAATATCGCTTCGCATGCTGAATTAGACAAGTCTGCTTAGTAACGTGTAAATGGTGAAGTTTTTGATTTCGTTGCCAATATTGCGCAGAATCGTGCTCGTACGTTAGAATTCACACTGACACCGAATGAGAGCGTTGATCGGATTTGGCGAAATTAATTTCAATCCAGGGATGATTCTCGTGTCCGTGCTTGATGCATGGAACTGGAAACGCGGGCGCCTCTTTACAATTCACTGCGTTAACAACGGAGAATATAACAACAATTTTGTGTGCATAACAACGGAACGAAAATCTTTCGTCATCACTAAAATAAATGTTTAATTCCTCCTCACTCAGTTTTTCGAAAGCTCCAGCTTGAGTTTTTTCAGGGAATAAATACTTGCGAAACCTATTATTTTTTTTCTGATGCTATCATCAAGATAACACTTTGAGAAGTTAATTAATTATTTATAGCTTATTTCACATCTCCAAGTTAAATGCAATAAGTTTGGCCGTGAAATAATTTGAAACGAGACTATCGATAGGGCTGGATGGGGTGTGTTGGCCTTACGCAAACACGTGCCAATGTGAAACACCAGTCACGGAATGATTCGAGTGAATTATTGAGATAGTGGTTACGTGCGATACAAATTAGTCCTTCAGGGATGGATGTTTGAAACATTATCTGACAATCTTCGTATGTTTCCATCGAGTTGGCGCCAGTGATCTGCTCATTCGTTACTTGACTGACAGGGCATCATACAGCAGAGAAAATTGAATGAGAGAGTTGAGCTTGCTAACCAGTCGCGTGCTACAGTGCGGGTAGAGTAAGTTACTTCTGTAAGCTAAGTGGGGTGGTTTTTCCAGCACATGGTTTTTACATCTATGCTAGTTTTTTTCTTACATGGTATTCGAGGGAACTTAGTGACGGAAGCAGATCTGGTCACGGGTGTAGCTAAGGGGTGGGGGAGGAATAGGGGTGTGACATACCCTCCAATAATTTTCCACTCGGGACTTTTTCATTTGAACTGGAGTCCTGGATATCGGTTCGCTCTTCCTGTTTATCTTGTCCTTTCTAACGGCACTAGATTTCCGCCTTGAACTTATGCAGTCGGATACATGCAAATGAACATCTGTGGCTGATTGGGGTTGTGGATGCCATAGCATGCCCAATTTTGAGTCCGGAATGTGTTAATTAATAAGAAGTTGGGAAGCCCACGCACCCCGACTGATTCTACTACTATCCACAAACAAATTTTCGCTGTTTTTTTTTAACTATAATCCTCATTGACAAATATTTCAACTACGTCATCAAGGCATACCTTCGAAGAAGGTATGCCTTGATGATGTAGTTGGAATATTTTTGCACTCGGGACTTGGGTCACGACAGTCGGAGCAAACTGGGTTTACACCCTGAATCAGTACTTCGCGACGATCCTGGGTCTAATAGAGAATTTGTGCATCTGAGTCTTATTTTTACAGATGCAGAGCAGATCTTGATGGGTTTGAGGACGTGTACTTCTCTTGTAATTATCCATATTTCAATGCTATGTGCTGTAGTCGGTAAATTCGGATAGCTCTAGGGACGTGAGGTCTCCAAAGCGTTCAGAATTTGTCAGAATGCAGCAATTTGTAATACATATTTGTGCGCTTGACGACAAATGAGTATTGTAAAAAATGCAGCAGATGAAATAGATTCGGAAAAGTGCATATTCTTTATAATGTGTTCGCATGTAAGTTCATGGAAACTCCACACCACGAAGGATTTTATAACAATCCGCTCCCTCTGTACTATACGACATGTAGGAAGTCGAAATCGCCTTTTTTCGTGAAGTTTAAATATGTTTGCGAATTTTTGTCTCCACGCTTCTGACCTTCAGTTTTATTTAATTTTTGTTCCTTTCAACCATCTCTAACCAACCAATGATATGTATAAAATGAATGGAGGAGCATTAGCCGTTTGAAGTCAGGTGGTATTTCCATGTCAGTTCAATGGCAGCAGTTGAAAGAGTCTATATTCATTATTTGCGGGTAGACCAATTCAAATTTTCAACGTGCAGCTTGAGGTCCACCCCACACATTCACGCAGCAGCCATTCTACTTAATGAAACTGTGACGTATCATATTCCTGTGTGGGAAAAGTGGCCTCACGTGTTCGAAGGGTTAGTGATGATGGAGACAAAGATTATACGATGAATTTTCACTATCGCATCTCCTGGGGTTATAAAAACTTCAAGTGACATAATGAATACGCGCACACGTTGAACTGGGATCACAGAGTGCACGTGAAAGCGAGTCTCTCTTAGGTAATAGTGGGGAAACGAGAGAATATGAATACTTTGGGATGAAATTATGCTTAACAGGTAGAGGCATATTATGCAAAAACACACCAATAAACTTAATAGAAACGGGAAAACCATACTCATTCAGTTGAAACTTCTAGGATGGAATAGCTTTAGTAAGGTAATCGTTGGGAAAAAACTATTTGAGGGACGGTTGGACATCCGATTACAACTTAGGGAACGGATGTAATCTCTTTACGCCAAACAGTAGTGAAGAACTAGGGGATTCTGCAAGACGATGCGAGTCGGTGAATAACCTGGTCAAGTAACGCAGCCGAACTGGAAGCGATCAGAGGGGAACTTGGATGGATGCCACTTCTAGAGGGAATATATATAGAAGATGGTGTAATGTGGCATTTAACTATGTACATATATGTAGTTCCAACATTCAGAGAGGATGGCCAAACCATTTTAGGAGTGTGTGTGTGTGTGGGGGGGGGGGGGGGGGTGGTGAGTGGAATGGAGAATTATTCCATCGGGACTGAAAAACTAGAAGGGGGGCTGAAATACGGAAGCAGCTTTATCAGGGGAAGGTGCTCGAGGATTGTAATAGAAAATGGCGAGCTAGAGTTAGAGCCAAACGCTCGTTGGACGGGTTATGCTCTGGTTTTTTGAGGAGTACCTAGATGGATCATTTGGGGGCTATTTAAAATAAGACATCTTCAAAAACTAGTGGGCTACTGGGATGATAACATGAGAGATAAGTGGAGATGACATGAAGGAAAGTGGCAATGTTATAGTCATATATAGCAGTATGACAGGGGTTAAATTGATGTTCGAAATGATGGAGGAAAATTTATGTTCTTATCAGTGCTCAGCCGAGAGCCAGTGACTGTGGTCTGAACCCCAGTTCGAACGTAAACCTTGCCACCTTATCAATGCCCTGTCCGCTTGGGGCTCTTAGGATTCCTGAAGGTGCCTCCAAAGGGTGATCAACGATAATTCACTGAAAAGATTATTTATTTACATGTACGAAGAAACAAAATATGAAACAAATTACTCACAAAATTATCCATAAGAATAGACTAATTACGCGGATAAAAGTTTATTCTTTAGGGCCCTCGACTTCATACAAAATGTCTATTCACTTCTCGTTGCTTCCACCTCGCAGGGTTAACTTCACAGTCATTCGGGCTTAACACATATAATGTTCTGCTTGTGTGACTCTATCAGCTCACAGTTCAATCACAATTCAATCGGTGTCTACCACAGTTCACGATCACTTTGTGCCTTGCCTGACTCTCACGGGGTTAAGTTATTCTTCGCCTTCAGATATAAGCTTACAAAGCTTACATAAAAATATTCTGCAAAGTGTTCTCAACATCACCAATTCTCGCACCGCCTAAAACTATCTTATCTCGCGAGCTATTCAAGCGCTTACTCAAGCTCTTAATACGGTTTCTAGACCTCAACGTTACAGCTTTTACTTCTTTGGCTACTATGCCACTACGGTTCGCAACTGTTAACAAACTACTATCGGTTCCTTACAACCCTCACGGGCTTACGACAATACGCGGACTGTCAATCTTGGTGCTTATGACCCTCGACGGCCAAGGCTAAACTCGGACCTTCTCTGAGTGCCTTCAGGCCAACTGCCCCTCAGAATTCTGCTTCACTCTTTATACAGTCGGAACGCAAAGTTTAAACATATTAATTCTGATTTAATGAGTGCTTTGTAATTCGATATGGATTGAGATATTAATGCGTTTTTTGTTTGAGTTACACTCGCTTGACATTTCGTGGACACTTTTATTATTATGAGTTCGTGTTCTGTGGTGTCTGGCAACATATCTCGGAGCTCTCCTGGCTTGGTAAGATATGCCTCTTTTGAAACAACTAGACATTTTAATGATTGTCTGAAACGGCCAGCACACGATTAAACTGTTTACGTTCAAATTACCCGTGAACAATCGCTAATTCAAATTCACGATGGACAGGATAGATGCGTAATATGGGTGTGTGTCTAGAACATGTGTGATGCACTGGTTTCCAACAATTAATGACAACCGGAGAATATTTCTTTGATCAGTTATCAGATAGCCCATGTGGCGTTCGACAAATGCGACATAATGGACATTAAATTTCATACTTCTTTTAGAAGCTCTTGAATTATCGTTAGTTTGACAAATCTGTTTTCGGGGTCCGTCACAAACCTATCTTTATGCTTTTCATTTAACCCAGGCAGAAATATTATCGAAAATATTTACACTTATAAACAAGAAAATCTCAATTTTTAGCTATCACCTTGACATATAGTTGGTGGGATTAAGAACACACTAATGGGGGGGGGGGGGGGGGGGGGATTAAGAAAACACTTATGGGAGAATGAGGGAGGAAGTACATAGTGGTGCATGGGGTTGGTGAATGCGTCCTCGTTAGAGGACTGCGGTAAATCGACGGAAGGGTCAACTATTATTATTATTATTATTATTATTATTATTATTATTATTATTATTATACGCATTTCTGGAGGTGCCATTGCTTCACTTGAAGAAAAATTGGTTCAACTTTGAACCAAAAGGTAGTTTCGTGGAGCCGCAACCAGTTTTTGGTTTAACATTATTCCACGATGATGAACCATTGCATTAATTTAAAGTCCAGTGTTGAACCAAAATATAGTCTGACATTGAGCAATTTATTGGTCCCATGTTGAACTAATTTTTCTAAACATTGAACGATTCAGGTTCAGTGTTACACCACGTGTGACTAACAACTGGATCATTAAAAATCCCAAATTACTGATTGTATATGGAAAATAATGAAACATACTTTTATAATGAAGGGACATTTTATTATTTTCGCTATAGAGTTTTTAATGATCCAAGCATCGATCACCTGTTGTTAAACTCGCCTTTGCCCTTCACGAAATTTGAAAATTAACTGTGAATTGTAGAATAATCCAACAAGTTCCTGATAGAATGAGCAATTCTTCCACATTTCGGACATTTATATATTAATTTGGCATCTATTCTGCGTTCGAACTTTCTTTGTAGTAGTCATGAATCATCTGATCAATTGCTATCTTTATTTGAAGAAACTCTCAAGGGCATCATGGCTGAACATGCACCACCCAATTCAAAAATTATAACTCACAGGGAAAAAGTGGAGTGGTTTACAGAAGATGTTAGAGCTACTAAACAACAGCGTCTCAGACATGAGCGTCTTTACAATAAAACGAAGCTTGAGGTTCACCGGCAGATGTTCTGCCAACAAAGAAATACAACTAATAAGATCATCAAAAAGGCGAAAAGGGAGTACTACAGTTCTGTTATACAGGAGTCATCTAATACAAGGGTGTTGTTCTCGCTAACCAATAGTCTCCTTGGTAAAGAACAAAGAGTCATTCTCCCAGATCATTTAAATACTGAAGAAATTCTGGAAAAATTCAGCGATTATTTCATAACGAAAATTCAAGTAATTCTGGATAGTATACCATCATGTGAACCACCAGAGTTTGATCATCTTGAAATAAAAAGCGATTTTTCGAATTTTCACTCTGTCTCAGAAGACGACATTCGAAAAATGATTTTATCATCATCCAATAAATCCAATGATCTAGATCAAATTCCAACATTCCTTTTGAAAGAGACAATTGATTATCTTCCGCCAGCCATAACATCTATTATATCTGCATCCCTACATGAGGGGTTTGTTCCAAACCCATTGAAAAAAACACTTGTTACACCACCCATCAAGAAACCATCTCTTGATCCTGACAACCTGAAAAATTATCGACCAGTATCGAACCTCTCTTTCCTATCTAAATTGTTGGAAAGGGTTGTTGCTTTACAACTCAAAATTCATCTGCATGAAAATGATCTTTTAGAGCCCTTCCAGTCTGCATATAAAGCCAACCACAGTACAGAAACAGCCTTACTGCGAGTCAATAATGACATTGTTAAATCAGTGTCTGAGGGTAAGGCTGTACTGCTTGTTCTCTTGGATTTGTCAGCAGCATTCGACACAGTCGACCATGGAATTCTCGTGCAGACATTGACACAGCATGGCATATGTGGAACTGTCTTATCGTGGTTTGCATCATATCTAGAAGGTCGCAGTCAACAAATATATATCAATAAGATCGGTTCAGAAAGCAGGACGTTAAAGTGTGGTGTTCCTCAGGGCTCAGTTCTTGGACCACTCTTGTTTACTCTGTGCACTTCTTCTCTGGGTCGCCTTATTAAAAACATGGCATATCATATCATCTGTACGCAGACGACACCCAACTGTACATCACATTCAACCCATCTGTTCCAAGTGACTCATTCACCGCAGTCAATAACATGGAAACTTGCATAAATCTTGTGCGGGAATGGATGATAGACTTTAAACTGAAAATGAATTACTCTAAAACCGAATTCTTAGTGATATCCGGGGTTCGCGTGCCTACACCCCCTGTTACATCAATTCTGGTTGGAAACATCATCACTGTGAAAAGTGAATCGGCCAGGAATATTGGATTGATTATGGACTCAAATTTAAAACTAGACATCCATATCAATAAAATATGTCAAAACTGCTACTGACAGCTTCGTAATGTTGGAAGACTGCAACCTTATCTTAACCAGTGAGCACTTGAAAAACTAGTGCACTCCTTCATCACCTCACAACTGGACTATTGTAATTCAGTGTTCTTGGGGCTGTCCCAGTGCCTGATTCAGAAGCTTCAAAAAGTTCAGAATACTGCTGCTAGGATAATTACTGGTACCAAACGCTCTGAACACATAACACCTGTTTTAAGACAACTACATTGGCTTCCAGTTAAACAGAGAATTGATTTCAAAATATTGATCTTAGTATTCAAATGTATCCACAAACTGGCTCCAGTTTACCTGCAAGAGCTCCTCACTGTATATAAACCATCACGCAGTCTCAGATCTAAAAACCAAATTCAACTAGTTATACCTTTTAGCAGATCTAATCAGACTCATGATCGTGTGTTCTCCATCGTGGGTCCCAGATTGTGGAATTCCCTGCCAGTTAGTGTCAGAATTTCAGAAACTCTCGATGTCTTCAAAAGAAATCTTAAAACTTTCCTATTCACTGAAGCAGTCTCCTGAACCTCTGTAAGAGGCAACCAAAACAGATGTGACTCTTTATTTCAGAAAAGTGTATTTTTTATTTCTGTCAAGCGTTTTAGAGCACTATTTGTAGTTTTACGCTCCATAAAATAAATTATTATTATTAAAATATGGATATTTTTTGCATAAAATATAGATATTTCAAATGTATTGTCAATAGAAAGCCCTTTCCGTGTCTGTTTTGGTGACAGCGAACTTCATTGAATTGCCGGGGGCGTGACAACCGTTACTTATTCTCAGTTCCTTATTTGACATTCGTTATCAACAGATTGAATCGGTTAATGACGAATGTCGAATAAGGGACTGGGAATAAGTAACGGTTGTCACGTCAGTGAATTGCCGCCGATTCAAAAAATTCAATTTTAGGGAAACGGCATTTATTGTAAGCTACAAGCTTTCTATCGAATCCCAAACACTTTCATGTGAATTTTGTTACTCTCATGTTGTTTTCTAATCCATGTATTATTTCTACTCATGTAATATTCCAATATCTATATCTGAATAAATATTGGTTGAACTAAAAAATTCAAACTTCAAGGGAGGTAACTTGGGTAAGAGCGATGTATACCAGGCACAAATCGTCCAGCATTGTTTTCGGAAAAATCACGTCAGCTCTGACTTGGGCAAGTTGCATGGTAGTTTCACGATATAGGCGTTTAATAACTTTCGACAGATGGGAGATCTACGTTTTCGCTAGTGGCATAGCCAACACCCAAAGGCTCGCCACCTTATCAACGTCATATCTGTGTGGGGCTGTTCGTGCCCCTGAAGGGGTCAGTGGCTTTAAATATTTAAAGGTGATCGACGATAACTCACTGAATAGACAATTTATTAACATGCACAGTGAAATAAATGGTAAAATAACGTTTTGTGATTTTGGCTTATCTGGTCGCTGAGTAAAATTTTGGCCAGCAGTGTTGTCTTGAATTCGTGTGAGATTCCGTCCACCGCTTTTGGGGTTATTGTTTGCTTGCTTTAAAAACACTGTCCAGCTCATTTCGCAAGGATCAATATGTATTATTGGTGTTATTGGAGATTGAATTACATATCCAATGTTCTCGCCATCTGATCGTTGACATGCCACTAGCGCTTTACATACGATATCAGCGTCATGTACAATTAACCTTGACACGTCAATATCCTATAAATGTAATTACAACTGACATTTTGTCGATGTAACGTCAAGTTGTATTCAGAAGGAACGTTTTTGTTGACCACTCGAGCAACATGCTTTCTACGAACTGGTATGGTAATTTAATTGATGCGCTGTGTTGTAGTTAACCAATTGAATATTGGTATCTTCCATTTCAGTTCAATGGCAGCAGTTGGAAGAGACCATATTTATTATTTGGGTATAGACCAATTAATATTTTCCACGTGCAGCCTTGGGCTGCACGTTGAAAATATTAATTGATCTACTCCAACACATTCACTTAACAGCTATCCAGCTTAATGAAAGGGGGCGCGGTGGCTCAGTTGGTAGAGGTGCAGGCTGCAAGCCGAGAGGTCCTCGGTTCGAATTCCACCTGCGGCAACCGCGTTGTGTCCTTGGGCAAGTCACTTCACCCCGACTGCCTACATGGGGGCACGATGACACTGTGTACTGAGGCGTACTGCACGTCGATGGTGCGCATGTCTTCAACCAATCTAACCCTGCCTGTGCTGCGGTACAGAGTTCAGAGTTACGATGTTGTTGGAGAGCTGACAGCAGCTCGTCGTTGCTCGGTGGTTCTCTCCGGGTACTCCGGCTTCCTCCACCCGTAAAACTGTCACGGTCACGATTAGCCATTGTGCATAAGTATGTGACCTTAAACACCAATAAATAAATAATAATAAATATAGCTTAATGAAATTATGACGTACCATATTCCTAGCCTATCGGGTTCAAAAATATTGGATGAAGCAGTTAATTTTGGTGACATTTTTACTAAGAATGGTGAGAACTGGCGTATATTATATTATTCACCACTGCATTTTTGGAATGATGTCGATGTTGTGGGTGCTGTCGACCCCAATAATATGACCAACTTTCTCGAGGTGGAGTATCAGTTCGATAATTTTAGAAAACAAAGTGGCAGTGGTGATGGAAATGAGGCGAGGGCGGTGAGGGAGCCATGCCACCCTCCTTTCTTAGATCATATACACTCCGCCATATATTTGATGAAAAATTACCCACGGACGTTTTTGGAACGAGCTCAATGAACTTATTCCATTGAGTGGTAATAAACTGTGTTTTTAGACAATACGTGACAAAAATTAATAACGAGCAATGCCTCCTACTCCCACCCACCTCAGCACATTTCCACGTTATTTCCGCTGCCACTGCAAAGTGGCCACGCCATGAACATACGATAGTACATTTTGACCAAGGGAAACTTATCCCCTCACCCAATTCTTTATAACACAATCTGACTCATTCTCCAACGATTTTGTTCGTTTGTTTATTTTATTGTGGTTTAACTCACATTCAACAGTCCAGGGTCACATCGTGTCGGATGTCCGACGATTAAACTCATATTTGAACATTCGGTTGGACTCGGTTTATTCCGATTCTCGCCATAAGACATCGAGTGTGTGAAAGGAATGATACATCCAATTGTTCGCCGGAAATACCCGACCACTCGCTTTGAAAAGTAAATACGCTTCTCGAAAAAAAATGCATTCCCTAGAAAATAAATAAGCTTCTTAACAAATATGTCAAAACGGCGATAAGTGAGTTTTTGCTATTTTTAAAAACAAAAAAGGAAAAAATAGAAAACCCCATAACATTTATTTAAAATTTAAAGAGGAACGTTTACTTGAATGTAGTGCTTGTTATCTGGAAAGCCTAAATTTATAAAACATTCTCTCCAGATCCGTATCCTTCAACCTTTCCTTGGTTGTAGTTGGATTTTGAGGTCAAGAAAATTTGAAAGCTCAAATTAAACTTTTTGAAACTTTGTTTAATGTGGTATTTCATGAAGGACTCAAGTTTCCGGGGAAATTATATTAACTGTCAGCTTAGATGAAAAAGTTCATTAATGCAGTCCGGCCTGCAGGGGATCAAAATTGGCACACTTGACTAACTTGACTTATGCCTCTTCATTCCCTGTCGGAACATTGGCCACGAACAAGTCCTCTCCATCTATTCCTGTCTTGTGCTGTTCTTACCAGTGTTTCCATGTGTACCCCTTCTGCTTCATGATTATGAATCCCCACGCCAGGTGTTGCGTGGCCTCCCTCTCTTTCTCTTGCCTTGTGGCTTCCAAGTTAGAGTCTATCTTGTGAAGCTGTTGGCTGCCTTCCTGAGAGTAGGACCAATCCATGCCCATTTCTAAGGCATGATCTGAGTGTCAATGGGATCTTCTTTAGTTATTTCCCCTAATCGCATGTTGCCGATGGTATGGGCCAGAAGATATGTAATATCTGTTGATGAAGGACTAGATTTTTTCAGAGTTATTGACGTTGTTCTCTATGTCTCCGAGTCATATGAGAGCATTGATTTTACGTTTGAGTTGACTATCTTGATCTTTGTATTCCTCGTGATTTCCTTTGATCTCCAGATCTGTCGTAGAGAACAAGAAGTGGGTTCACAAATTCCTCACTTGAAAATATTTGCAAAATGACAAAGTGAAAAACATTATCTTTTGTCTTGCCTCGAATTTGACAACTTTAATTCAAAGAGTTTGGGGAAGCCCCTGTTCTTAAGCCGAATTGGGGAGTTTTCATTTCTACACTATAAAATCAGTTGGATTAAAAATTAACCCAAATCAACGGGGTTGAGTGAATATGAACCTAATTAGATTCATATCACTCAATTCAGTCGATAATGGTTGATTTGTAATCCAACTGATTTTAGAGTGTATTGACCAGACATGCTAGATATATATGTTTCCATCAGTTGCACAGCAGCATATTTACTGTTTGTTTTTGTTAACCCTTTTACTGCCACGCCCACTTTATCCATATATGGAGGACCTCTATGTACGCCTGTATGCGAGGAAGTTTAACCCTTTACCTAACATGAAAAGCAGACGACACTTGCAAAAAAAATTCTTGAATAACTATTTTTTTTCATTTTTTGTCTCAAAAACATAGGTTATGACCCCTCGTTGGAACGAGCTCGATGAGCTCGTTCCAACGAGGGGTCATAACCTATGTTTTTGAGACAAAAAATGAAAAGATAATGAAAATTAATTGGCGATTTTTGAGAATAGCGCTGGCCGGTTTTGGCCGTTACATTGGGTAAAGGGTTAATAAAATTTATGACATACTTAAAACTCTATCACCTGATTAATTGCTGGAAAGGGCTCTCTGAGTCCTTTCCAACAATTGATCATGCAGATGGTAGGTTAGATCGGCGCATACGAGAACGTACAGATAGTCATCATAAAAAGGGTGGCAAAAGTCACTTTCGAGGGCGTAAGTGTTAATGAAATCTAAATATAAAAATGGAGCACGGTTTGACAATATGCTGACTTCGGTCATACAGCCGAGGTAACGTCGGGGGAACTAAACCGTCCGTGTTGCGACATTTGATACTTGAAAATCGGTAAAGCACAATCAGCCAATAACACATCGGAAGGAGAAGTCGACCAAATTAAATGCAGTTGTATTCGTGTACGAAATCATAATTGCTGGTAGTGACACGGGAGATGAGGCGTGAAAGGAAAACACTCCCAGGAACACAACTTAATGAGTTTTGAACCGCTAACCCTTTGAAACCGTGAGCACCATTTAAAGGTCTAGAACCATAATACGTCTCAATTTCATTAAGTAGAATGACTGATAAGTGATTGTGTAGGGTAGACCAATCAATATTTTGAGGTTGCACGCTGAAATATGAAGTGGTCAACGTCATTGAGGACTATCTCTTTTCCACGTGGACCAAACAACACATTTGTTTTAACAATTTCCGCAATCGGAGCCTTACAGGAAGTCCTCTTTCTTTCCAGACCCAGCTAGGAATCTTCGGTGAATATTAAAGTTGGGGTGGGACACAAATATGCAAAACACCAAGGACCTGAAAATGTCTATACCGAAATATCATTTACTCGATTCTCAAGTATAGACGAAGTGTTAAAAAGCGGGTGTGGGTGTATGTACATGGGTACTCAGGTGCATGTGGCGAGCAGGGGAACACCGACAAATATAAGTGGAGACATCTGATGACGTTCTTTCATGTCTCGTTATGTGTTATAAACAAAAGTCGAGTTCAAATGCCCTCTAAGTATCTCTTTTGTTAGTGTGCCTGCAACGATCATGGGTCGATTTCAGTCGTGTGGACCAAACAAGCTGAAGGTAAAATCCATTGGGCAAATATATCTAAATTTGTTGACATATCGTCCCCTGAGTTTCAATGTGTTATATGTGCCTACTGGCAGCCTCCTGGCACATAGAACACATTGGAACTCAGGGGACGATATATATAAAATGCAGTACAAGTTTACCTGTTTATTGACGCATTTGTAAACTCTGCAACTGAAAAACTCCCCGTGTAAGCACGAAACATGTCGCTGAAAAAGACGGGAGTAGCGGTACATGCTAGGGGGCGCGGTGGCGTCGCGGTAACCGGTTCTCGTCAGCTCGCCGAAGTTAAGCAACGCCGAGCGCGGTCAGTAGATGGATGGGTGACCATTTCAGCGACTAATTCGCGCTCCCGCGCTGTGTCCTTGGGCAAGGCACTTCCCCTCGATTGCCTACATGGGGGCACAATGGCGCTGTGTACTAAGGCGTCTGCACGTCGATGGTGCGCATGACTTCAACCAATCTAATCCTGCCTGTGCCGCGGTGCAGAGTTTAGAGTTACGATGTTGGAGAGCTGACAGCTGCTCGTCGTTGCTCGGTGGTTCTCTCTGGGTACACCGGCTTCCTCCACCCGTAAAACTGACACCGACATGATATGACCCTGGCTGTTAATGTGTCGATAAACCCTACTAAAAAAAGAAAAAAAGCGGTACATGCTGCTCACTCTGACTGTTCAACAAGTACATCGAAGAATACGTTGAACACCACTATATGCTGTTTATTCGAAGAACACTTAGGTCCTAGTAGCTATCTACCCAAGGGGGCTAAGCCCATAGAGGATAATGAAATACATCACTGCTAATGCTTAGTAAGTGACCCAAGCGCACAATACAGATACGAGACTTGTCTGAAGGCGCATTCGTTGAACACCCTCAGCATAATGGCTTCCGAATGCCCTGGCCGACTTAGACGTCTAGTGCACATAGATTATCCCTTTATCGCTATCTGAACGACATTGAGTGATTGATGGGACTTGGCGCCGAGTAATGGAGTGATCTCCAGGAGCAGCTTGTTTCGTACCAATGAATCAATCCCTTACGACCAGTTGCCCACTTTTGTGCTGGAAAACATCCCGCAAACTCGAGGTTTTGCATTGTCAAGATGCAAATCGTCCCCTGAGTTCCAATGTGCTGTACGTGCCAACCGGCACATAGAACACATTGGAACTCTGGGTACGAAATGCATCTTGGCAATGAAAAACATCGAGTCCCAATCTCAATTCAGTGCCACATACTTTTTATTTTTGAATCTGAACCAGTTGGTTACAGTCTGTTTGCAACTACATTTCTCTCCAAGGGGCGACAGGTAGACAGTCAATCTATCTGTTTATGCCACCCCCTACAGTATACTATTTACTAAACTTATGAAATATCTGCATTTGTAACCATTATTGTATTTGTAACGATTATTGTATTTGTAATCATTTGTGTGTACTGTGAAAAAACTATTTGAACCTGCATCTGTACCCCAACCCGGTTCTACTCTCAGCTTTTCACCTAAATATGCATTCTATATGTAAATACCATTTCTAAACCGAGTTTTGTGATAAAAAGTGTATCCCTTTTTCCACTCAATGAAGACATACTATATTTTTATAACACGTTTACAATCACTTTAGGTCTAGGCCCTGCAACGCGGTGACAAAGATAGCATTTTCTCGGCGTGCGACAAGACAGTTCCAACAGACCGTCAAGTCATCATCGTAGATAGGCCGATTACGACCGTAAAACTTCAATAGTTGAAAATTTCGAACGTTTAATATTACCGTGTTTCTATTGGACGGGTGAGATTCCACGATGGCGTTGTTGGGGGTGCATGTTTTGGAGGGAATCGAACATAGAATTTCGACCAAATCGCTTTGTTATCGCGAGCCGGTAGCGATTATGTGTCCTCTTTTGTAATCACAGTACAGTACCACCCATATAAAAACTCCTTGCCTTTAAAAAGTAGTAAGACTTACAAGCAAAGTTTCAGCCAATGGACCTTCGGGGTGCGTCCGGAGGTCCGTTGGCTGAGACTGTGCTTGACCTTCTCGTGTATTAACGCAGAAATCAACATTTATCGCCTGTGTGGAAGCTCCACTGTGCAAGTGTTTTATTAAAGAAACTTCATCCGGATTGTACACGCGAGTGCACGGTGACACGGTGCACTAAGGCGTACAGCACGCCGATGGTGAACTTGCCTTGGGCAGAGTTAGAAGGTGGAGAGTCTGACAGTTGCTCGCCACTGCTCGGTGGTTATCTCCTAGTACTCCGGCTTCGCCTATCCGTAAAACTGTCTGACACGATGTGACTTTAGATGCTGAAAGTGTCGTTAACCTCCCAAAACAAACAAATATTCGTGGATGTGTTAAAAAATGGTACGGGTTACAGACCATCATGAATGGCAATCTGTGTAATAAATCACCACACCTTTGAGACCATGTAGTATTCCACCGTTTTATAATCCGAAGGTTCAAGTCTTTTGTCCTTAAACCTTTGAACCCGAGAGGCCATTTTGCCGGCCTAGGGATATGATACGTCATCATTTCATTATGTATACTGTGCTGCCAAGTGAATGTGTGTGGTGGACCAATCAATATTTTCAACGTCAGGCTGCACGCTGAAAATATTAATTGGTCTATCCCCAAATAATGAATATGGACTTCCAATTCATGCCATTGAACTGACACTTCCAGGGTTCAAAAGGTTAAGCGCAATCGATTTTAAAATGTCTTGAGATTTATAACAGCGTTATACTGCCGTGAGTTGAAAGTTTTGACGAAATTTGAAAAACTCATTTCAACTTTCTTTGCTTCATTTGTATTGCATGTCAGAAGAATTCATCTCTCTGGAAGGCTCAAAATGATAACATTCTTTTTCACCATCTAATTTGATGAAACATATAGGTTTGCTTCGAGATAAAAGTGAGTCACCATTTCTTGGACCTGTTTTGTTTTGCCACAGGAAACGCGACATTCTGAAATTCCTATAATCTGTGATCGCAGCTGATCGCAGTGCAAATTAATTTTACGCCAGTTTCAATAACTTGTTGAAATCCATTTGTTTAAAAGGTTTCCGTGCGTCACAACAGTCTGTTCAAATTATCAACTGCTTCAACAAGCCCTGCTCATAAAGCAGAACATGTCGCAAAAACATCTGAGTTTAACATTGAAACCGATACTTCTGTTTGTCAGCTCAAAGATGTGGCAAGGAATTAATGAATGTCATATTGTACGCCGTGCTGTTTTCTCAAATTTGAATTCGATAATTAACAAGGTTCCGTAAAAAATATGTTCTGTAACTCGCCATATTAATATCCTTTCCATAATTGGGGTCATACGTGCCGCATAAAGCAATCATCGGTTGTGAAAGCTCATAAATTTTAATAATTAGGTTCTATTCTGAAAAAAATCAGTGTCAATTCTTTCTGTTTAAGAACGGAACTTGAGCGTAGTCATTACCAGTACAGTAAACCAACCCTTCCGACACTGAACCGTCAAAGTACGCAAAACGCTCCGCTAAAGAAAGCATCCTTGAATTTTAATGTTTTAACTCTTTCATTTTTTTTATTTAGAAATAAAAAATCCATGACCCTCATTACGTGGGGCAAGGTGGCATTGTGTACTAACGCGTTCAGCACGTCGATGGTGCACTTGTCCTCCACCAGTGCTAACCCTGCTTGTGTGGAGTCAGTACATTGGGGAGTCTGGTATTTGCTCGTCGTTGCTCGGTGGTTCTCTCCGGGTTTTCTGGCTTCCTCCACCCGTAAAACAGTCCGAAATGAGGTGACCCTGGATGTCGAAAGTGTCGCTAAATCACAATAATTAAATAAATATATAAAAATGGCCATATTTGGAAAGCTCTGTGTGAATTCGCTCATGTGGGAATGGATCAGGTATGTTAAAATTTAATTCTGTTCATTTATTGTGGTTTTAGTGGATATCTATCTGTTTCTAGAATAATAAAGTGTCGCCTCTTCTTGATGCTTGATAAAAAAAGAGCTACAATTGGGGGGTGGGGGAGGATGCACCCCCTCTGGATTCGTCCACGACAACTTATCACAAGTTAAGCTTAATCATTTCAGCACCGAGGTCTTGAATGGTATCGCCCTAAAGAAGATCGTTTACAGCAAAGAGGGCGTGTCTATTTAGATTCATAGAGAAGTTCAGTAATGGTGTAACTCTTAACAAGCTGAGTAATTTTCAAATATTGTTTCATTAAATCTAGCCATGGCTGCTTTACAACAGCCATGACTAGATTTGATTAAAAATTCGGGAATATTTAACATAATAAATCGTTGGTTAAAAAGTCTATACAACTTATACGGGAAAATTTGATTAAATATCCTCAAATTTTACTTATTTTAATGGTAAGAGATTTCCTATCCTGGCAGGAATATCCGTCAGTAGCACGCAAGGGTTAATCCTACACACCTATACTGCTGCAGGATTACATTATTACCGACCATCCTTACAGACTTTCTTGGGATTAAGTCATCTTGTCATCGAATTTTCTTTACAGTAAAAAATTACGTATATAAGAATTGAACTGAATTAATTGTCGTGTATGAATGTGGGATGACGTATTAAGTTGTATGAAGTGCATAGAATGAATGTGGAAAGGGCCCGTTGAGTTGTATGAAGTGAACGTAACACGCCAATCCAACATTCATAATCCGCAGGACTCGAGTTTTATCCTTCTGCGATGGCCAAGTGCCATATCAATTAACCAGTTCACGCGTGCGTGTCGTTCTGTGTTTATTACACGCCTTTGCGTCTATAAAAGTAATTATTAGAAGGACACTCAGCAATTCATTTAACAATTCGTCCCCTGAGTTCCGGTGTGTTCTATGTGTCAGTAGACACATAGAACACATTGGAACTCAGGGGACGAACTGTCAATAAAAAGAATAAATTTTATCGCCAACCAAATTTGCGAGGGGAACCCGTGTTACTATTTTTAGCTATCACTAGCGATTCAGATTGTAATTGCGGTGCACGATTTGTAGAAAATTCCATTGCAATTTCGCTTCTATTTAAAAATATCCGTCAAGGATTTCCGTTCGGTACATGTGTGCGGAACGGATTTTCAGTTTCCGCGTGGTTTAATGTCGCTGTAGATGTGGACTTCATAGAACAGGCGTGTAATAATATTATTTTCGACATAGGCTAATAAACATGGTTTCGAGTAATGAAGAACAATCCACGTGAACACCAACAGTTCATCTGCAGCAACTACAGTTTAATTGCACCGTTGGACACGCCCCCACACTTTTTAAAGGGAGGTGGTGGGGGCAAATTAATTGGCAGGACAAAGCAAATACATTCATACGATAGGAATATTTTTCATCGAGTTATGAAAAATGTACCTCGACCAATAATATGCAAGCAAATGGGATGTCATAAAAGAAAAATCAACTCTGTTTACATTCGAACGCACCAAGACTCGCTTGGACATCCGACATCCTAGCCAGTGATAAGCCACTGAGTGTCAATGCTTAATGCAACGTTAAAACTTTCTGAACAGCTCATGGTTGGTCTCTCAGAAAAATACCGTCAGTTATTCTTTAATCTCTTAACCCTTTATCTAACGAATTGTAGTTTGCGTAATTTACACATTAAGCAGTTGAAAAAATATGTGTGTTAAAAAAATTCAACAAAACCATACCAAGTGATCCCTCATTGGAACGACCTAGTCGAGCTCGTTCTAAATGGGGATCACATGATATGATTTTGTTTGTATTTTTGATAAATTAAAAAAAAAACAATAATTAAGATAATAAATTTTAATATCCTATGCGTTGGGTAAATGGTTAAACATTTTCCACTCTCTCCTTTTCAGTTGTATGATCCCATCTAAAATAATAATGGGCTTAAAATAAGTTTTCGACAGGGTTATGTGCATTTCCATGCCACTGACATACCGCGGAATGCATGTCTTGGATTGGAGGGAGCTTGTGTCTTCCGTCGTTTGAGGTCGTTCTCACGAACGGTGGTTTATGTGCCTAACTACAGGTACAAACCTCTGTTATGCGTCGAAAAAACATTGTGTGGCCAGTCACAAAAACAGACAAAAAATATTAGTATAAATCATGTTTATATGCTCAAAAAGCCCCCTCCAATATTTAGGCACTTAAACACTTTTGGATGAAAAAAATGTCCATTGTTCATACTCCATGGATGTCCAAGCATATTATCCGTAATGGACTGTGATGTGTCTACTTGTTAGAACAGACCACTGTTTTGTGTCCAAACATTATGAGGCTTCAAACTTTGAAATCTTGTTTAGGCTGTTTGAAAGGCAATCTTGAGATGAGCTTAATAATATTTGTTGATTTAGCCATATATGTCCATTGCAAAAGGCCATACAAAAAAGCCAGAGTGTAGTCCTAGAGTTCTACTCCCTGCATAGATTAGCAGCCACCCAAGCATACAATATATCGGTACGTCTGCCGTCTCCCCTGGTGAAATTTTGTAGATACCGGCATAAATACTATATAAATCTATTATCCGGATCTAACGCAGGTATTGTACTTTTATCAATGTGATATGTTTGACAGTATTGAATGCAGTGGCGTAGCAACGAAGGGGCCTGTTAGCCTTGCCCTCACTGAAGTTTTTGGTGCCCCTGTTACAACCGATAATGTTACAACGCCGCATAATGTTACACCAACGCATAATGTTACAAAAACTGTAGTAAACAACCGATAATGTTATAAACTCCGCATAATGTTATAACTTTTTTCAACCCGTTATGTTATAAAAATCGACGCATAATGTTATAACTTTTTTCAACCCGTTATGTTACAACAAATTAACCGATAATGTTATAACTTCTGTATACTAATTCCAGTTACAGCTATCGTAGATGGACTGTACCACTTATCATTTATTGCCACATAGAGGTATGTAATATTTATTATTTATACCAAAGGTTTCTGCTCTGGTTAAGGCGAGGAGATCCCCCCCCCCCAACTCCCGGGAATTTATCATAGAATGACCTAGTCACGTTACATAGACGCGGATTATCCTGGTAACTCAATCGTGTGACGTCATTACCATGATCATCCAGTGCCCAGCATGGTGAAGGCGGGGGTGGTGGCGGAGGGGTGCTATTTTATCCGGTTGGAACGTTGACCGACATACGTAGTCTCCGCTTCCAGAAATGTAGTGTACCATAGTCCCCTGACGCCTATGGGGATGGGCAAATGCCTCTGTTTCTGCTTGTTTTGGGCATCTAAAACTCATTTGTCGCATATTTCTTAGTCATAAGAATATTCTATTGTTCATTAATTTGACATTTTAACAACTAACAGTGAACAAAAATGAGGTGGAGTTAAAAGAGGTCAAAAAGTTGGATGGAGCGAGGTACATATGGTGGTTGTGGCGGGTTGGTAGTATCGCACGGAACAAGAATAAGATGTGAGACTGGGTAGGAAGAGGAATGGGTTTAGGAGGACTGGAAGAGGTGGGCAGGGATTAGGCTGAGAAAGAGAGGAGGTCATGAATTAGTACACCAGGGAGACTGTGCAAAGAAGGCTATCTGAGAATGCTATAAGGGAGTAGTGCTAGACGGTATGATAATATAGATGGTGGAGATGTTGGAAGAAGTGGAAGTGATGAAATTGGGATTACAGGTTCTGGAAAAGACGGAATCACTAGAACAGGCAGTATAGGGAGAAGGAGGAGATTGTGGAGGAGGAGTTGTGTTGATGTTGGTGTTGTGGTGGTGTTGGTGATGGTGTTGAGTAGTTATGTATATTGAAAATGAGCCATTTTGTAGGACCCCGGGGCAGGACCCGGGAAGTGACGTCATGTCACGTGACTGGGCGGTCATGGTGGGTTGTCATGATAGTGCACGGGGGTGGCCATGTTGGGAGGTCATTGTCATGATAATAGATGGTAGGAGTGCGTATGCGCAGCGCGTGTTGTTATGGGAACACGTGCTCCGTCTCACCCCTAACAACCGGACAATAGATATCGAATTAATGCAAACAACCTGACAATCTTCAGAAAACTGACCAAACACTCCAGAAAACACTCCCAAATAAAGGTAGTATAGTATATTTTAATGAGGGTATGAGACGTATGAAGAGGTATTCACTGCGCTCATTTTCATAGCTTTCATTTTGAGACGTATGATTTTGCGCGCATCGTGCTCATTTTCATAGCTTTCATTGCTTCATAAGACGAAAAGGGGGATTCCGCGGATTTAGTATCCTTGAAACATAGGATAGTATCCTTACCTAATGTTTGACCATATAATGGACGCGTAATTTATCACAGAAATGGGCTTATTACAATAATGGTATATATTATTTAAAGTCAGAATGGTCCATTTCTACATTGGGAACTGAAGAGTTCCCTCAAATACAGACCGACGGTCTCCACCTGAAATTGATGCCATGACAGTATAAATTACCAAAGATATGTTTATTTGAATAACATTATCGGTTAATTTGTAGTAACATAACGGGTTGAAAAAAGTTATAACATTATGCGTCGATTTTTATAACATAACGGGTTGAAAAAAGTTATAACATTATGCGGAGTTTATAACATTATCGGTTGTTTACTACATTGCTTGTAACATTGTGCGTTGGTGTAACATTATGCGGCGTTGTAACATTATCGGTTGTAACAGCCCCCCCCCCCCCCCAAAAAAAAAAAAAACAACAAAAAAAAAACAAAAACAAAAACAAAAACAAAAAACAAAAAACAATAACAATAACAAAACAAAAAACATTGACCCTCTGCAACTTCCACATAACATTGAACCCCAAAATGGTCTCCAGTATCCCTTTACCCAACGTGACGGTGTCGCAGGATTACTGAGGTGAAGTGGTGAAGGAAAATTTATGTTCTTATCAGTGCTCAGCCGACAGCCAGTGACTGTCGTCTGAACCCCAGTTCGAACGTAAACCTTGCCACCTTATTAATGCCCTATCCGTTTGGGACTCTTAGGATTCCTGAAGATGCCTGTGGCTTACAACGCCGAAGGGTGATCAACGATAATTCACTGAAAGATTATTTATTTACATGTCTGAAGAAATATAATATGAAACAGATTACTCACAAAATTATCCATAAGAATACACTAATTACGCGAATAAAAGTTTATTCTTTAGGGCCCTCGACGTCTCCCACAGCTAGCTGTGTCCGCTGGATCAACCTCTCATCATCTTCATCCTCTATCGGTTTGTGACAAATACAAAGTGTCTATTCACTTCTCGTTGCTTCCTCCTCGCAGGGTTAACTTTGCCGTCAGTCGGGCTTAACTCATACAATGTTCTGCTTGTGCGACTTTCTCAGCGTTCTCACAGTTCAACCACAATTCAATCGGCGTCTTCTACAGTTCACGCTCACTTTGCGCCTTGTCTGGCTCTCACGGGGTTAAGTTATTTTTCGCCTTCAGATATATACTTAACAAAGCTCACTTAATAACATTCATATAGCTCCCTGAGCTCGTACTTCCTGTTCCTGATCCTATTCTCATATATGGCCACCGACTTGGCCCGCGACTGCTCCTATTCTAAATATGAGCTCTGTGGCTCCCCTACATCATAACGTGCCTTTACTTTCGCACCGATTCGGCACCGTCTCTAACCTATAGCATGCGACCTTCCCATCTACTCGCAACTACCCACAGCCTTCCACACCTTCCGACTGGAATTGGCTGGAATGAATTTTTCGAGAAATCCCCCGATTTTTATTAAGATAGCCAGAACATTTATTCTCAGTTAACCGATTTTCTTGAACTTGGCCGCTAAGATCTATCTTAATTTAACACTCGCTTTAAAGTTCCTTTGAAAGACTCGCATTTTGGTATATTTTGACATTTCGGAGACAGGATAGATGCGTAATATGGGTGTGTGTCCAGAACATATGTGATGCACTGGTTCCAGCAATTACAATTTAACTGGTCTTAATTACCCAGATAACGATACAGAAGAGAATATTGTATCTCTTACTATTGATCTGTTATCAGAAGCCCATATGTCGTTGAACACGTGCGCCACAATGGACATTAAATTTCATACCTAATTAGCAGAGTTTGAATTATTGTCAGTTTGACAAATCTGTTTTCAGGGTCCTTCACATATCTACCTTGCTTTACATTTAACCCAGGCAGAAATATTATCGAAAATATTTACACTTTTATACAACAAAATCGCAACTTTTGGCTACCACCTTGACAGACGGACAAAACCGGCCAGCGCTATTCTCAAAAATCGCCAATTAATTTTCATTATTTTTTAATTTTTTGTCTCAAAACATAGGTTTTGACCCCTCGTTGGAACGAGCTCGTCGAGCTCAAACCAACGAGGGGTCATAACCTATGTTTTTAAGACAAAAATGAAAAAAATTAGTTATTAAAGAAATTTTTTTTGCAAGTGTCATCTGCTTTCCATGTTAGGTAAAGGGATATATGACAACACAAGCTACAAATGCCTCAGATTCGTCCTTAGAGCACTGAACTGTGCAAAAATTGTCTCGGTAGAGCTAGTTCTAACTAGGACCCTCCGACCGTTACCCTCTTTCCCACTTCCCACTACCCTTCAGGAAAGTGGGAGGAAAGTGTAAAGGCCTGAGGTCCTAGTTAGGGCTAGTGGAGGCCTCCAAACCTTATCCTCCCCCACAACTATCACGCCCCCCCCCCCCCCAAAAAAAAAAAAATGAGTAGGCCACCACCTATTACGGAATCTTGGTTACGCGCCTGACTGGATGTACTGGGGCAAAATGCGACTATATAGAGAAAGGGGATTCGTTATTGGCAGGATAATTACTCGACATATTACACAAATGTTTATTCAATTAACAGGAGTTTACTCTACAATCTGTATGCAATTAATAGGTCAAATTTTGTGCTAAAAGAATAGGATAAATGGTTTTGAGTTTGGAAGTTATATTCAATTAACAGAGTTAATCAATTAGGAGATATGCATTAAGTGGCCTCAATGTTCTGTATAACCATACATATGCTAACATAATTTTACGATTATTTAGATATTGTTGGAAATTCTCTTCAATCGAAAGTGCAAGCCTTTACACCTCTCTCAGAATGTTTAAGCTGAATCGAGTTTTCTGCACCATATCACGGGGCAGATAGTTTAGACTGGAAGTTATGGTACTTGGAAGCCCTGAAGGGAAATGTAAACAGCATTTCCAATTTTTCATGTCAAGATCACATTGTGTCGGACAGTTTCACGTGTGGATGAAGCCGGGGTACCCGGAGAGAACCACCGAGCACCTACCAACAACTGTCAGCCTCTCCTACGTACTAACTCCGCACAAGCATGGTAAGCAAAGGTTGAAGTCAAGTGCTTCATCGAAGTGCAGTGCGCCTTATTTCTCCGTGCCATCGTGCCACACGTGGGCAATCGGGATTTGAAGTACAATGTTTTATAACCAGTGAGCCACTGAGCTCTCCGGGTACTGGTATCAAATGTGAAGAAATATTAAAAATGTTAATATACCCCATTGAGATTGTTCTACAGCTTATTTTAACTGGATAATGTACATTGAAGAGTTTCCTTATCAGACTAGGGCTGCACGATATTCAAAAGTGAATACCGGTATCGGTATTCAAAAAAATACCGCGGTATACCGGTATACCGAAAACTGTGCAGATATATGAACACAAATACCACAATCGAGACTCGAGGCATCACAGTCGGAACGAATTAGCACGCCTTGATGATGCAGTTCGAAAAACCTTTACCCAACGCAGACGATATCAAAATTTATTATTTTCAAAATTAGTTTATCAGATTTTAACCAAAGATTTCAACAAAACTATATCATGTGACCCCTCATTGGAACGAGCTCAACGAGCTCGTTCCAATGAGGGGGTCACATGATATAGTTTTGTTGAAACTTTTGAAAATTATTTTTTCAACTGCTGAATTTGTATATTACGAGGGCTCAAGCAGACGATTCCTTGGATAAAGGGATAATATTATTCATTCGGAGCTACAGTTAAAAAACTCAAGACATCTTGAAAATTAAATTGAGGGTAAATAAATAATGACGATAAACCGATATTTTTGTAATTACACTGGTATTCAATCGATATTGGTTTTAATATCGGTTTATCGATATACCGTGCAGCCCTACATCAGACGAGGTTCCTCATCAAAATATTGAAAAATAAATCTGTCCTCAGACAGAGGGAAAGACGAAATAACTTTAAACATTGCAATTTGAATCATTTAACTCTTCATCTAAAAAACACAAAACAAAAAATCAAATATTTTTGGAACTTCTCTTGCAGACAAGCTTTTAGCTTCAAGCATGTTGGACAGAAATATAGTTATTTTTGGACTTGTAGGATAATTTTTTTCTAGATACTTGGCAGTGAGATGGTTGACCCTTCATCCACCGTAACGACCAAAACCGGCCAACGCTATTCATAAAAATCAGCATTCAATTTCTATTATTTTTTCATTTTTTTTTTGTCTTAAAAACATAGCTTATGATCCATCACTGAACGAGCTCGTTGAGCTCGTTCCAATGAGCGGTCATAAGCTATTTTGTTTGAAACACAAAATGAAAAAAAAAATAGTTATTTAGTAAAGTGTCCTTTCGTGTCAGGTAAAGGTTGAGGCAGTTCTGAAATTATCAAAAGAGTTTCAAAATTTCCTGCCAAAAACTTCTATTTATATACATCTTTCATCACTGGAGGCGCGGTGTCTAAGTAAGTAGCGGTGCCGGCTGCAAGCCGAGAGGTGGTCGATTCGAATCCCACTTGCGGCAATCTCGTTATGTCATTGGGCAAGACACTTCACCCCCACTGCCCACGTGAGGGCACGGTGGCGTTGTGTACTAAGGTGTACTGCAAGTCGATGGTGCACTTGTCTTCGACCAATGCTAACCCTGCTTGTGTGGAGTTAGTATGTTGGGGAGCTGACAGTTGCTCACCGTTGCTCGGTGGTTCTCTCCGGGTACTCCTGCTTCCTCCACCCGTAAAACCGTCCGACATGAGGTGATCTGGCTTTCGAAAATGTCGTTAAACCCCAATAAATAAATAAATAAATAAATAAATAAATAAATAAATAAATAAATAAATAAATAAATAAATAGTCTTTCATCACTACTTCGTGAAGGGTAATGGCCTGTGCAGCATCAATCTCCCAAATCACCAAGCTAATTCTGTGACGAATTCGATGCTGTTATGATCTGTCAGACCGTCAAATAGTCCACTGCATATGTTTAGCGTCAATCGCCGGGCGTATTTCACTTGGTCGGAAAAGCGAACCAATTGTTGGCTTTTCTAACCAACTAAAATATTCCTTCCGAGTGAATGTGAAAAATTTCGATAAGCATTCATTTTCTTTGAATCAACGAAAGAAATGTTTCTCAAACCATGCATACTTTCACTGACTCTTTGATAACATTTACGATAATGAAAGAAATCTCACCACCCATGTAGTTTAGGATTACGCTGCGTATTCCACTAATTTTGTTAGTATCTTGATATTTTCAAGGTGAATTCAATACTTATTTATTGGAATATCTATTAGTAGAGCTCAAAGAATATCAGTGTAACTTTATGAGTAAACGGGCGTTGTTAGTATCTTGATATTTTCAAGGTGAATTAAATACTTATTTATTGGGTTGTCTATAAGTGGAGCTTGAAAGAATATCTTTATACCTTTGTGAGTAAAGAGGCAGCATCATATTAATGTACCAACGGTCGTCTGGGCGCAAACTCCGCGAAATTGTGTAAACCAACACCCTGTAACAGCGTCGAATTCCGAACAGAATTAGACTGGTGGACTGAGTGCTTGGTGCAGTATCTGTTATAAAATTAAAAATATTTGTATTATTCCTACATGTAGTTTGGATGTTAGATGAGTAGTATTTTGTATTTTCATATGTTTAAACATCATCTGTGCCATACCATATCATGTATATTGCTAGTGCAATAAAGTATTCTATTCTTTTCTAAAACGCGACTCAGAACCCAGAAAGTCACGTGAGAACTGACAAGGACGTAGATAGAGGAGTGAGCGATGCCTTTTTTTGTCGGGAATTTTTTTTGCTTGCCGAGAATGTTATTTAGGCATGTTGTCTTAATAGACTGCATGGACTTGCGCAATGGCAACTGAATGCAATCAATGCATGGATGGTTTAATGTTACAGGATGAGTGTTGGCCACGTCTTGCAGTCGGCAAGGGGATTTAATAATTACCGAATTCCACGGAATAAAAAAGTGATTACATCTTGTAACGTGTCGGAAAAATGAGTTTTACATAATTGAGGTCGAAAGTGTCAAATAAAACAATTATCCTGTGAATAACTCATAAATTTCGAAAAGCTATTCTCGGAACATATCTGACAAATGAAGTTAAAAGATCACGTGATAATAGTATCAGGGATACAAAAAATGACATAATCTTAAACCTAACCATTTGTTACCCGATATCGCTCCGAAAGCTTAAATCAAAAGTGTAAAGATGGTGATTTATTACTAGAAACTCCTTGGGCAAGGCACTTAATCCCGGGGCATGGTGGCGCTGCGTACTACAGTACAGCCGCTGTGGACTGGTCACTTTCCGCGGGTGGGCAATATTTCCACGGACGCAATAATATTAGATTCCAAGCACTAATTATAGGAATAATCATCAAAAATTTAAATGTTGAAGTATCGGGTACAACCCGGTGCTTAATTAATTAAAATTTTGAAGACGATGAATATCGACGATGATTTTTATCACCTGGTAATTTATTTATTTATTTATTGGTGTTTAAGGTCACATGTTTTTGCACAATGGCTAATCATGACCACATCACCTGGTAAACTCATGCATGGACATCGCTGCCCACGCGTGGATTATGGCCAGTCCACGGCGACTGTACTGTAAGGCGTACTGTACGTCGATAGTGCACCTGTATTCAACCAATGCTAACCCTGCTTGTGGAGTTAGTATGTTAGGGAGTCTGTCAGTTGTTCGCCGTTGCTCGGTGGTTCTCTCCGGATACTCCGACTTCCTCCACCCGTAAAAATTCCGACAGAAGGAGACCCTGGCTGTCGAAAGTGTCGTTAAACTCCAATGAATAAATAAATATTACTGGCAACACCACTTGTGAAGAATATAATTCTGTGATTATGCATTAGTACAATAAGGAATGGTACAGAAAGGGGACTTGCATGTTCAACCTAGCGGTTCACTGACAAAAACATTTCTTGTGTCTTTCAAGCTTTTCTAAACGAATATTAGCAACGGCGTCAGTGGAAACTTCATTCTGTGGGTATTTCAGAACAATGGAATATTTTTACTTGAATAACTGTTTTGCCAGTGAAAAATATTCAATTAGTGAGAGTATTCAATTAACAGAGATTCAGTCATTTTCTTGTATTCAAGTGATAAACTAAGCATTTATTCTTTAAATCTTGTTTGACAGAGCTAGTGGAGCTCTTTCCTTCAAGATGTATTAGATTAAATGTTTCCAGTAGATGCACTGATGTGGAATAGGTCTATAAATGTGGGGAATTTGAGTCAGAGCAATTATCGGAAAGACTTTGAAAGACCACACATTTTTTCCTGACGTGACAAAAGTTACTTATTCCCAGTTCCTTATTCGACATTCGTTATCAACCGAACGAATGTCGAATAAGAAACTGAGGATAAGTAACGGTTGTCACGCTCCAAGCTCCTGTCTTGAGTCGAATCTATGAGCTCGATATCTCCCTCCAACTAACTTTACTTCCGCGTTATACAGATCCGTCAACGCAGTTGAGAGGCACGTCTTTGAAGAACGCAATAGTTATTAATGGTTTCTTTGAGTTTTTATTGCAATGATAGCCCAATGCTGTCTTTATTCACAATTGCTGCAACATTAAATTCACTGATTCGCTACGCCTAATTTGCATCACTGCGGGGCTTGGGAATAATTACCTATTAAAATGTTGATCACCCGAGGCAAGATTTGATTAATAGCTTGCCTGGCTATAAACAGACCAAACAAAATATACATTAATTTATGTATGCACATTTTCATTTCGAATCGATCCTGACAGAGGGGTTCATTTGATGTACATGGCGACATTGTCAACTTTGTACCTGCAGAGTGAAGGGTTTCAATTTTTTGAGGGATATAGGACTTAGTGTGTGGTGGAGGAAGAATTGCGATTTGGGAGAATACAGTCTGCAATGGGACTGTCGTTAACCCAACGACGTGTATATATCACAACCTGACTCTTGCCATTCGTGTTTCTGTGAGACTATAGTTTCTTTCCAAAAGGTGTCTGTCTCAGGATTACAGGGGTTAAATTGATGTTCGAAGTGATAGAGGAAAATTTATCTTCTTATCAGTGCTCAGCCGACAGCCAGTGACTGTCGTCTGAACCCCAGTTCGAACGTAAACCTTGCCACCTTATCAGTGCCCTATCCGCACGGGACTCTTAGGATTCCTGAAGGTGCTTGTGGCTTACAACGCCAAAGGGTGATCAACGATAATTCACTGAAAAGATTATTTATTTACATATACGAAGAAATATAATATGAAACAAATTACTCACAAAATTATCCATAAGAATACACTCATTATTGAAACTAAATATGACTTGACATATTTGGTGTGGTTTATGGGGGGAACAAGCTGGTTGGTCAGCAACAGGTGGAATCGTCTATTCTGCAGTGGTCAGTTCAATTTCCAAAGTCGACGGTTCCACCTGTTGCTATTTTTAGTAGGGACGCTAACCTTTCTTTGTCTTCAAATCAGTCCTAAGGAAGCCAGAGAGTTCGCAGCCAGTTTTTCAAAAATCTTGTTTTAAATACATTTAAATCGTCTTTAAATTTCAAACAATTATGGAAAGTTTGGACGAATTAGCGGCGGGTGCGTTGTCGCCACAACATAATCAGGACAGTATTTCTGAAAGTGAAAGAGCTTTTGACTCGAGAAGACCTTTGTCGCCTGTAAGTGTTGGTTCACTCAGTGCCGCGAGTGATGACGAAACAGCGGACGAAGCCGCTTCCCTTAAGCAAGCGGAGCAACGTTCAAACAGTGCTTTCGGGGCAAAAAGGGGGAGATCAAGAACACGGCGACTCTCCTCCGCCGCAGATTACAACGTGCGTAGAGATGCACGCAGGACGTCATCCCTCCAGGACAGATCGCGACAGGAGACCCGTCACCGTGTGCAAGGAGGTGCACCGTCAGCAGGACAAAGGGACACTGACAATCGCAGTACAACTAAGGAGATGCTTGTGACAAAAAATGTGCTAAGGACAACTGACCAAACTTCTAGTACTACAAAAGTGTGTGCGGCCAACAACTTGACTGTGTCCCAGTTGAAGCGCAAATTAACAGGAGTTGGCATTATTGCTCCAACTGCAAAAAAACATTTATTAGTGCAGCTTTCTAAAGACAATGTTGCAGACCGCGGGACAGTTTTTCCTCATTTATTGCCTGAAGACGAACCGCCCAGGCAATCCACTCGGAGCGATGCACGGGTAACCAGTCCGCCCCCTGACGCCGTTCCGTCTCCAGTTGCAGACAGACGTATGCGCGCGCACAGCGATGACACTTCCGCCATCAACAATGCAAAAAATGAAAACACTGCAGAACTGAGAAGGCTCGCTGCAGAGCTAAGTGGTTTGAAGGAATTTTTTCAATCTTTCCTTCATTCTGCATCTATTCACCATGCAGAGAACACAGGAACTTCTCGTAACAATACACAAAGTGGAAATAGAACGGCAATCAATGGCGGGGACGAAAGGCACTCGTCCAACTTTCAGGATGCACCGGACCGCCCTTTCTTCAGTTTACCTTCCAATTCAAGACCAACAACAAATTTCGGACCTTCATTTCAGACAAATGTGCAAACTCAAGGAATTCGTCATGACACCGGCCTTCCTCTACATTCCTCACAGGACGACGGATTCACGATAGCTACGGCTCTGGAGGCAATCCGCCCGAGGTTGCAGCAACAGCAGCAGTGGTCATCATTCCACTTCCAGGACAGAAGATCAGACCCCTGGGACAATAGCACGTGTAGGTGGAGTACCGGTACTGGTAATGAGAGTATATCGTTGGATAGCCTCAATCATGACATTGAGGTTATTAGCCCTTCACTGAAAAAAAGCCATTCTGGATGGAAAGGATGTCAACCTGGCCAGTCTCCTGATTCCAAATTTTGAATTTGGGGGTCAGAGGACTGTCGAGGTTGGCAGGCTTTCCTTTCACCTCAAGGATGGTGATACAAGACTAAATAAACATCTGACTATTTCAGAATTTATTTTGGCGTTCACGACCTACAAGAATGTCATGTGCGAGGCGTATCCTCTCAGGAGGCCAGAGCTTGACTCTTATGAAAAAATTGTTGTCAACTTACATAATCAATATGGTGGTTTTGGTTTCTATGAATTCCATAAAGCTTTTTCAGCAGAAGCTGCTGCGCGGTTACAGCAGAGAAATCGCCTGGTGGACTGGTCGAAGGGCAGCAGAGATCTCGTACAGCGCATTTTTTCAGGCATTACATACAACAGGTGTGATGTCTGTGAGAGTGCTGCTCACAAGACAAAGTTTTGTCCAAAAATTCTGTCTGTCGCCCAGTCGGACGGGGGTGTTTCTCTGCCTTCGTATCCACACAAACGTAGAGGTTCAGAGTTCACTAGAGTAAATAAGTCAGGTCATGTGGACAGTAGGGGTCGGAAACGTGTCACCCATCTTGGGGTGGAAATTTGTAACAACTATAACGGGGAATCAGGATGTATGCGACCCAACTGCTCTTTTCTTCATGCCTGTCTACAGTGTAAAGGTGAGCATGCTGTCCCCAATTGCACAAAATCAGGTTCTCACATTCAAATCAAAAATTTTAATCCTGGGAGATCCGGGGGTGGTGCAAGTTCGGTATCTAGAAATTCCACGAATAAGTGACTAACTGAGGGTTACGACTCCCTCCCATTGATGGCCACAACTCCAATTAACGTAAGCCAGCTGGAGAGGGAGTTGACAGACCACCCAAATAGGCAGTTTGTGAATTTCTTGCTAGATGGCTTGCGTCAGGGGTTTAATACCGGAATTGCATCTCCACCGGAGAACAGCTGTGAATGTAAGAATTTGCTCTCAGCTAGAGAAGACCCTGAATTTGTAGATCAGGCACTATGTGTTGAAATCGACAAAGGTTTTCTGCTGGGCCCCTTCGTCGTGCCTCCCTTTGACATATACCGCATTAGCCCAATTGGGATAGCAACAGGAAAGTACTCTGGCAAAAAACGCATCATTGTTGACCTATCAGCTCCACATGACAGTCCTAATCATGCCAGCTTGAATGATTTAATAGACAAAGAAGAATTTTCATTAAATTATGTGAAGGTTGGTGATGCCATTAAGGTTATAAAGAAACTAGGAAAGGGGAGCTGGATGTGCAAAACAGATATAGTTGATGCCTTTAAACTAATTCCTATTCACCCTTCCCTTTGGCCTCTCCACGGTATCAAATGGCGGGGGCAGTACTATTTCTTTTGCAGGTTAGTGTTTGGATGCCGAAGTAGCCCCAAAATATTTGATCAGTTGTCTACAGCAATTTGCTGGATTGCTGAACACAACTATCAGATAAACAACATCTTCCATCTCTTAGATGACTTTCTGACAGTTGATCCCCCCCGATTCTATTCCCGAACGCACGATGGCACTTTTGACAAAAATTTTCAATTCACTGAACATTCCCATTGCGCCCCACAAAACATTGGGCCCAGCAACCTCTCTGGAATATCTCGGGATTATTCTTGATTCGGAAAATATGGAAGCCAGACTCCCTCAGGATAAACTTACTCGACTCGTTGGGAAAGTGGAACAGTTTCTAAATAGGCGGGAGTGTACCAAAAGAGAGTTATTGTCCCTACTTGGGTATCTGAATTTTGCTTGTACCTGTGTGGTTCCTGGTAAGTCATTTATTTCGTACTTGATTGCGTTATCTACAACAGTTCACAGTTTATTCGATACAGTCATTTTAAATAGTGAATGCCGGAAAGATCTCCGAATGTGGCACAATTTTCTGTCCGAATGGAATGGGAAATCGTTCTTTCTTGAGGACCATTTAACTGTACCAGCAGATTTCAATTTATTCACCGACGCATCTTCTACTTTAGGTTTTGGTGGCTACTTTAATGGTCGATGGTTTCAGGGAACATGGCCCATTTCATTGCAGACTCATATGGGTGAAAGTTCAGTAAGCTCTCAGTCCATGGCTTTGTTAGAATTGTATCCTATTGTAGTTGCCGCTAAGCTTTGGGGGAGAGAATGGTGTAAAAACGAGTTCTTTTTCATTGTGATAATGAGGCCACTGTGTACATTATCAGGAAGGGTCGATCCAAGACATTAAAAATAATGCATTTGATGAGGACACTAACTTGGGTGGCTGCTACGTATAATTTTGCTGTTTATGCTCAACATGTGCCAGGTGCAAAGAACGACATTGCTGATGCTTTATCTCGTTTTAAGATGCTGCGCTTTCGGGATTTAGCTCCAGACGCCTGCCGGTACCCAGAAGAGATTCCCAATATGTTCGAGGATTCAGTACAGTAAAGGTTGGTGTTTCAAACTTACTTTGTTCAGCATTGGCAGATAGCACTCACTCAGTTTATTATTCCGGTCTGCAATGTTTCCGAAAGTTCTGTCACCTGTACGGTTATTCTACAGATAAATTTCCGTCAATCAGTGAAGAGGTACTTCTGTATTTTCTGGCTTATTGTCAATCGGTTTTGCATCTTAAATACACCACCGTTAAACTCTACCTGGTAGGGTTAAAATTTTACTACTTGCAGACAGGCCATCCCAACCCCTTTGCACATCCAGATGGCTCTCCTTTTGAAAGGCTACAAATTTCCCTACGTGGGTTTAAAAAATTAGCATCCACTCCACACTCTGCTCGTCTCCCAATCACATTCCCAATACTTAACAATATATTTTGGGCATTAAACAGAGGTAGTTATGAACCATTCACTGACCTACTACTACAAACTGCATGCTCCGTGGCCTTTTTCGGTTTTTTACGCTGTGGAGAATTTACATCCCAAACTGAATCCTTAGATGTGCATGTTTCCGCCCTTGAGGCCTGCGATGTCAAATTCTCTCCAGACAACCAAATGTGCATTGTTAAACTCAAGTCATCAAAGACCGACCCTTTCAGACAAGGTGTTGATTTGAAACTCTTTGCCATTCCACATCCAGTGTGCCCTGTAAGGCTTCTAAAAAAGTATTTGCAAGCTAGGTTGCAGTTTGGCAGCCATGGTCCTCTTTTCATAACTAATAATGGAGGGCCCATGTCAAGATCATTCTTCATTAATCATCTGAAATCCATCCTTAGTCGACTCGGATACAACCCTTCATTCTACTCGGGGCATTCCTTTCGCATTGGGGCAGCTACTTCTGCGGCTGGCGTAAAAATTGAAGACCACATGATCAAAACTCTTGGGCGATGGTCCTCCGATTGCTATGGGAGATACATCAGAGCCTCCGACAAGTCAATTCGATCAGCTCAGAGGGCTCTGATTTATCACACATAGCTTATGAACAAACAACCTCAAATAGAGACTAGAGACTCTAAGTTGTAGGTGTTGGCCAAAAGGTAACTGCTGAGTTGATATCAATCAAGCTCAAGTGGCCTTCGCATTTCCTTTCCGACAGGAGGTGCTCCACGGGGTGCTGCGAAGGAAGTGGATGGATAGTCTTGACCTGACCACAGGGAAGCTGTGATCCTGTGGAGATTCTCCATGCATTTGTAGTCTATCATTTAAGTTAGTACCGGTTTCGGAAATATTCGCCTCCTGACATATCTGATTCGAAGAAAAAGAATGGGTCCGCATGGCTTCTGAGGTAGATCTGTTTTACCTCCACTTAGTGCACGCATACCTATATATAGGACCTAGTAACCATTGCCGCCAGATGGCAATCCCTCAGTTAGTGGACAACATAAACATAAACAATTGGCAAACTTGACTTTATGCATATGTTGTGGCATGACATAGCCCACATGCTGACAATGCCAGTGAACACCCAATTACTCTTACAATAAATTACTTGCAGTACGAATAACTGAATTGTACTTCTTACACAGGTTTGTTTGAGGGTCATGATCGCTGCGCACTCGTGGATGCTGGAAGTATCCCTGAACTCCAATAAGTCATATAAGGCCAGATGGGTGAAACAAAATTGGGGTCTAGAAGTCCAGAGGTTGAAGTTCGTTTACTCAGGGAGCAGGTTCACATGCCTAGATATTTGTGTTTTGGTGCCAGGATGAAAGCTGGCAATGTGTAAATAAATTTTCATTATTTCTTGTGTGCTTACAAATACAGATATATTTTACTCGTGCGTGTAATTGTGGACTCTATTCTGAGAGTAGTGACATTATGAACTAATAAGTGATGGACAATTGTTGCATGTGTCTACAAAATCTATACTGGAACAAAAGAGGACAGTGATGTGCCAGTATAAAATCAATGTACTTTGGTTTTGGATGTCGAACTAAAACTTACAAGTAAGTGACCATCTTCGAACGGTGTTGGGTACGCACCATGTTTAGTTATATTATAAGAAACCCCTTCTACTTAGTTGTTAGTTGCTAAACTTGTGTTTGTAAACTAAGTGATTTCCCGCAATGTTTTTTCACCTCGCTATCGACACGAGCACTTCAGGTATGGACATTATGTGCTAATGACAATACATATGGGTGCTACAGGTATCAGAGACAAGTGCACTTTGTAAATACTCATTGTGTTGTCCAATCTACTATCTTGAACTGGGTTATGTGTGCACACTGTGGGATCAACACCACTAAGGAAACCCCTATACCATCCTTAGTTGTTAGTTGCAAAAATTGTGTTTGTAAACTAAGTGAATTTTACCCTAGTGTATTGTTATACCTTGCAAACAGCAGAAACACGGGATCGGGGGGTGGGGGGTGGGGGGGGGGGGGAGGTTAACAAGACGACAAGACTGTTGGAATGTGAAATATTCTTGGTAGGCTTCTACACACTTTGGCCACATGCATCACCTGAATCATTTTACACAAATGAATCAGTATGATTATTTTTCAGCCTACCAACATCAACAACGACTTTGCTGCAGATCATTTGTCGGGCCCTTAACAGGGGGCCGGACCGTCTCAAGGACTCAACTTAACATGCTGGGCTCTTTCCAGGGAGCCGGGCACTCTAGCCTAGGTGTGTAGGCAAGCCTATTTACTTTGGCAAAAATAAGAAATAATAAAAAATGATGTAGACATAATTCTTAGTTTCTTATTCAGTATGTTTCACCCATAAATTGAAACTAAATATGACTTGACATATTTGGTGTGGTTTATGGGGGGAACAAGCTGGTTGGTCAGCAACAGGTGGAATCGTCTATTCTGCAGTGGTCAGTTCAATTTCCAAAGTCGACGGTTCCACCTGTTGCTATTTTTAGTAGGGACGCTAACCTTTCTTTGTCTTCAAATCAGTCCTAAGGAAGCCAGAGAGTTCGCAGCCAGTTTTTCAAAAATCTTGTTTTAAATACACCCGCCTCCGCCCCATTCACCTCCAGCAGTCTTGTCCCAGCAACCAGCCTTTCTCTTCCAAAGAGAACTTCATTTTCCTTTCAGCGGGCCACATGCATCACCTGAATCATTTTACACAAATGAATCAGGATGATTATTTTTCAGCCTACCAACATCAACAACGACTTTGCTGCAGATCATTTGTCGGGCCCTTACCAGGGGGCCGGACCGTCTCAAGGACTCAACTTAACATGCTGGGCTCTTTCCAGGGAGCCGGGCACTCTAGCCTAGGTGTGTAGGCAAGCCTATTTACTTTGGCATTACGCAGATAAAAGTTTATTCTTTAGGGCATTCGACGTCTACCACAGCTAGCCGTGTCCGCTGGATCAACCTCACATCATCTTCATTTTCCCGCGGTTTGTGATATATACAAAGTGTCTATTCACTTCTCGTTGCCTCTTCCTCGCAAGGTTACTTCACAGTCATCCGGGCTAAACACATACAATGTTCTGCTTGTGTGACTCTGTCAGCGTTCTCACAGTTCAATCACAATTCAATCGGTGTCTACCACAGTTCACGCTCACTTTGCACCTTGCCTGGCTCTCACGGGGTTAAGTTATTCTTCGCCTTCCGATATATTCTTACAAAGCTTACATAAAAATATTCTGCAAAGTGTTCTCAACATCACCAATTCTCGCATCGCCTAAGACTATCTTCTCTCGCGAGCTATTCAAGCGCTTACTCATGCTCTTAATACGGTTTCTAGACCTCAGCGTTACAGCTTTTACTTCTTTGGCTACTATGCCACTACGGTTCGCAACCGTTAACAAACTACTATCGGTTCCTTACAACCCTCACAGGGTTACGACAATACGAGGACTTTCTATCTCGGTTCCTATGACCCTCGACGGCCAAGGCTAAATTCGGACCTTCTCTGAGCGCCCTCAGAATTCTGCTTCACTCTTTATACAGTCGGAACGCAAAGTTTAAACACATTAATTCTGATTTAACGAGTGCTTTGTAATTCGATACGGATAGAGATATAATTGCGAATTTTGTTTGAGGTAAACCCTTTTGACATTTTGGAGACAGGATGGATGTGTAATATGGGTGTGTGTCCAGAACATGTGTGATGCACTGGTTTCCAAAAATTAGATTCTAACTGGCTTTAATTACCCAGATAATGTTAACCGGAGAGAATATTGTCTCTCTTAGTACTGATCTGTTATCAGATAGCCCATGTGGCGTTTAACAAGTGCGCCATAATGGACATTAAATTTCACACTTCATTTAGAAGCTCTTGAATTAACGTTAGTTTGACAAATCTGTTTTCAGGGTCCGTCACATACCTATCTTTACGCTTTACATTTAACCCAGGCAGAAATATTATCGAAAATATTTACACTTATAAACAAAGAAAAAATCGCAATTTTTAGCTATCACCTTGACAGTGTCGATGAATATTAAAATATTAAAAGGATTTTTGGACAATTATTCACCAAAGAAATACAGTAATTTAAGCAAAAGTAGGAAGTTTAACACAGCCACTTCTCTAATTTTCACACGACGCAGTCTTTAACCCTTTAGTTTAACGAATCACAAACATCCAAAAGCGTAATTTACAAATTGAGCAGTTGAACGAAAAATGTGCCAGAAAACTCCAACAAAACCATGTTATGTCCCCCCCCCCACACCCCCCATTGGAACGAGGTCGTCGAGCTGGTTCGAATGGGGTGTGGAATGGGGGTCACATGATATGGATTTGTTGAAATTACTTAAAAATGTGAAAAAAATATTTAAAATGACAAATCGTTCTGAACTATGAATACCCATCTTTTTATGATTTATTTTAGAGTTATCTTCCCTGATTACTGCCAGAAGAAATAGCTGTGATAATTCGTTTAATGTCGGGATGCTAAGTTGCTAACCTAATACACATCTCTGAAATCTCAGCGGAGATTAAAAAAAATCCTTTACGAAATGTGAAATGAAACTTAGAAGATAAACACTTATTTTGTAACTTTCTTTTGATTTACAAAATTTAATCTTTGCTTGTTCTGAAATAATGAGCGGCTAGATTTTTACATGGACGACAAATATAATAATTTTACTTTGAAGAAGCTCTTTTAAGCCGTTTTTAAACATTTTACATTGAGTTGCACAGGAAGAAAAAGAAGGGAAGTGTTAAAATTTAAATCAAGCTTGAAGTTCGAAACATCACACTCTCGCGATTTAAATCATACATCATTGATGAGCGTTTGTCATGGACTTCGTGAAGTGATGTGCGGCTATTTCCAAAAATAACAGTTTTTTAAACTCTCAACTTTAGTTATATTCTCCATAGAGTTCTGTAGTAAATTTTGAACGAAGCACTACTCGGGTTTTTGCGTACCAAGGGGAGTAAAAATAGTTGTTCGTCTTTGATACGCATGTTCCTTAAAGGGTTAATATATTCATCAACAGTATCATCAACACATCAACGTGTGTCTCTCCGGCCTCTGCAGATAATTCGTCTACAGAGTGGGTTGCAGCTTTACGAGCTCATTCCTCTCTGTTTCAGTAGCTCCCCTGTGTTATCGACCTCAACTAATCTCTATAACCCTCAGCATGCGTCACTTTGAACTGTACTTTAGGAGCCTCAGAGCTCATGGTACTTATGTTCACCGCCAAGTTGAAAGCACTCTAGGATCTTTTCACTTTTCACCTCATGCACGAATCCTTTTTTCTGAATCATTCTTTGTTTTACTGCCAAGAAATGAAAGAATTCAGAAAATACTATTGGCCGCTATAGTGGTAAGCATTCTGGAAGACTGACTCGGAAGCGAAAGTCAAGCATAGCATCGCAAAACAGCAGTTGGGAGCTGCAAGTGGCTGGTAGAAAAGCTAAGGTTTATCGATCTGTTGACAAACATTTAATGGAAGTCAGGGGCAGGTACGGGATTCGGAGTTTGTGGGGGCGCCACATTTCAACCCCCACAAACTCATAATCCCGTACCTGCCCCTGACTTCCATCGCAGAGCGGCGAGTTGGAATCGAGCACGAGAGAGGGTATCCCACCTTCTTCGGCGGGGTATGGGAGCATCACTGTGCCAAACTGAAGGTCAGTGTTGCCTTCTGGTGGATTCTTCGCGGGGGCAATAGCTGTATGCATCGGGTGGGGATTTATTCGGGATAACACGTGGTCATCCACTACCTTCAGTAGTGGATGTCCGGAAGTTAGCGCGGACAATACCACGGATTCGTCCACCCTCCCCCAGATCCGCCCGTCGGAGGTACAGGCCTGCACAGACTAAAAAAATAAGGAAACTTGAAAATGGTTAACTTAATTTCTTCTAAGAAAACACTTACTTTTTTATTTGCAAGAGAAAGGTAACATCCCTGACAAATATTGTCGTGGAAAATGACTTTAGAGAAAGTTAACTCACTTGTATATATTATACCTGTGTGAGAAAACCCAATTAAGAAGCAAGAAGGACCAGGTGTGAAAGAAATTTCGGGTAGACGGTGAACCAATGGCACGGTATGCAATTGAAAGAACACTTAAATGAATTACTATGCGACCTCTCAATCGAACATCATTTACACAATTTAGAAAAAATTGACAACTGACTCCCAAAGAGAAAAGATACTGACAGACTATCTATCTTGTCAACCCGGAACCAGCAGAGTCAGCATCGGTTGAAAGCAAGTGCACCATTGGTGGGCTGTAAGCCTCAGTACACAGTCCCATCGCGTCTCCGTGTGGACACTGTGCATTAAATGTCTTGCCTTATGACACAACACAGATGATGCTGATCACAAAAATGATCATGAAATTTTTGTTTTAATTTGTGCTAAAAAACAAAGCTAATGGTAAATCGAAGGAATGAGCTCGTTCTTATTAGTGGTCATGAGCTATATTTTTAGGCAAAAGCCGAAAATCGTTCAAGTAATCGGGAATCTGGGGGCAAGTTTCGAGCTCTATTTGTGTTTTGTGAAGAGATAATCTTTCAAATTCATAAGGAGTCAAGCTTCCTTTTATTTATTTCAATTCAATGCTCTCATTTTTATGATAAGTCTGTTGGAATATCCAGTTTAATTGGTAACCAGTAATTAGATTTTATACCATGATTACCTATTTATATATAAAAAACCTATCACATAAATTTTAGCTTTACACACCAACCGTGGTGAACACGCCAGCAATGGGATTCAGTAGTTAAAATTTACACCTATGGTGGAACTACATCCAAGCTGACCTTTGGTGACCTCGACTTGAATGCAAACTTGTCTAAATTTATCACTCGTCGCCTCGCGAAGAGTGAAATGAAACCCACAATTATATAATGCGTTTTTAAATGAGTTTACCTCATAAGATACCAAAAATTAACAAACATACGTTGCCTCATGTTAATAAAGCATCCACAACTCAAAATAGTATGTTATTATGCTATTAAAATGTAAAACGACCCGTGATTTGCGTGTTTCTTTTTCCGTTTCGTTTCGGCGATAAAATTAACAGCGTAAGCTCCACCCACCGATGCTCATGTAAACAAAAACAGATTCGCACGTCTGAATTTTGTATTATTTCACCTTCAAACTCTTATTAATCTGACGATCATGGTTTTAATAAAATATACCCAAACTAGGTTGATGTACCAAATGTTCATCACTCGTTTTGAAGGGGTGTTAACCGCACGCCAAACGCTCGCGGTTAACACCACTTCACCACTTGTGGTGAACATTTGGTACACCAAGCTACGAAGGATATATTCTATGTATATATCACACCTATAAACAGTCTTTGTGTCTATGGTCGCTCTGTATTGAGAAAATGCGTTTTACTGTAATTTGCAAATTTGTATTCTTCACAGCAAAAAATGATAAATCTTCTCTAATGAAATTTCTAAGAAGTATTTTAAAGTATGATTCCAACTGACTAATATTCCTGTTGCTTAATCAAGGCATACTTCGACGAAGACATGCCTTGATGATGCAGATGGAATATTATATCAGTCGGGACTAATCAAGTTTACAACCCCCTCCCCCCAATCGGTCAGCTCCACGAGGCCCCTGTTTATGAGTGTCTTAATGGTAATCCATTCTTTTCCACTGAGTGATGGGGAGCGCGGTGGCTCCGTGGTAGACTGTTGGACTTCTGTGCTAGAGGTCCCGAGTTCGACCCCCGTTCGGGACGACCCGCGTTGTGCCCTTGGGCAAGGCACTTTATCCCGGTTGCCCATATGGGGGCACGACGACGCCGTGTGCTAAAGCGTACTGCACGTCGATGGTGCACATGTTTTCAAACCGCTGTAACCCTTCTTGAGTGGAGATTGAACAGAGTTAGAATGTTAAGAAGCTGACAGTTGCTCGTAGATGTTCGGTGGTTCTTTCCGGGTACTCCGGCTTCCTCCATCCGTAAAACTGTCACGCCCACGATTAGCCATTGTGCATAAGTATGTGACCTTAAACACCAATAAATAACTAAATAATTTCCACTGAGTGATGACAGAGGCTGAAATAAATTGACCTTAGTAGCGAGTGGGTTAGGTAGTTGTTGACCATATGCGCCTTCATAAATAACAGAGACTCTTTGAGTACCAGTCGTGTTTCTCCGAGATCATAATTCCCCATTACATTAATGTTCTAATAGTCAAAGCCATGGCCACGCTTAGCTTCCTTCCACTTACCTTTAATCTGCTCGTTATCGCCACGAAGGCTAGACATAAAGGCTTAGAAGCATGCTAAAACATAGAAGTGTGACATTTCTGAGTGATCTACTGTCGATCAAAGATATAATCCTCAACACATCATTTACCGTGTACTATCAAAGAAACATAAACGCCGAAACTAAATTACCTGTATCTACATGACACACTCTCAGACAAATATATCATTCCTACAAGTATCGCCTCTGATCTAATGATTTTTCCAGCGTTATTTGTTATTTATCTCGAGAAAAAGAAAGAAAAACAAATACCACAAATGTTCCTGTCGTCTCCACAGGACAACAGTAAAGAATATAGAGAGTAATCGCTTGACTGGACTGGTAACGTGAAATAATTCATGAGAGGTGAGGGACTTTGTACAAACACGAGGGCGCGAATGCGCACGAGTGTTTTACAATATAGTCCCTCGCCTCGAATGAATTATTTCACGTAACCATCACAGCCAGGCGATTACTCTGTTTATTACTTTTCATTATTAACGATAATTATATTATTTAACCCTTTACCCAACGTAACTACCAAAACCGGCCAGTGCTATTCTCAAAAATCGCCAATTAATGTTCATTATTTTCTTCATTTTTTGTCTCGAAAACATTGGTTATGACTCCTCATTGGAACGAGCTCGTCGAGCTCGTTCCAATGAGGGGTCATAACCTATGTTTTTGAGACAAAAATGAAAATAATAGTTATTCAAGATTTTTTTTTTTTTTGCAAGTCTGCTTTTCATATTAGGTAAAGGTTAAAAAAACAAAAAGCAATGAAGTCCCCATTACACCCACGACAAAGCATCTTCGACGGATACATGACCCAATTGATTGCATAATTCACTTGTGAAGTTATCTTTTATAATCAAACCCGGAAATCCCAGTAAATCACACTTTGGAAAGTAATAAAAATATATAACCCTCAACTTACGGGCGTCGAAGCTGCCCAACAGATCTCTGTGTTCCCACGAAGGCAGTGTGCTGTTTGCTTTGGCATTTGTCTTATTTATGTGGACACCCACATAAATAAGACAAATGCCAAAGCAAACAGTACACTGGGCTTCATCAAAATAAATCTGAAGAAACCCTTGAAAGAAACAGCATTCAAGTCACTGGTTTGCTCAAAATGTGAAAACAGATGAATAGTGTGGGGCCCCTATTTACAAAAGAACATCCAGAAGCTGGAGATGACTCAGCGTCGAGCTGTACGCTCTATCTGCAGTGACAATCGCAGAGACAGCAGCGTTAGTGAAATGCTCAATTCACTAGGCTGGCCATCACTCCGAGAGAGTCGGAAGAACAAACTCATCCAGACACTCGGTAACATCATCTCTGAAAATGATGCTATCCCAAAAGAGCCGTACATTAATAATGGTTCATCTCGCACAAGTAGCAACAACAACATAAATCTGGCGATATACCGAATAAACACGGAAAAATTCCAGAACTCCTTCTTCCCAAGCACGACCGTAGACTGGAACGCCAGTAAACAAGCCGACATTGACACCATCTGTGCCAAGGCCGCAAAGCGCAACTAATTACCATCATCTTCCCAACCTGTGTTGTAATACGCGACTACACGGCCCACACAGTAACAATATTCAGATTCAGACGAGTTTCTCGGAGTATTTTCAGCAGTTGGATGTTTGCTTATTGCGCTTATTGCGCTCTATTCATGGATTTCTGAAGGGCTAAATGGGATAATTTTAACACGCGGTATACAAAGAACTGAATCACTCAACAATTTCCACCTTCGAGAAGTGTCAATGCAAATGTTTAGGCCTAAAAAAGTTAAAAATCTGTTTATCAGGCCCTCCCCATGGCCCTTTTGACTGTCGCATGCCCTCATTTTATAACCAATACAAACTTGAAAAAATAACAATTAAGTGGTTTGTGTCTGATATTTTACACAAGTTAATAAAATTGATAAATTTGTCCATTGAGTGCAACAAGGCTTTGCAGTGCTTTAGCATTCTGTAGATTATGTAGATTATGAGGCCTAAAACATAAAACAAACCAAGAACATGAATTTTTTATGGCAAAGAAATAATTACAGAAATAAAACATAAAATAAAAACCGCCCGCCCACGTGCTATTTTACAAAAGAAAAAAATGGCCTGAGAAACAGATGATCTCCTTTGTGGGGCCTTACCTTGGATTCTTCAAAAACGAAGCAGAGCAACGGATTAGTTGATGAACACACACTTGAATTTCTATTTCGACACGATATGGACCTGGATATTGGAAGTGTCGTTAAACTGAAATAAATTAACAAGCCAAGGGCACGACATGCAATACTAAGGCGTGCTGCACGTCGATGGTGCACTTGTCTTCGACCAATGCCAACCCTGCTTGTGTGGAGTTAGTACGTTGGGGAATGTGGCAGTTGCTCGTCGTTGCTCGGTGGTTCTCTCTGGGTTCTCCGGCTTCCTCCTCTGGTAAAACTGTTCGACACGAGGTGACCCTGGCTGTCGAAAGTGTCGTTAAACCCCAATAAAAATGTCGCCCTCTTCCAATTGACCCACCCATTGAAAAATTGCCGATGTAAAATTTAAGATATTTTCATATCTTTGTACCCGCTGAGATAAGCTGAAGCAATGCCACATGCAAATTTTCATCCCATTGTCCTCTGTAAATAAATCCATGCATGGCTTGACAGCGGAAGTTCTTCTTGGTCGCTTTCTAAGAAATGATGTCAGTTAATGGACATACTTACAAACAATAAATATGAGAGAAATTATCTCTAATTATTCTATTACTTATTTCAGCTGCAACTGTACTTGCACAAAAAGTTTTCGAAATACATTTCAAAATTAAGACATCGTAGGCCTTGCGAACTTCGAAATTCGATTCGATTCGAAATGGCCCAATGATTCGATTCGAGTCACGCTAATTCGGAAAGTTTTTAATCGTCGAATCGTCGAATCGTTCTCAAACTCCTACAAAGTGTGTCTTCTTAAACTCTTATTTCTCTGTTTTAGAGCTCAACCATGGGATTTTGCGCTATACTAAATAAAAACTATGTGTTATTAACCCTTTACCCAATGTAACGGGAAAAAACAGCCAGCGCTATTCACAAAAATCGCCAATTAAGTTTCATTTTTTTGTCTCAAAAACATAGGTTATGACCCCTCTTTGAAACGAGCTTGTTCCAATAAGGGGTCATAACCTATGTTTTTGAGACAAAAAATGAAAAAAAAATAGTTATTTAAGAATTTTTTTGCCAAGCATCGTCTGCTTTTCATGTTAGGTAAAGGGGTAATGTTATTATTCTGTCATCATACAGAAGAACTGATGACAGAAGAAGAGCTGAAGGAGGTTCCGCTTCCGAAACTAATTAGTTTCCATTCTGGAGTATTCTGCTTTTTTATTGTTTTGCCCAAACAGACGAGTGAACGTTGAATAGAATACTTGAGTGGGGGCTGACAGTACTTACGGGTGTAAGAATGGTTGTAAGAATGTGCTATATCTACAAGTTTACTCTCTTTCCTCTTTGCGAGCTTTACTCAACCCCAAATTGAAGAACCTCCTCACGTTGAAGCGTCCTAAGAAGTTGAATATTCTCGGGATATGACATCCGTTACTTATATCCAGTTCCTTATTCGGCATTCGTTATCAACCGTTAAAATCGGCTGATAACGAATGTCGAATAAGGAACTGGGAATAAGTAACGGTTGTCACGTCTCCAATACTCCCATGTCTGTATGATATCGTGTTTTTCTGGTTACCTAACACGTTGGTATCGCCTGTAATACTAGGGCGGACAGTGTGGCGAAACAGGCTTTAAAGAAGTATATCACTGTTTTCTGAATTCCTTTCAGTGAATTTACAACGCATATCAGTAACTACATCAAATCGTTGTGGCAGGTGGATTGGGATGGGGCGACAAATAACAAGCTCCATCGCTTCCGACCAACTATCAATGATAAATATCCTCCATGTTACCTCCGTAGAAAAGATTATGTAATCCTGACACGATGTCATATTGGTCACACAAGAGTTACACATTACTTTTTGTTAGGGGGTAATATGCGACCAGAGTGTATTCCTCCTTGCCAACAGGTGTCGACGGTGGGACATATTCTTTTACTTTCGGAGCGCGGTGGCTCGGTGGTAGATTGTTGGACGTGTATGCTAGAGGTCCCGGGTGCAATCCCCGTCCGGGACGACACGCGTTGTGTCCTTGGGCAAGGCATTTTATCCCGGTTGCCTACATGGGGGCACGATGACGCCGGGTACTAAGGCGTACTGCACATCATTGGTGCACTTGTCTTCAACCGCTGTAACCCTGCTTGAGCGAAGCTTGAACAGAGTTAGAATGTTGAGGATCTGACAGTTGATCGTCGATGCTCGGTAGTTCTCTCCGGGTACTCCGGCTTCCTCCACCCGTAAAACCGACACGGTCATGATTAGCCATTGTGCATAAGTATGTGACCTTAAAAACAGATAAATAATTAAATAATTCTTTTACTTTGCACTGATTTTAATCATGTCAGAGGGCAGTACTTCGCTGAACGATCTCTAAGAGATCTATTTATCAAACGAACCCGCACAAAATTAAGTCATTTCTTAACCCTTTACCTGACATAACGGCCAAAACAGGCCAGCGCTAATTTCAAAACTCGCCATTTAATTTTCATTATTTTTTTTCATTTTTTGTCTCAAAAACATAGGTTATGACCCCTCGTTGGAACGAGCTCGTCGAGCTCGTCCCAACGAGGGGTCATAACCTATGTTTTTGAGACAAAAAATGAAAAAAATTAGTTATTCAAGAATTATTTTTGCAAGTGTCGTCTGCTTTTCAGGTTAGGTAAAGGGTTAAAGTATTCATTCTTTTTAATAAATTTTAAAATTGTTTTTATTCTTTAAAACTAGACTCTTCAAGTTTCAAATCATCAGTTTGATTTTTAAGGTATTCACTCTATTAGAATCATCACTCATTACTGTTCAAACTATTCCTGTCTTGACTGACGCGCGTGACAACCGTTACCTATTCCCCGTTCCTTATTCGACTCTCGTTATCAACCGATTTTATCGGTTGATAACGAATGTCGAATAAGGAACTGGGAATAAGTAACTGTTGTCACGTCCCCCCTCCCCCTGTCTTGGACATTCTGTTGTTATTATTTCCTATATTTAATCAATCATTTTCCTTCATAATTGACAATGACATGTTTTACTTTCTACCGTGTTCTCACCATGATATAGCCTTAGCTGTTGATGTGGCCTTAAGCACCAATAAATAAACAAATAATAAAGAGCTGTAAGTTTCGATTCCATTCGCAGGGCTCAAAGAAATCGATGATCAGGATAGCTTAGATAACACTTAGTCTATTCATTCAAAGGAGAAATCCTTGGAATCCCAACAATGGATGACTCACCCGGCCCCATGAAACCTATGCTTTGCCTACATGTGTCATACCATATTAGTATCTATACAGAGAACTTTCAAGTTTTCGCTCTCTCTGCTAGTTCTACTAGCTTCAGCCCTAACTTACATTGGGTATAATGCAGCTTACACTGCAAAAAAATATAGGTTCTCTTCAGAACCAAAACTGGTTCTAATCTTGTCCCTGAGATGGAACCAGTTCTGTTTAAACAGTATTTATTTCAAATCAAATACATTTATAAAGATTAACATTAAATATTAACAGAATTAAACATAAATTGAGGGGGTTTCAGTCGTAAGTTTAGAATAAGAGGTTGTCTCAAATCATTATTAAGCAAAGGAGATATGAACAGTGGGCATATCGAACCAGTTTTGGTTCTATACAGAACCAAAACTGGTTAGATATGCCAACTGTTCATATTTCCTTTGTTTCAAAATGTTTGGCGACTGCGTTGAATAAGCTCCAAGTTTACTGCTGAATCTACTTCAGTTCATGTAATATCCTGTTAAAATTGAATGCTAATCTTGGTAAATTTATTTGATTTGAAATAAATACTGTTTAGACAGAACTGGTTCCATCTCAGGGACAAGATTAGAACCAGTTTTGGTTCTAAAGAGAACCTATATTTTTTGCAGTGTACACGCCACAACATTTCGTGATTACGTCCGTCTCCAGAGTTTGATGGTCTGGAATGTTCGTGTTTATACTATTTATGTTATCACGCTGGCTTTTGTGTGACCAACTTCTTAATTTATAAGTAAGACAAATAACCATAGTTTCGCGATGATCCCTGGTGAATCAAGTCGTTCCTAATTCCAAGTTTGCATGCTATGCCGTGCATCGTGCATGGATGATTACTGTTCTTATTTTATTGTGAAAGTTCATTACCAACATGGACGTGGCTAGAGGTTTCCGCTTGGGGGGTGTATGGTAGTGAATTTCCAACTGGGGGGTAGGGGGGGAGGAACCGGAAGGGGGAAACCCCCTCCCGGTCCCAACCCAAGTTGGAAATTCACTATCGAGAAAATGTTTGAAAATCAAGCCATGAAAGGGGGCATAAAATTTATTCTAGTAACTAAAATGCCAACACATTTATGATAGAATTATCAGGTCGTTATTATTATTTGGTATTATTCTAGGAATTGAAAGTGTGCTAAACAAATGCTCAAGCTGAGAACTTAGTGCAATTCACACTCTCCTAACAATAAATCAGATCTTATGCAGGAATGATCAATTTTCGATGTTTCTTCATTTTGTAACTGTGAATGATGGAATTAACTCAAGATGACGATTTTACATGATGTGATTTTCCTGAAGAGCATTTCGAGGATTTTTTTTACGATAAGTAAACAAACTATAGATATCTCGAAGCGATTGACATCATGCATATATAAAAGTAACAGTTGGAATTTTGGCCAATTTGAAACCGAGTTCGAATTTTGGGAAGTAAAGGAGACATCAGCATTACCAAGGAAGCTCTAAAATCCAGATAGATGGAATTTCCAACTTCTCATGACTTGCCCTCCGAATTTCCAACTATAGGAAATTTTGGCCAGAGATGGAGGGGGTGACACCCCACCCCCTGTCGCCACGCCTCTGATTGCCAGTGTTACTATATGATTTATGGAGGATCTCCAACGAGTTCCCAGTTTACAGCGAAATTTACAAAAACGATCAGTAAATTAGGTCTGGGCCGAGATTTTTCGAGGTCCAGACCTAATTTATGTGACGAGTTTTGTAAATTTCGATATAAACGAGTTGAAGATTCTGTTTATTATAATATCAAAAAAAGTCCACAAGAGAGACTTAAATGCAACCAGAAACAAGCAGCGGTTTCTATAAGACCTGCGATTACGTTACAACGTAAGATGCGTTGTGTTTGTCCGCAGTGTCCGCGTCAGAAAATCGACCCCCATAAACAAAAGATTGCGAACCATTTAATGACCCAAATTTAAAGAAATATTTTTCAAATAAACATAAACTATTGCCACAGACAACAAATGTTTATTCTCCCTCGACCCTCGAGTCTGAATCTACGATTAACCTCGGGCGCGCGATGAGCTGTGTAATACCATTTTTAATTAATGGGCTTAGCAACCGGAAGAAGCTCATATAATAAAAATAAATCTTACACTTTGTTAAAAAACGAAGATAAAGACTCCTCCTACGTGTATCCTATTTCCGCTGTCTTCGATTGTAGCTTCTCAACTTTTCTTCGGTGAGAAACTCGACCGCTGGGAGCGCGGTAGGTTGCGCTTTGGACTTCAAATCCCAAGGTTGACGCTTCGATCTCGGCTCGCGGCATGTGGGTTGTGTCCTAGGGCCAAAACACTTAACACGCCTGCCCATGTGGAAGCATGGTGGCGTCATGTACTAAAGCGAATAACACGTCGACGGTACACTTTCCTTCAACCAGTGCTAACCCTGCTTACCTCGAGTTAGTATAAATTGGAGTCCGACTGTTGTTCACCGCATCTGGGTGGGAACTCCGGCTTCCTCCACCATACAACTACCTCAAACGACATGATCATGGCTGCTGTAAGTGTGGTTAAACCTGAATTAACCGACAGATAATTCAAGGTCTGTGTGTATATCTAGGAATCGAGGAAAGTCTCTCGTTTTGAATCTCATCCTGCACATGGATACATGCCAGTATACATGCTAACTTTCGTATAGAATTGACTAAAGTTTTGGACCCCCGTCAAACAGGCGTGTTACTAATGCTTAGGAGGTGACACCCAGCAATAACTTTTCCAGTAGGGACATTTTCGTCGCAATTGGAGTCTGAGCTATCAATTCTCCCTTGCTAGTAATCCTGTACTTTCTCAAAAGACAAGATTTGATACTTTGAGTTGAGTCACACACACACGGTCGGTCATACAAATGGAGATCTGTAGTACCTGATTAGGACCGCTGGGGGACCAGGATGATCAATTGGAGTAACGGAACTGTCGGCGTCAACCCTTTACCCAACGAATCGGCCACACCCGCCCGCGTAATATGCAAAACAGCATCTGAAGCAAATATTATTTTTTCCAAAAATGTGAACAAAACCATATCATGTTACCCCTCTTTGGAACGAGCTCGTTTCAATGAGGGGTCACATGATATGGTTTTGTTGAAATTTTTGAAAAAAAAATTAAAAAATGATATTTAAAATAATAAATTTTGATATCGTCTGCGTTGGGTAAAGGGTTAATTAAATAAGATGTTTCGTCACAACTACTGCATATACATTTTATCTAGTCACTACTAAATTTTCAGAAAAATAGTCTTGTGTTTTTTTAACTAAAACCACGACTGACTAATTTGAGTTTTTTCAACTAAATAATATTTCAACTACATCACTAAGGCATGCCATTGAAGAAGGCATGCATTGATAATGTTATTAGAATATTAATCAGTCGAAGGCGGGCGGTGTCGTTGCGGTAACCGGTTCTCGTCAGATCACTGAAGTTAAACAACGACGAGAAAGGTTCAGTCCTTGGATGGGTGACCGTCTGAGCGATCGATTCGGACTACCACGTTGTGTCCTTAGGCAAGGCACTTCATCCCAATTGTCCACATGGGGGCACGATGACACTGTGTACTAAGGTGTACGGCACGTCGGTGGTGCGCATATCTTCAACCAATCTAACCCTACCTGTGCTGGAGTGCGGAGTTACGATGTTGGGGAGTTACGATGTTGGGAAGCTGGCAGTTGTTGCTCGGTGGTTCTCTCTTCCTCCACCCGTAAAACTGTCGCCGACAATACAGAGTACATTGTGGATGGTCCAAGTGAGGGAGCTAATAGAAAACAACTCATTAGAGATCTCGGACCTAGACGTTGGGGCAAACCAGGGTAAAAAAATCGTCAGAGAAAAGGTCATGGAGGATGGTATTGGCGAAAGGGGTTCAAATCAAAGAGGTCTTTGGCTTTGGGTGGCCTGCGTGATAAAGAGAAGCCTGGTTTTGAAGAGTACCTTGATGGCACCTTTGGGGTGGGGGTCACTGTTGTTCGAGCTGAGGTCGCGGTCCCTGGAACTGAGAGGAAAAATTGAGAAAAACAGTGAAAAGGGGTGTCAGATGTGTAATTTGGGCGTGGTGGCGACCCTGAAACACTTTCTTCTAGAATGCCCAAATACCAGTCTAAAAGAATAAGATTCACAGAGAGTATAATGGGGAAGTGGGGTGGGAGGATGAAGGACGTGTGGTTAGCGGGAGACTGAAAGGAGAGGGTTAATATGCTAATGGGAAGAATGGGGCAAGCAGTTCACCTCCGAGTGTTGGGAGGAGAGAAGAAGCGTGGGAATAGGGAGGCAGTTAGGAGTACAGGGGTAACCAAGGCCTTCTCATCCGAGAACCGTGACAAATCAGCTTCCGGCCAAAGTGTTATTATTACAATATGACCTTGGCTGTTAATGTGTCGTTAAACCCTAATAAATAAATAAATCAGTCGGAACTCGACCCATCACATGCAGTCGGGACTAATCAGGTTTACATCCCACCCCCTTCAAATGGTCATCTTGGCACGCCCCTTCCACCAGCTATCGCAATGAAAAGTTTGTTTTTGTGCCCTGTTCATGATAGAATTTCATAAATGTTTTCCGCGATATGATTCAAGCATCAGTCTACTTTGTTTCTTCTCTCGACATTATTTCCATGCAGTCAAAGGAGTTCACGTCGTCATTTCATGCGGTCACGATTCTGTAAATCTGTTTCGTGACTTATTCGCACATACACTATCAGAATTATTTATAGAGATAGAAAAATTTAAAGCGTTTCATGCTTTAGAACTACTCCGATTTAATAACAAGTGAATTCACCGAGTTGTTTTCCGATAGAGATTTGGAAACACCACAAAACATTGAGTCACTGAGGACATCGCGCGACTCGACGGCTAGAAAATGTGGTTGTCCCGCCCTAAAAACTCGTCATATGTTTCGACCGAATAAGTTCTCAGGATAAATTGTTTTCGCAGACTGTTTTTGTTTGCAAAATGTGAGCCGACTGTGACTTCAGGCAGATCGGAGAACGATTCCCTCCCCACAACGCGAGTCGATTGTGCCATGTGGAGGTAATAGGGATACTGACATATTCGGCTTTGTGGACGTATTGACCCAGGTATAAATTCGCTCCAATTATACATAAAATATCTTTGGCCTAAAAGCGTTTAAAATATGTTTCTCACCCAGCATGGTCATTTTGGCGACCGCATGCTCTCTATTTATCACCAATACAAACTTCAAAAAATAAAAATTAAATGGTTTATGTCTGATATTTTATCCAAGTTCATAAAATTGATAGATTTGCCCCTTGAGTGCAACAAGACTTTGCAATGCTTTAGCATTGCAAAGCCTTCTTGCACTCAAGGGACGAAATGCACCACCACCCGTGCTGTTCTGGACTGTAGAGTATGAGGCCTACACATGAAACAAACAAGAACATGAACTTTTGATGACAAAGAAATAGTTACAAAAAATAAAAAATAAAATAAAAACAGCCCGCCTGCATGCAATTTTACCAAAAAATGGCCCGAGAAACATAAACTCTACTTTATGAGGCCTTATTTGCTGAGGTTTTTGTTGATTCTCTGTTCGTTTGTTTGTTTGCTTGTTTGCTTGCTTAATGGTGTCTGTTTGTTTATGGGGGTTATAGCGACACTTCCAACAGCCAAGGTCACACCGTGTCAGGCAGGTTGCCCCCGAAGATAACCACTGAACAGCGGTGAACAAGTATCAGACACTCCAACTTTGTTCACTCCGTGTATTCAGCCAAAACTCAAGGAGTATTGCCGGAGTCCGTACGTGAACGTACGTCTCACCGTGACGAACCCACCCGTTTCACTTATGTTGGGGTGGTTCTTATCCTGAAGGATCATAACTTTTCCTCGAAAAGCATAAATCAACAGAGGTTCATTGAAAACAACAACTTTAATACATATATATAAAAAAATAAATATGATAATTTGTGACTTATATGGAATCCAAAAGAATAAGAAAACAAAACGTCAATCACCCCTACCCACACAGTTTTTGAGTCACTTGCGGGCCCGCATTCTCTGATGTCGCTGGTTTTTCCTCCTTTTCGCTGATATTTCCTCCCTGGTCGCCTCTTCACTTTACTCCTTTCACTGCCGTCGCACGGCCACTTTAGCGTATTGTCACTTTATCGGACATCTCTGCTCTAACATGTGACGGAATGTCATCAGGCCACTGCCGTCGTACGGCCACAAGCTTATTGTCACTTTACTTGACGATTTTCACAAAAGAAGTCGCCACCAGTGGGGTTAAACTCCCCTTACGTTTGTCTCAGAATAATGTTCATACAGGCAAAGCCTGCTCTGCTAATGTATGGCTTGCCTTCTAAAACAGGTAATGCCGTTTACCTAAATGCAAATTAGCTCCCTGAGCTCGTACTTCGTGTTTCTGATCCTATTCTCACATATGGCCACCGACTTGGCCTGCGACTGCTCCTATTCTAAATATGAGCTCTGTGCCTCCCCTACATCACAACGTGTCTATACTTTCGCAACGATGCGGCACCTCCTCCAACCTATAGCATGGGACATCCCCACCTACACGCAACGACCCACAGCCTTGCACACCTTCAGACTGGAATTGGCTGGAATAATTTTTTCGAGAAACCCCCCGATTTTTATTTCCATAGCCAGAACATTAATTCTCAGTTTAATCGCTTCTCTTGAACTTGGCCGCTTAGATCTATCTTAATTTAATACTCGCTTTAAAGTTCCTTTGAAAGACTCACATTTTGGTATCTTTTGACATTTCGGAGACAGGATAGATGCGTAATATGGGTGTGTGTCCAGAACATGTGTGATGCACTGTTTTCCAACAATTAGCTTTTAACTGGCCATAATTACATAGATAACGATTACGGGAGAGAACTGACTTTCACTGCCTTTAATGTTTTATCCAGACCGCCCATGTGGTGTTCAACAAATGCTCGATAATGGACATTAAATTTCACGCTTTATTACCACCGCTCGAATTATTGAAAAATCGGTTTTCGGGGTCCGTCATATACCTATCTTTACGTTTTATGTTTAACCCATTCTGAAAGATTATCGAAAATATTTACACTTTTAAACAAGAAAATCGCCACTTTTAGCTAACAACTTGACAAACTTACTAACTCTGCACGAGCAGAATTAGCAGCTGTGAAGGCAAGTGCATCGTCGACGTGCTGTGCACCTTAGTGCACGACGCCATATGACCCCCCCCCCCCCCCCCCCCCGCGGGCAATCGGGATTAAGTGACACAATGCCTTTTACCGCTGGTCAGGATCGGTTTATAGACCAATGCTGTAACCACCGACTCACTGGGCTCCCATGTCGAGACTCTGTTCACTTTGAAAAATTCGTATTTCAAAAGCTTCCTTTCTTGATTTTAAATTAGTGATGGTCTGACGTCAAAAATTATTTTTTTCCAACGCCTCCATTTACAGATTTGAGAGGTTTGTCTTCCCTTTTCACTGTCGCAGGATTACAGGGGTTAAATTGATGTTCGAAATGATGGAGGGAAATTTATGTTCTTATCAGTGCTCAGCCGACAGCCAGTGACTGTCGTCTGAACCCCAATTCGAACGTAAACCTTGCCACCTTATCAATGCCCTATATCCGCTTGGGACTGTTAGGATTCCTGAAGGTGCCTGTGGCTTACAACGCCAAAGGGTGATCAACGATAATTCACTGAACGATTATTTATTTACATGTACGAAGAAATAAAATATGAAACAAATTACTCACAAAATTATCCATAAGAATACACTAATTACGCGGATAAATGTTTATTCTTTAGGGCCCTTGACGTCTCCCACAGCTAGCCGTGTCAGCTGGATCAACCTCACATCATCTTCATTTTCTCACGGATTGTGATACATACAAAGTGTTTATTCACCCCTCGTTCTTTCCTCCTCGCAGGGTTAACGTCACCGTCAGTCGGGCTTAACACATATAATGTTCTGCAGGTGTGACTCAATCAGCGTTCTCACAGTTCAATTACAATTCAATCGGCGTCTGCCACAGTTCACGATCACTTTGCGCCTTGCCTGGCTCCTACTGGGTTAAGTTATTCTTCGCCTTTAGATATATACTTAACAAAGCTCACATAAAAATATTCTGCAAAGTGTTCTCAACATCACTAATTCTCGCACCTAAAACTATCTTGTCTCGCGAGCTATTCACCACCGAGCAACGGCGAGCAACTGTCAGCTCCCCAACATACCAACTCCACACAAGCCGGGTTAGCATTGCTGGGTTGAAGACAGGTGCACCATCGACGTGCAGTACGCCTTAGTACACAACGCCGCCGTGCCCAACGTGTGAAATGGGGGTGAAGTGTCGTGTCTTGCCCAAGGAACCGATTCGAACCGAGAACCTCTCGGCTTGCAGTCTTCACCTCTACCGAATGAGCTACCCCCCCCCCCCCCAGAGATCATCTTATATTTCATATGATGTACTTGGCTCTCTTTTTGCCTTCCTTGTCTTGGCTTTTCTCGCTGCATTTTTATTATATGATAGTAAATAATCGGTTCTCTTTTACTTTTACATCCAAAATATTGTTTCGCATGCGACTCCTCTGAATCAATTCTCGGTTTCTTCTCTGAAAACAAATTTTCTTCAGATTTCACTCTTTTTGTCAAGATGAGTCCTTGTAAGGATAAAAACCAAACTTATGAAACTTCAATCCTGGGTTATTTACAGCTCAGACACAGCAGAGCAGAATCGTGTTTGGTGGTTTGAGGCATTTTAACTCTTTACCCAACGAATCGCCCGCATCCGCCCGCGTAATATGCAAATTCAGCAGCTGTAAAAATATTATTTTTCGAAAAAGTTCAACAAAACCATATCATGTGACCCCTCTTTGGAACGAGCTCGTCGAGCTCGTTCCAAATAGGGATCACATGATATGGTTTTGTTGAAATTTTTTGAAACAATTTAAAAAATGATATTTAAAATAATAAATTTTGAAATCGTGTGCGTTCGGTAAAGGGTTAACAGTGTTACAAGATAACACAGCAACAGTACTGCAAATACGATTGAGAAATGTCGGTATCGTTTGTTTTGTCAGTGTCATTAGAATCATTCCAATTGGCCCCGTTCGCGGGCACAATTGGCTCGCATTTTTTTCGGACGTAATCGGTTTGCGCATACAATGGGTCTTGTGGAAGTGTTCGGTCGAAACAGACAGACAATCATAGCCATGGCTCATACGATTTTGTCGTACGAAGCTATGAGGCCTGCGAGAAAATTCCTATCTGAGGTGTAACAAAAACTTAGCGAATGATGCTCCACTGGAACAGACACGACGAGCCTGTTCCAATGAGGGGTCATAAACTGTGTTTTGGAGGCAAAACATTTGAAGGAGTAACAGAATTTGAATGGTTGTGACGAAGGAGGCTCGAGTGAGTGAGTGAGTGAGTGAGTGAGTGAGTGAGTGAGTGAGTGAGTGAGTGAGTGAGTGAGTGAGTGAGTGAGTGAGTGAGTGAGTGAGTGAGTTTTTGAGTGAGTGGGTTTTGAGTGAGTGAGTGAGTGAGTGAGTGAGTGAGTGAGTGAGTGAGTGAGTGAGTGAGTGAGTGAGTGAGTGAGTGAGTGAGTGAGTGAGTGAGTGAGTGAGTGAGTGAGTGAGTGAGTGAGTGAGTGAGTGAGTGAGTGAGTGAGTGAGTGAGTGAGTGAGTGAGTGAGTGAGTTTGAGCCAATATTATCTTTACCAAACATTATTACGATCTTATGGAGTATTAACTGGAAGGAGCAGCACAGACTGTACTCTTAAGATGTGTCCGAAGATTCCCGCGTTTATTTTATCCCTTCTGTGGGCTTCAAAGTCGAGAAAAACAAATCAACTTTGTTAAATATGGAGCGTAAAATGTTCTTTTTCTCAATGTAGAGGTGCGTGAGTCCCAAACATATATTTGTGTTCTGTAATCCTATAATGCCACTGTGTTACATGAATCACCACAAGGGGCCCAGGAAGCACTTCAGGGCAGAAGGAGTCAGACTCCGGGAAAAGGGCATTTACTCACTCTAACAGCCTTACCATGACATGCCGAAGCATGCGTGTCTCGAAGGCTCGAGATGGGGGAGTTTGAGATGAGGTGTGCCCCTCCCAATGGGAAGGGGGTATCTCCTCCCACCCCCCCCCCACCCACCCCCCAAAAAAAAAAAACCGTCATTGATATTTGAAAGCTCACAGAACGGATTTGATGTGTATTTTAGCTTTACTTCGAAAATAAATCAT